>CM029357.1:55981851-56048184 GCA_017140985.1 Hormaphis cornu
AAAAGCAATTACAAACAATACGAATTTTCCGCAAAATTGTTCAAAAGTTTTTTCGTAACTCGAAAAATAACCACCAAAGTGTCAAAAAACAATAGTTGGAGAAAGGCCAGTCCAGGTCGCAAGAGCAGCGAGTAGGTACGCTTTGGGTGGGTCGCTATAGTGTTTAGAAGTTGTGGTTCAAACGCATCGTTTAACCATCGCTTTTGTAAACACGATTCTGAGCGAGCTCGGTTGTCTAGTATACGGTAAAAACTGGTAAAAACAGAACGTACAAACTTTTTTCAAATCTGCGCGTATCCTTGCTATTTTAGTATTATGTAAGTGTTTAAGCTCGCTACATTTTGGATGGTCAAAAAAAAAATAACCATGTCGACGTGTAAAAAACACGTTCCCCGCAGTCCGTAATTTAGTTTGTCCCCCCAAAATTTACACGTCCGCCCGGAATGACGACGAGTTTAACGACAGAATAACAACGTGAAATCGGCTACAAACCGAGATCGTGCGAACCGATTTTCAAAATTTTGTTAACCGCGTAATACGTAAGACTATCTCGTTTCGATTGCGTTTCGATATGATGCAGAGGTTTTATGAAACCGCCGCAAAGTTTCAAAGACTTCATAACTCTCTGTTAAAAACGATCAAATTCAGCAAACAAACTCGTCGAACCCTTCTCTCCTCGGTACAAGTATCAAACGGTACAAAAACCAGAGGCGGTTCGAACATACATTTTCTGGTTCGCTGTTTGGGCGATGAGTGTCCTACCCGGAAAGGTACCGTAAGATTATAGAGTAATATTTTTACGTACATATTATACATTTTCAATATCGTTCGCAATATTTCGGGACCGAAACGGGCCTGTCTTTTGGGGGGCTGTGGGGTGGCGCATTCGGTACTACTACTCGAGAACCGCTCAAACCGCCTACAACTACGGTGTATGTTTCGCAGTTTTCGGCTGATTAGAAAGAAAAGGGAAAAATTTCGAAAAAAAAACGCCGAGATTAAAAACCGCTATATGCGCCGCGGAGTGCGTCGGACGCGGAACCACTGCGCAGACGGAGGTTATTTTATGCGCGCGACGGCCACCCCCCGAGTCTCGTCACCATCGTCGGTACCCCCTCAGATTCCGCGTATCAACGCCGGCGGTTTATCGTTTTCGGAGCGTCCCGCGGCGACAAATTGAAACGTACGAAAGCGAGCGGTACGGCGAGTATTAAAGAACAAACAACGTGTGTGTATTGCGCACGCGATATTATCCGGGGAGACGATTTTTCGGACGCCCGGTACACAATAGCGGCCGGGTAAAACGGCCAAAACGGTTCGAGAGAATGAGTGAGAGAGAAGAAGAAGAAGAAGAAAGAAAAAAGACACGCCGCGGCGTGAAGGTCTCTTGGCGGCGGCGGCGGCGGCGACGGCTGGCTACCTGTGCGATCGTCTTCTTGTGTGCACTAAATATCATTGTGTATATCATTTTATTATGCGGTGAAATAGAGAGAGAGAGAGAATGAGAGAGAGAGAAGGTGGAAGGAAAGACACGCGAAGAATGCAGTTTGTTGTAAATCACGAGCGACGTCCTGTTGGCGCCATCGTCGTCGTCGTCGTCGTCGTCGTCGGGCCGCCGCCGCCGCCGCGGACACAAATGCGATGTTTCGTCGGGGCCGCCGCCGCCGCCGCCGCACAACAACAACAACGTTTAGTCGTCCCGCGGTTTTTCGGTCAAACCGCGATGCTTTCCTACGTTTACGTCGTGACAAGTACGGACGAGTAGTTTTAAAAAACTTTTGCATCGACGGGTTTTTTTCTCACCATTTTTATACCGCTTTTTTCTTAGGATTTTTCGGTCATACTCTTTTTTTTAGGCTTACTTGCGCGACAGTTCAAATTTGGTCGAACACTCTATAGGTCGACCGAGAGTATACACAGCGTTCGACGATTAATAGACAGCGAAAAAATGGTTGAACGTAGTTTTTTACACTCCAAAAGGATAAACCATCGACGTCTAAACCGTTATTTATGACTTCTTTTTATTTTTAATAAAATGATAAAAACGCATAACCAGTAATTTCTTAAGGGCGTTTCTGGCTATTTTTCTAGATTTTTATGGGTTTTAGTGCATTTGAGCCCTATCCGTTACGAGCGACCACGAGCCGATGACGGGAAAAGTATTACTCGTTTCTTCGGTAGGTCCGAATCACCGCGCGAATTATCCGTGGGACGCTCAAAATTAAGAAAAAAAAGCCGGGATCACTCGCGGGTGGTTTGACGGAGTAACGAGCTTCGGGTGGGTCACCCGAAATTGTGGTTCGAACGCAACGATACGAACCGTTGCCTTTTGAAAATACTGAGCGAGCTCTAGTCCTGGTAAAACGAAACGTTTACAATACAAATGGTCAGAAAATTCGGAAAACGCACGTACGAAGAATATTGTGTGAAAATTTCAAACCTTTCGGACGATGCGTTAATTCGATTTTGGTATCAATAGCGTGCGTAATTTTCATTGCTATAGCCAAACTACGCCGTTTTTCAATGCTTTTTTTTTTTTTGTACGCTTTCAGAATCTACCGGACGGATTTTTCCGAAATATTTTTTGTCAGACAGCCGATTTCGTTTCACGTAACGTGTTTTCAGACCTTTAGTAACGAATTCGCGAATTTTTTTCCTAGAAATAAGTCAAATGTATGACAAGTTCTCGACCGTTTTTCCACTTTAAACACGAAAATTGTATGCCTTGTATTACGTGACTTGTGTAAAGTAACCGACGAAATAAACATTTTTTTCTCCCGGCGTGATACAGGACAAAATATTAATGTCATCAAAAAAAGTAATTTTTAACGAAAAATATCCGTTAAATTTTATTTATCTAATCGTCTGGAATAACGTTTTGACATTGTATTGTTTTGACTAAAAAACGAGCGTTCGAAATTACACGCGCAAAACAAATTATGCCGATAATTTTTCAAGCCGTCGATTCGTGTCCCGTGTTTATAATTTCCGTATACGGTCGAATGGAAATGTCTCGTGGAAAATGTTCCTTCGCGAATGACCAAATTCGGCCGCGTCAAACGTCAAAATGTATAATTTTACTTTAACGTAAAGAACGTCCCCAAATTTTCCGCTTCCGGTAACACACCGATATAATAAACGTCTGTCCGATGCTGTTGTGCAGAAATAACAACAATAACTGCCATTTTATTTTCTCATCGATTTTAATTATAATCGTTTACGCACGATTTGACCGTTTTAATTACTACGAAAAACATAACCGGTCGGCGGTCCGGACACGGATTATTGCTAAACAGATTTTTTTTTTTTCATCAGAAACCTCAAAAATTCAAAAATAAGTCCACTAAACTGCCTGTAGTATTGCTCGAAAATGAAATATAATCAAATATCCGTTGACTTTATTGGTTAGGTGTTTCACGTCGGGCACGGGATTTTTACACGGGGGCCCAGTGTTTGAACCGAAAAGGAGAATTTTTCAAAATCCGTATGAGCATATCCTTTAAAACCTATTAACGCAAAACGTATTTTTTGGATTTTTAAACGAACGTTTTCCGTTTTTTTTTTTTTTTTACATCACGGAACCCAAATGTATTGATATAAAGCAGAAAACAGCTAGGAAGTATGTGGCATAATACGCGGTGCAAAACGGTGGTCCATGTACAACGTTTGTATTTGAAAAAATACAAAAAAATATTTCAAAAATGATTTTTTGAACCAGAATTATTATTTTTTGGCACATGTGCCCCGATTTTCTCCCGATTCGCGGCCCTCCATATCGCGTTGAATAAAACGAAAAATTCTCGGCGGCGGGGCGAATTCCCGAAATTCTTTTCAAAATTCTCCACTGCCGAAGTAGGTGCACACACGAAAAGATTTACGGCGTTTCGCGGTTCTATATTGTTGTCGCGGTCGTCGAACGCCTTATTATCTATGGAAATTGTTACATAATTAAACAAACTGAACGTTAGAAATTTAGATGTTGCGGGTACAAGCAATTTGAGTTAAAATGCAATAAAATATGATATGCAATAACACTAGCTGAGTACATAGCTAATCATGCTTGTTGTAAAAATGCAAATTTATTCACTAAAAACTCGTGGAATACGATCTTGTCCCCACGGCCCGCAACGATATCTTTTCCGACATTAACTAGAACGGTTTTAAATGATTTCTATAGATAATACTAAACTTGTTTTTAACTTTTCAGTTGACACTATTTAACACGATGTTTTTTTAATAATGTTTTCGTTTTTACTTCGCACTTAGGTCTATTACAGTTTTTATCGATAAAAGAGTTGTTTAGTTAGTTGCTTAGTAGGTAAATTTAGGAAAAATTTCGAATAAAACGATCGAAGTGTTGCATCGAGTTATTGACGCACACGGACAAAAACTCCGCGGATACAAAAAGACGCGCAATACTGGAAATCTACGTACAGCGAGTAAGCCGCGGAAAAGTTTTTACTTTTGAATTTTTGCGTTTTACTTTGTCCCGCTGAGAATTCGGAAACTTTTTACGTCCTCTGTCCGTCCCAAAATCGAACGACACCTCGTTTGAAAAATCCGTCCGTCCGTTGAAGCTGTACGGAGCGTGTCTAAGAAATTATACGCTCGAAAAACGTAACGCCCTTGTTCGGCAGTCGGGTGAATATGAGTGAAGGGATGACATTCCTCGGTACGACTCGAATCACCGTTCGGTTCGAGTGCGTCGACAAACTGTAACGACCATAATAATAATACAATGCGACGTGCGATCGTGTTGCAGCAGGTGAACCGGGGACCCTGCAGTAGGCAATAGTTTGTGCGAGAAAATGGCCGAAACGGAACACTGCGGCATCCGACGGCTTTTTGACAGACCAAATGGCTTTCCCGCGACCGGGATCCGACGTCTGGCAGGGACGCCAAGTGGCACAGTTTTCTGCAGATCGCCGGAAAATTCGGGAAAATTCAAAAGTTTCCGTTCTCGATCGACTAGAGCCGTGAAATCGGACGCGGCTAAACCGCGTACGAAAAAATACGCGGAGACGCTTTCAAAAATTGGTATGAAATATACCGATTTGTTTCGTTTGAAAAAGTAAAACTCGTTTTTACCGATTTCAGGATGTTGTACCGTATATAACATTCGAAGTTGAAACTCACCACGAAACCGCCGAATCGATTAAGTATTGAGCACTGTCTTAACCAAAGGTGTGTAGAAATCTTCGCCACTTAGTACAAATAACTGCGCTCGTTCTCCTTAAGTATCCGATATAGTGTTACAATCGAATTCCGCCAGAGCGCGTGCTATACGTCGTACGTCTATGGCGAAACTCAGTAGGGGGAATCTTGGATGCTTGATTAATGAAACGATAAGTAACGTTTTGAAAACGTTGAATTTAATTTTTTTTTAACTCTAATTGTTACAAAAAGTATTCACGACGTTCAGTTTCAAACGACGAGATCAACCTTAAAATGACTTATGATAAAAATTGATTTTCAAAAATTGGCCAATCAAGCGATGCGTGACTAGACGGATTGTACGTTTTACAGACTTTTCTAACTGCGAAACTCAAACTAGTGTGGAAAGAACTTAAAATGCGAAATTTCGATTTATTAAACTGTAGTACCTAACTGATTTTTTTTTAAATAATATGTTTAAGAACATCTTACAAGACGCCTAGTGTCAGCACACTCGACCAAAAACCGTTTAAGCAATGATGTTCCTCTTTCGTGCATCATTGCGGAGAACGCGAGGGACGAAAATATATCGAGGGAACTGCTGATAATAACTTCCAACTGACGTTTTTCCGTCAATTGTGTGCGGACAAAAAACTCTACCTTTTTATCTATTATCTAGGTATAAGTTTTTATCCGATTTTTTTTTTCAGCCTAATCTAGATAACCCTGTTGGTCGTGTGGTCCCGGAAAAACGTCGAGCGAAACTTTTGAAGACAAGTTATTGACGTGTATGAAAAACTCGGCGGGCGACAGAAATATACGTACAAAGTAATATCGAAAAAAAAAACAATGTAATGTAAATGTAAAAAAGAATCGGTGATGGTTTTCACCCGTTCGCGCTTTCCGACGGCGCGTTCCCGTTTCCCAAAAACACCACACCGCGGTAAGTTATCGAAGTACTGGTCTACTTCGATAACTTATCAGTACTTCAGTTCGAGTACGCCTCGTTAATATATTACTCTTTTTTCTTTTTTTTGTTTCAAGCAAAATCAAAACGGAATTTTTTTTTTTTAAATAATCATCACTCGTCTCATGCGTTCGCGGTGTTCCGCAGACGAGCACGGGCACGCGGTAGCACGAACGAACATAACCGTATCGAATAATATTACAGCGATCGGGTTTAATCCGAATTCGACACGTACATTTCACACGAGCGGAATTCGCCGACGACCTGAGGCTACTACTATTACTACTACCACTACTACTACTACTACCACTACTACTACTACTACTACTACTATTACTACTACTACTACTACTACTCGTGTTGAAAACAGATGTGTATGCAAATGAGCGGAGCAAACGACGTGTTATAATTATTATTATCTCCCGTTTCGAAACACGCGCAACAGGTGTAATACTGTACCGACGTATCTGTAATTATACGAGCTACAATTAAGATTCTGAGCGTTGAGCTGTTGGTTTTACAAGTTTGTGTGGTTTTTTGTTTTGTACCCGTTACACGCATAGCGCCTTGGGGTATACTGCTTCGATGTTATTACGGACGAAATGTTACGCGAAATCTCCTCGGACTTAATGCACTGCGTTTTGTCGAAGTTTTCAATTACGAAAAAAGTTATGCCCGAAAAACCGAGGAAAAAACCCGGTAAATAGTACGGCAAACGCGCGACAAAATCTATTTTTACGTTTTGTAACGTCCGTAATAACGATTTCCCGGACCTCTGACACGATGTTTACATTTATACATTATATACAGGTTTGATACCAATTTTAAAATATTTCGATAGTTTTTGAGCTACGTACAGAACTGTAAGATCGTCAAACAATAAAAAAAAAAAACTTTGAAATTTCAATACAAGGTTACGCAGTTGAATATACGACTAAACAATGTTGAAAATCGCCTAGAGAATTTTTTTTTTTTGGTCGTTTCAAGTTGGAAAATCGCCGGCAAAAATTGACCATTTTTATGATTTTTTTTTTTAGAAAAAATGTTGACTCAATTTCAATTGTTCAAACTCGAAAATGCAGGATGTTTTGTAAAACAAAATTTGCCGTCACCACCAACGAAATTCAAAAAAATCCGACCTTTTCAAAAGTCTACAAAATACGTAGGTATCGATAAAACGGTATTATTTTGCAATAAGGCGTCGTTATATTAATTTTAGTAAGTAGTAACGGGTTACCTTATTATTTTAAAACTTTTTTACGTTTTTTTTTTTTTTCATTTACAAATCTTATAATCATCATTTAACCCGTCTCCCGGTGTTCCGTTGAACTGAGATTTTGCTCAGAATTGTTTTTTCGAAGGCAAAGATTTATCATTACTCCCAGCTATAATAAATAATATACGTTTAAACCACAACTTCCAAAACCCACACAAATCGTGGTCGCTACTCCGTGAAACTACTCCGTGTGACCTGAAGTGATTCCGTTTTTTTTTTTTTTTAATCATCATATCATTTTTAATGGTAATAAATAGTAGTCAAAAGTCTAGAAAAAAAAATTTCCCTTTTTAGGAACTCTAGTATAAAAAAAAAAATTATTTTAAAATTGATTTTTACAAATATGGCTAGGTCCCCGGACGATCGACGCTAATATGTTTTTATAAAAACAAACACCGTCGGATACTTTTTTTCAATCGATCGAATTCCAAGTTGTACAGCGTAAATCAGCGTTCTACGTATAATATAAACACGCATAATATAATACCATATTATACACGTTTTCGTGACCATTCGTTATACAATACAGTGACGACTCCGCCGAAAGTAATGGTGATAATTATTGTAATTTTTTAATAGTACTTATATACGTATTATAAAATCGTAAAAAGGTTTTTTATTCTTCCTATTTTGTCTGGTCCATTAGTGGCGGCCGAGTGGTATGCTATGAATATGTATATATAATTACGAAAACGGTGTATGATCCTGCCGGTTTTTATTTTATATTTTTTATTCGATTAAATGAATTTTCTTACGAAACGATAGCACGTGAATGGTAAATATTCGTACCATTAGACCTATGAGAAACTGATGGTAGGTATTTTCACTTAATTAATATAAAACATGTTTCGAGTATGCGATCCTTCGTACAAAAATATAATATCATCGTACAAGTCATGGAATTCCTAAACGTTTTGATTAGGTACGTGTATCCTGTATTGGTTTAGTGTCGAAGATAGAATATAAGTTCTAGAAAAAAATCATAAACTGAACTGAAACATCTGACTATTCGCCTACAGTAACGCGAGAAAATTTTTTTTATTTGTTATATTTATTTACTAGCAGGGAGCAGTCTAATCGAATTGATTTCGAGTATTTGGGACTAAAAATTACGTTAACGTTTGTCGCTTATTTTTATAGTTTAAATTTTGCCAACCCAAGTTCGATATTAAACTTTCTTTGGGGTGAGTAGGAGGTGTCACTTCGAAGCACGAGTGTTTCGAATTCGATGGTTTTGTTCACAAAATTACAGTCATTATTTTTTAGGGATTTTTATTGTACTTGTTTTTATAAGCGTTTGTCTGGAGATGTGGTACTTTACTAGTAGTTATTTGAAGCATTGTTTTGGAATTTTGATCGTTGTTATAGGGTCATGAAAACAAAATTTAGAAATTTTCAAAAACGCATCGAATAACTATTTGAGATTTTTGCAAATCGTTAAGTACGGTTTAACTCGCACGTGAAATATTGGAACCGACTTTGAACAGTTTCGAACAAACTAGAGGGTATTTTTGGAATTCGTCAGTTGTTTCGCCGTTTCTGTTTCATACGACTTTGAGAGTCTCTATAATTTAGATTTTCAATCTTTAATTCAATCTAAACAACTACCTAATTATCGTGTGCGTGTAGTTTTCACGTTTTTCCGGATAAGACAAAAGGTGAGTGATGTTATTTAGATGATTTTAACGTGATATTCCTCCGCAATGATTGCAGTTCGCAGTGCATTATAACAGTTTTGACGATGTTTGTTGACGACGCACATTATTTTGACGTCTTGTAAACGAATTTTCACTCTATTTCAGTTTTGATTTTAGCGGGCTCTGAACGTAAACAATAATATAATGACATGCGGTACAGGTGCGGAAAAAATTAACATATCAAATGCCTATGTTTGAATCCAATTCTGTAAAACATTTTCCGTCTTCCGCGAGAATTCCCTGCACTGCGCGCAGACGTATCTAGACGTTTTTTTTATGGGTTGATTGATTTTTTTTATTATTATTTTCTTACAGAAAAGCCGTGGTTTGTTCTGATCGTTCCAGAGATTCCGGCGTGCGATAAACCGGTAGATCCACCGGAACGCGTTGCACATCCGCTAACCTGTTAATTACGCGGTTATACGATTCAGCGCTCGGTTATGAAAAAATAAACTAATACGAATGCTGTTTAACGGTCAATGGTTTTCTTCTTATAACGATATCGTCAGTCTATGTTCACCTTTAAACGTTTTTTTTTTTCGATATTCTTGTACTTGTCGTTTATTTGTATTGTATTTGCGACGAAATTTTCGTAAAACGATACAAAACAATGATTTGATATACGTAATAACAAATTGTTCTTTATTTTGTGCCTATATGTTATGTAAATATACGTATACGAATTGGTTTTGAACGGAACAAAACACTGAGACGAATCGCGCGAACGTACCAACCGAACTTTTGAAACGAAAATAAACATATTTCGACCGCGAAAAAACGCACGTACGTAATAATATAACTAACGATTTTGCGTTTTATTAAAGGTTTATTGTACCGTACTGTCGATATCATTTTTACAATGCTCCGTGTAGCGTTTTCATTTATCGGTATTGAACTTCGTTTTGGCTTTCGTTTTCAATCACTATTTGATTTTTCGTTTGTACTGTCGTTATTTTATAAGTCCCGTTTTAATGATGCCGATCGTCTAATGCGACATGCGACTTCCTATTGCCGACCCGCGGAACGACGAACAGTGCGGATCGGGCGTGAACCTGCAGTCGCCTTAATCTCTAGAGGGATATTGCTTTTTCAAAGACGACGGACCAATAACTGTGTCAACTCCTTTTTTGGGCCGATAAACATGCGACGAACGGTGGTGAGTCATTATAATTAACACGTATAAATCAGTTTACAGCTTATTAATTCCACGACAATAATTTTTCAATATTGTATTCATCCGTGTTGGCGTGCGATATAACATTTGTTTCTTTTTACAACGTGCGATCATTGGTGATACTGCGGAGCACGAACAGCTAAATTATAAAAATCGGCGTCATCGAATTATCGGCCTTGCACAATATACACTAATACTCAAGACTTAGATTAGAATATATTGCAATAATCGTCGTCATCGAATTACCAGTATTGCGTGACAATTATTATAATTACAATGTGAGACGTTTTTTTTTTGAGACGAAAGTTTTGTTTAGAAAATTGTCAAGACATTCTAGAAGACATCAACGCTTTCGAGGCGTACTGTATGATGAACTGTACTTAAAAAGAAATATAATACCGGTTCCGTTTTAACGCTATTGTTCAAGACTGCGAGAACGATAGACGTTTTTAGTGTGGTAAATGCCGTTTTAACCAAAATTATTCCGTAAACGATCCGTAATAGAACGATCGCGTTTGTTTTGATTTTTAAAAGAGTATTTTATTTACATACGATTCAAAGTTATTAATGTTAAACCGTCAAATTCAGTGATCAAATCGAACTTTCCGTTGACGAGAACCGCATTCGATGATTGGCATAGGTACTTTTAGATCAGCCCCGATTGCCATCATACTGACCAAGCTGTATAATGTCTAATAAAGTTTTTATTTTTTTTAATATGTTTGGATTTTTTTTTTTTCAGTAAATCATAATTCTCGACTGAAACAAATAATACGAGTATAAACATTTAACGTGCGTCGTAAATAATTTTAGCTTATCAACCCAAAAGGAATATTTTCCACAGAGATTTATTGTTTGAATGCGTTGGTTATAATATTATAGGTGTCTGTTCTTTTTTTTCACTATTTTATGGTTATTTTTACGCTGTAATAATGATTTTTTTAATTTTTTTATAGCGTTTTCCGTATTGCAGGCCACTCCTTTTCGTTGTTATAGGCAGGTAGGTAGGTACTCGGCAATTTCGCGTTTTACGTCAAACAAATGCCGACGGCCGGTTTACTTGGGAATCGAACGGGGAAACATTATCAGGCCGTCAAAAATAACGATAAACGTCAAATTTTCGCATACCCGATGGTAAAGCACATGACGATAACATAATTTTACCTGTGCGACATCTAAATATTGCAACGACCCGACGGTTTATCTGGTTCGGGCCACGCTTGTTTTATGATACGCTCGAGAAAAAAAAAAGGAAAATATACGAAAAATCGTAAACGACTTCCGCGTGTGTAACGACGCGGACGAACGAAACTTAAAACAAACGGAATCCTTGAAAACTTAAAACAATAAAATGCGTCCAAATCGCTAAAAAAATTAACGAATTTATCTTTTTATTATACAATATTACGCTACGGAATTTTTCAAACTTTATCGCTTTTATCGTACTCGGGGAATAATCTTTATGTTCCTCATACAGTACGTAATATAAATTATTTCTAATGACTTCACATTATCGTTGTACAAACACCACTCGGTCATTTGCAAAATCGTTCGTCGCGGTGCAGAGGCGTTGTTTCGTAAACGCTGTTTCATAAAACGCGTCAAAGTCGGTTGGGTTTTTTCGTATCGGTTTGGTAAATAAAATAACATTTAGTTTAGAGATACCATTAAAGCTTTACAAAATTAC
Source organism: Hormaphis cornu (assembly GCA_017140985.1). Classification (NCBI taxonomy): domain Eukaryota; kingdom Metazoa; phylum Arthropoda; class Insecta; order Hemiptera; family Hormaphididae; genus Hormaphis; species Hormaphis cornu. The sequence goes on from CM029357.1 coordinate 55,993,807, forward strand.
GATGTGAATTCTAAGTACGTTCAGTTTTAATCGAGTACATGTTTTCGTGACGTCAAAACGGACTAAATTACCATATTTTCATGATAATCTTAAGTGTGCTTAACGCCACGTGTTCATTCGTTTTTCAACATTTAATTACACACGACTTTGCGAAACGTTTTACCGTCTTGATATTTCTACATTGTGCATTAAAATGAAATATCAATTAGTCGTACTGTGTTAAACAACTCGGCGAGTTAGGTCGCGGTTTTGATAGGTGTAGGTTAGGTCCGGTTAGTCACCTACAATTGGTGTTCAGCAGAATGTCGTAAAAAACACCTATGACTGACATCACCGGATTCAAAAACAGATTTCAATACTGCAAGCTAACATACGAACCGTTTGATAATTCGCGTAGGAAACAGAAATCGAAGGCGATGAATTAGCAAAACAAATATGCAAAATCACCACCATTCGGCTCTTCCGACAAGTAACCGCACATCCACACACACACAGTGACATTTAAGATCCTGGATTACGTACATAATTTGTTGGGACGGTCTACAAAGAGCTGCAACGAGTTAAAGAGATCAATGACATACTATATATAGCCGACTCTCGTGGGCACCTAGTGTGAGCAAATATAAGAAGCGGACGAATGTAAAACCGGCGGAGTAAAACAAATCGTAATTTACTGCCCCAAGTACCGGGACATCAGAGAAAGTGTCCGGACAATCATTATGAATGGCACCGCATAAGACGTCGAGAAAATAATACTTCTTTTAAAATCATCTAGGTATTTTCAAAAAAAAAATATATTGAAAACACCGCTGCGTAAAATATATCGAGCTATTAGTGCGTGAACAACGGCGGAGTTTACGTAGAAAAAGTTCTAAACAGAAATTTATAAAGTTTGTAAAAGTATGGGGGGTTAGGCGCACATTATGATCTTTTCAACGGTAAATTACGGTTTTTTTTAATTGATTAGGTAGATCTGTAGGCGTGCGAACAATTTTAGTGTTTTAACGCAAAACGCCGCGTTTTCTAAACCTTTTTCGTTGTCCGCACGCCGCGGTCGAACGTTCGCGAAAACTCACGAAAACGCTGCGCGCGCGGGAAACGTTCATAGAAATCGATCCGACCGCGGCGGCGGTGGAGGAACGCGTGACACAGTGAGAAATTTTTTGTCCGTCTCAATTATTGTTCTTTTCTTTTCTGCTGTCTCCGTCCTACGATAATACGCGCTCTCGTTTTCGCCCACGTCGCAACGGACTCGGCGTGCCGGACCGCGGGGCGACGGCGAAGGGACGGCGAAGGGACCGCCGAGGTGAAGAGGGACAGAGTGACCACAGTCGTCGTCGTCGTCGTCGAGGGAAAAATACTCGCACAATAATAATACGATGATACAGTAATAATAATAATACGTAAAGGGACGGGGAGGCTTGTGGCGCCAACAAACTCGCACACAAACGCAGCCGTAGAACGTGGTCCGCCCGCGCCACTATCGTTTCATTCATTGACACGCCGGAAAAAAAAATAGAAAAGAAAAGGACGGCGACGACGCCAACGTTCGGACGACACGTAGTTTGTGAATAATACAATTCCTATTATTGTGTTCGAAAGCGTGTGTATAGAGATCTCGACGGTTCTTTGGAAATTTTTCAAGTTTTTTTTTTTCTCCATAAAAAAAACGTTCACGGCCCCCGTGAAATGTCCATTGACGATACACGATGATGACGATTTAATCGATAACGTTATAGGTACGAGTGTTTGTCGTCATTGTTACATTGTCCGTTTCTGGCGCTCCCGAAAGTAACTTCAAAACGGTTTCGTCTATCCGGCTAGGACGGTGCCGACTGTAGAATTGCGGGTGCTCGTACATAAACGGTTCGCGGCACGAGGGTCGTTTACGCCGTTTCTGGCGAAAATAAGTTGACCTCTGGGTGTATACAACGTTTCGTGCTGGATAAGACCTCGGCCAGACGTTTGCTAGAAAAAATGGCTTGTTGATGTATGCGAAAAAGCGCGTTTTTTCTTTACGATTTTCTCAAAACAAAATCAAAGCGACGAGCTTGCACGAACCGGAATACAACGCCGATGTCGGGAGACAAAACGGCACGGAATTTTCACTTTTGAATGACCGTTTTTAACTTTTACACACCACGAGAGCAGCGAAGAACGCGTTGTTTGTTTTTTTTCCTGGTGTCACTTTTTCGGGTAGAACGAACGATTTCCGGTAACTTTTCTGACTCCGGTGGCACTTTTTTCAAAATTTTTCTTACGTTTTTACTTATGCCCCGAAGAATTTTACGGCGAAAAGTGATTTTCAGATATTTTGTGACGACGTTCTCGTGTAGAAGGAGCGCTTATTTGTACGCAGCGAGATGAAATAATATACGTACAGGTAACACGATTACAGATTGCTTTACCTATTCGCCAGGATACGTATGCAAATATCATTCTCTTCTAATTTTTTATTATTTTAACGATTTACAATTTATTAGCGTAAATTTAATAACTCGGATGAGTTAAATCCATAACGATTACCGTGTCGGTAGCTAAAATTCAATTTAGAATTACGTGACGGGTAATGAAAATAACAGGGTTGGCATCTGAGAGCGTTGGCGATAGCGTCCTCCGAAATTAGCAGAGTAAGCTTTTAAAATTCGTTTCGTGATTCGGAGAACTTGTAATTACTTTTTTTTTTTTATATTATTAAATGATAAATTATGTTTAGTTGTATACCGTAGTATTATGTTTACGCCCGACGTACGTCCGTACCGGAGAAAATATAAAGTGCGTTTAGATTATTGTAATATCGTCAACGGGATTTTTGAAATCATAACGTATCTGGATACAGTACCAATATTAGGCAATGGACCTGCAACTGACGTATAGCGCGATTTTAATCGGAGGATTTTGAGGTGGAAGTTTTTTTTTTTTTTTACACATTTTTACGATGAACTATTAGTTTTGTATTTTTTTTTTTTTCTGTAATTTTACCCTATTTAACCAATTACCACTTTATTTTATAGTTACCTAATCAGTTCTTTAAATTGTAAAAATACATTTTGTATTACCCGTTTTTAAAAAAGAAAGGATAGTACGCGCGTCTCCCTCGTATTGCGCTCCAAAGTGTGTAATTCACCTAATAAACGTCTTTAATACAAACTCATTTTTTCTCTGCATTAGATATACTCGTTAGGTATACGTGGTTTGCTGAAAATAGTCGAATTAAATTTAAGTTATACAAGTAGTTATACTAGTTATACTGGTTACAGGCGTCGCATAATTATTTGTACAGTCTGGTGTCTTTAAACGTTTATGAAGATGCAATTCGCATAGAAGAGAACGTCTACTGCATTGCCTAATTAACTACAATCGCTTGTAATTTACGTGTTAATAATGTAAAATAACTAAACGATAATTGTCGTAAATGCGATTTTTACTCTGCGAGCCAAAAAATGCAAGAAAAAAAAAATTAAATCGACTTGGGTTAAAAATTCATACGCGCCCCATGAATAATACATTATTAAACAAACTCGATTTTAGAGTCTCAAAATTCAACTAGAGAATGCGGAATCTGCCAACAACGAGAACTACCAACCCGATGGACAATAGTGTTTTCGAGGTCGTCAAAAACAAATTTTTTAATAACGGTCTTATCATTTAGATTACGAGTATACGCGTAGGTAATAAGTATAGTAATTATAAACAATTTATTCAAACGTTATACATTTCCCGTTAAATTTTTTCCAAGACATTGTCGGCGCGCAACGTCTGGTACTTTTTAAAGCTATTTAAGCGAGTCTTTCGGATAAGTAATTTTTTTTTTTTTAAACAACGACTTGGTATATTGATGTCCATCGCCTTTGAAACATTTTTGATTCGAATACGATTTCCTCCGTACAATTTCACCGACGAATATTTTAAATCGATGTTATCCCCGAGTCTTATTACTCGTTACGAAAAAAAAAAAACAATATGTAATATTACCGACATCACCGTTACAATTTAGAGGCGAGCGGTTTTTCATTTTGAAAAAACAATTATTGTTCTCGCTCCATTTCGAATCCGAGTTTCGAAGCTGGGAATTTATCAATATTTTTCTTTTTAAAAACGTATTATTGAACCAATCGTTTGAGCGACCATTACGAAATGTACGATTCTTTGTCGACAGTATTCCGAATCGAATGTTGTTTTTGGCGAGTCGGTTTGTTTTTCCGGAATTCGACGATACATTTAATGTCCACGTAGCCTGTACCGATCGTCAGACGTTACGAATATTTTTTTATTTTTATTGTTCTCGTCGCAGAATCACGGTTTCCAGCACGTTGACCACTCGGTATTCAATATCGGTTTTTATTTTTTTTGTTATTTTTTACAACACAACAACCGTAACACCGTGAAAAATGCCAATGTACGGCGAGAGGCGCGATTTGCCGATTTACCGCGGTGGTCCATGACGACGCGTACGGGGTGTGGCGCCGCCTCGGAAGTATTTCATTGTTGCGCGCGACGATATTGTTGTCGTGAAAAATAACACGCGCTCTTAGAACAGGATTTGTCTGTTGGGCAACGGAGATTGTACTCGCCACGTGCAAAAAAATTGAAAACATTTTCGATTTTGCGTCGAATTCTTAAAAATGTTGTGTGCACCTATCGTTTGTCCGCGAATCAGAGAATCGGAATCGATTGTCCCGAATGAAAATACGTTTTATCGCAACAACCGTATGTACGTGTTAACGTTATTTTGGTTACACGCGAAACGATGACAACAATATTAATGTAATATATGTTGTGCGTAACCTGGCCAAAAAAATATGCTGCAGCACATAACTTTTAACGATTATTTTGTTGTTTTAACGAACGATCGTTACCGAGCACGTCATAACCTAATGCGTACTTTCGGCACCTGTCATCGTTGTTTTGACTCGAGTGACTTGCCAGTTGGTATTAACAATGAAAATACAATTTTCTTCTCTCCAATTTTTTCTTTTTTTTTGAATAATCTCTCGGATCATAATCGTATTAAAACTACCTGTACTACCTAAAATACGACTTTTTTTATGTGACCGTAGGCGTCTTTCTTACTTCCTTCCGTTTTTTTTGTGCAATAATACGTTTACTATGTTACGTTGTATACGATACTTTTTGTCGTTTCTGACAGATACCTTAAACTCGAACAATAATCGAAATATCAAATAAATTTTCAAACGAAAAACCTTTTTCAAATCTCAAAAACTATTTTGTGGTATTACACCCGTAAAAGTGATTAGAATTTACAAATGTCAAATTTTCAAGCCGTTTTTCGAAAATAGACAGTACAATTTTTGGTTTTTAACTCAAAAACAGAACAAAATTTCAAAAGAACTCCGAGGTACAGTCTAAGTATTTTTTCCGAATTTTTTATCTATATGAATTTTTCCGTTTCAATTTGACGCGTCTTCTGGCCGTCAGAGTGTTTACAGAAAAGAAAAAAAAAACATAAAAAACAATACGTTATTCCAATACGTCTCAGAATCTAAAAATATAATATTACTTTAACGGTCTACTCTAAGTGTATCGGAACAAAGATTTTGTAGTTCTTAAGGCCATTTTTGTTCGGTACATAAAATTATTAGGTTTGAATATTAATAATAAATTATATAGGTACCTGTTGTGTCAAAGAAAATCGGCATACAGATTAGATCTGATTTACAAGGCAGAGTCCGTTGGACAAAAAAATAAAAAAATAATAAATTCGTAATAACTATACGAACTAACGACGGTTATTAACACCATAAATAACGCACAAATAAAACGAACGGTTTTATTTTTTAATTCTTTTAGCCGAATGATGCGGTTTTAGCATAAATAATTTTGCGGGTTGATATATGGTTATACTACTTTATATGCGCAACACCACGCGTTTTCATTAATTAATTCGATTTCCTAATAAAATAATTTGATATTTTTAATTGCATTTTTGGTATTTAAGCACCAGCATCGTTTTTAGTAAGGCATTGTTTAAATTTCACAATGACGATCATCTACGAAATTGTTATAACATTAGTTAACCAATTGTTAATTCTCACAGACTATTAGGCGTATTTTATCCCGAGTATAAGATTTGAATTTGATATCGAAATATAAATTCCCACGCAGTTTTTAAAACTAACACGATAATAATATCGTCCACGTATAGAATCTTAAAATTACAATACATCAGGAGAGTAAGTAGGGTACCAACAAATTAAACAAATAATAAACAAAAAACAGATTAAAAAAAAATAAACGGTGCTCTATATTATGGTACGTATAATGTAAAAAAATTATAACTCTGTTTTTTAAAATACACTAACATATTATATTTATTACTTTGAACCATAGCAATATATTACATAGTTTTTTGTTTTTCAGATATTATCTTTAAAAACTTTTGTGTAATTTATTTATATTTCTGCGAACTGGGAAAGATTTTAGCCCAGACAACTATATTATATATACTACAATAACAGCGTGCATATACCGATATTTCTTTAAAAAGAATATAAATTTGTTTTCTTTTTGATTACGATACCAATAACATACTATAGAGTCTTATTTATCACGTTAAAAAATTCGATTATAAAATTCTGAGTGTTTTAAGGGGACTGAACGTGTTCTGTTTTTCCCTCAAAAACGCGATTCACAAAAAAACTCTCACGCTCGTAGGACGGTCCGATTTCAATAAGTTTTTTTTTCCAGAAAGTGATGTTTTGTGGTTAACAATTCTGTACATGATTTCGAATACAAACAAATCCAAAAAAGAATTGAAATTCTGAACTGTTTCCTGAGTTGGCAGTTCGTTCGGTTCTTATGGCGTGTTTTGTAATAATTTCTCGGTAGAACGGTTGAACTAACTGTTCAAATCTTTTCGCCGATGCGTCTCGGACACGATCTCGTTTTCAGCCGTACTTCGATGATTTTCCAATTGTTTTAATGTCTCTCCCGCCAAACCAACTGCGCTATTCTCAAATCGAAATTCGCGCTTTGAAAACGTTTTTCAGACGGTGGTAAAATCCAGGGCAAAACGTGTTGGTCACCGCTACATACTGAGTAGGATACGAGAAACTCAAAATTTAAAATCGCGTGTTTCCGATTGAAAAAAAAAAAGATTCTGAGGGAGGAGCGGACACCTCCAACGCCCTCCTTCGTAAATACGCCACCGCGCGTAGTAATGTTACGTATATTATACCAGGGGTGGCGAACCTTATGGCGCGCGAGAAAGTAATATTTAATTTGTAACAAACATAAAATAAAAACAAACGTGGGCTTCGTAAAGTACGTTTATAATATAACTTTATTTTTCCCATCAATTTTCGTATTCTTCGAAAATGAATTTTTTTTTGGGCACGTGAAAAGCGTTCAAACCCTCGATTGGAAAAATTTGCCACTCGAAAAAGGTTCGCCGCCCCTGGACCGTGTACCACGGACGTGTGTGATTTTCAACGATAGGAATAAAATGGAAAAAAAAACGTCCGCACCCACGGCCGTTTCAACGTAACAAACAACGTGTAACAATAATATGTCATTCGACGTGCATTTAATGTAAATAAAAACCGAAAGTGATAATAACGTGCATTTTGGTACACCTCGCGCACCACGGGCATCGCCACTCGATTCACTGGCGCCAAGACGCGCGCGCGTCTTGGGCTCGAAATATTACGGCCAGTTTATTTGTATTTTTCACCGTGGTTTTTTCGCGTTGCAAAGCGGAAACCGTCCGTTACACGAGGCATATACCCGCGACGAGCCAGAGAAGAGAGGACCTTACACGAAACCATTGTGCCATTGAAAAATTATTACGTTTAAAACGGTACGGGAAATAAAATCCTGGCCGGGACGTTTTTGCGCACAAAGCCGATTCGAAGTCCGCTGTATCGTACGTGTTACACCGAATGCGAATGAAATTGCGAAAAAAAACAAACAATGGACATTGTATCGCACAAGCTCATAGACGCGGCATTAATATTGCATTTTGTCGAAACGTTCCTAGAAGAAACGTGTTTGCGGAAAACTCAAAAACGCGACAACACCGTATTGTACCTGCGGTAAAAATTATTAGATCATATTTTTATATCTCAAAGCCGCGCACACCAACGCGTGACAAAACTGTCAGACGATCGCAATGCGGATTGTTGTCTGTGAACGAACCGCGACGTCTGCGGAACAGGATGCCGATGAAATTTTAATCTTCTCTTTAACATTTTCGAGTGCGGCGACAAAGTAGATCCAACAAAGTTTTTTTTTTTTTCGCACGTTTTCCGTAAGACCTTCAGCGAGTGCTTTAAACTGCTCAAAAGACGATTATTATTCGTGCAACAAACGCTTTCACAAAGTTTCAATTGTTTTTCAAAAAAAAAAATGAACGCGAACGAGATTATTATCAAAGAAGCAGTAAAGTACGGAAATCACGATTCGCTGTATTTAAATTTTCACCTGACGCGCATCGTGCGAGAGATTTTGTTCTTAACTGATACGATGTAAAACTACGTGGAATCCGAATCGTCGGTGAGCAACACGAATTTCAAACGAATCTTGCGATTTTCTCAATAAATATCGAACTGGACGACAGTAGTGCAACTGGCCGGTACTTATGTTGATGGTATTGCATAATGTTACACCGATAGTGGACAAGATGAGAGAGAAGAGACTGAGACGGTTTGTGACGAGGAAACTGAAGCGATAAAATAACTGCCGTAAAATAACAATTCATAGTTTCATAACTCCCTCGAAAATGATCAAAATCGATTGAAACTTTAGCAGCAAACTCATTAAACCCTTCTTAACGACGTATATAACTATGGCATATATCAAGTCGAACGGAGCAATTTCAAAAATATTGACGTTTTCGTTTTTGGCTCAAAACTCCGAAAATAATCAAAATTTCAAAAAACGTTTCCAGTAAAGTATCGGATCTATCTTTCGAGGTGTCATACGTTCGAATCGGAGCATTTTCTTTGTACTAGAAAAAGTGATCACGGGAAAAAAAAAACATCGTTGTAAAAACAACACATTCTTCGCTAACGCTCGGAATCTAAAAAGCTAGAAATTAATTTTAGGATTGAAACGATTAAAAAATATTAAAAACAGCCTGAACTCGAATGATTGATTTTGAAAATTCACACTAACACGGCTAATATTATGTAGTGATTTCTTACACGTTTCTGATACCCTGTCGTCGATTCGGATGGATTACTTTTGGTGAAAACGTTGTTTGAGCACAAACATCTATATTGAACTGGAAAAACACTCTCGAGGTAAAAAGCGTGTATCCGCCATCATTGGAACGTAAAAATGAGTAAGTGCGCACTACAAAGTTCCGAAAACAACCGCAAGAACAGAATTTGAACATTTCGATGTTAGTAAAAATAAACTGTGGTGAATATTCTGAACAGGAAATATTCTGATGTTGACGAGAACTTTTTCAATATTCCAATCGTGCAGTGTAATTTATAACGGATACGATACAACCGGTATACATATCGTGCAGTATAACGTAAATAAACTTTATTCGATGACATTTCGACAGTACGTTTCGTAAAACACGTCAATACAGGCCTATATATAGTGAATTTTACCACGATTCAAATATGTACTTATTTTCTTTTTCTCGACGATCGTAAAGCGTAACAACCGTTTCGAAACATAACGGATCAAAACAAACGCAACGGCCGAGCTCGCGATCAACGCGACGCCGATTACGCGTAGTACTGATTGACCAACTCAGATTGTGGGATTTCAAATGCGTTGCGCCTTTGTGGCGCAGAAGACGTGCTCCGTCCAGTAAACTGCGCCGGTGTCATCTTTGAACAGTTCCGAAGCGACCGAAGCGGCGATCTTCTTGTTCCTGAACATGACATGGCTGTATTGTATTGTTGCGGTCGTTGAGCGACTATGCTGAAGGGATGCTAGGCGAATTGGGTCCGCGATAATTTTTGTGCATTTTAAAAGCGGTAAATTGGGTTGCGGGAAAAAAAAAAGATAGTAGATATAGAATCGGGTCCCGCTTTACCCGCTACTTACTACTCCTACATCGACCTTACTAATTATTATCATACTAATCGAACCGAACTATCGACTGGGAAGTACGAGAAACTTGAAAATCTCTCTTTGCTACTCTGGAAAGTACAGAGTTTATCGTTACATTTTTGATATTGAACTTGGTGAGCCAATATTTCCTACCCAGTGTAAAACATCACTTTGCGTCAGACGTGTAACCGTGTGGTGTTTACATCGCGGCACGTGATTGACTGTCGGTCGTACGTGAAATATTAACGAAACGGCGAACAAAATTGAACAAATCCGTCAAAAACGTGAACAACGGTCTATTTAAAACAAAAAAAAGAGCGTCGTTCACAAAATATGAACGTCGTACTTTCCAAACGCTCTGATACACCGCACGTACTAAGCAGCGACGTGTCAATATAGAGTACGGTCTGTAGTGTTTTATTTTAAAATTAGTTTTACTTTACGTACGCAAAGTGATTCGGAATCGAGTGGTGACACAGAGAATCGCCGAATGAAGAATTGAGCGGGTAGGTTTTTTAAAAGTTCTCGTATTAAGTAAAAAATCACTAATTTTTCCGCGCTAACACTTATTGTGAGAGCTATGTCGCAAGCGCGGTCGCAACGTTGACGGAACCGACATCGACGAGGCTGTCCTGCTGCTGGTTGTACAGTGGCCATATATCGTCCGGTTATACTCGCGTACACTAATCGTTTTTGCGCATCTGTACAATTTTTTTTTTTTTTAATTACAAATATAAACGTTGTTAAAAAGAGATTGAAATAAAAAAAAAACGAAAATGCTCAGAGTCAAAGAGAATAATTTAATATTTATTAAAATTTAATTTACTTAACGTAAGTATTTGAAGCTTCGGTCAGTCCCGCGACCGCCGCGATTTTCTTTTTTATCCGGAGCGCTGCGGTTGCTATTATATTGGAAATAAACACTTTTCCTTTGATCGTACAAATGACGTTGCAGAGAAAACAGACGTTTCGATAACGCGAGAGGTCATATTATGTCCGGACCCGAAACGGTTTCGTCACGAACAAAAACGTGGTCACAATAATTGTTACCGTAACGTGAAGTTTTTAACAACGATTCATTGTATCCGCGTGTACGTTGAATGGTCAGAACCGCTGTAGTTGCGTAAAATATGTTCCTTTTCATTAAGGGAATTGTGGAATTTTTAAATTTTTGAACTATTGAATTTCACGCAGTTCCATAAAACCTCTAGTTTTTACGTTTAAGTCTCGAAACTCTACTACAATCTAAACAAGATAATTTTACACGTGTGGTTAAAAAATTGGGTTTTTTTTTTGAAAAAAATTTCATCTTTCACGGGTCCCTGGTACCGCGGTGGGCGAAAATACACGTATTCGCTGCCAGTTTTTGCCTGAACGATCGCATTATCAGTTTGAACGGTTATAATAGATCCAATCTTCGAGTATGATGACAGTCCCGAGACGGTACGTACGCGTTTGAATCATAAGTGAATGAAGTTTTTTTTATTTGATCAACGAAAAAATATTTTTTTATTAAATCCAAAAGTCCAAAAGGCCGTAATTCATAAAATCATACGAATTCGTATAAACGTTACGTTTTTTTTTTTTTTCAATGATTTTTTGTCGCCATAATACGTCTTCTGTTTTTATTTATTATTTTATTGTTTTTTTATAATACCTATGTATTTATTATTATTCTTCGACGAGCGCCGGCGCCGCGTATAGAGGTACATAGTAGGTTCCTGTACGCACGACACGAGCGCCACGTCCTTAAACGGCAACCGTCGCGCACGTACGAAGACGTCCGCATGAATGAATCCTGTTTTCCGATTGATCCGTCGATAATGTTTTATACGTGCGTACGATGTCGGTGAGTAATTATTATTATTGTTATTGTTATTGTTGGCGAACGCGACGACACGTGTGCGGGGAAAAAAATAAACCCACGACGACGCTATATCGTGTAGTAATTAAAAAAGAAAACACAATTCCGAGCTCTACCGGCGATTTCTTTTTTTTTCCACGATAATTTATTTCAGTATCTTTGTTTTTTTTTTTGTTCGTCTCAGTTCAATCGTTCGTATAATGGCCATTTAAAGTTTACAATTAGCATCGATAAACGTTTTTTTTTTTTTGAATATAATTCTTTCGACGTTTTCATAAAAAGTGATATTAACTGCTTGATGTACGTGCGTAGGTACCTCCAAATCAATCATATAAAACCCCACATTTTTTTGAAATTTTTTTTTTTTATATGATTTTTTTTACTCTCGATCCGCGTTGTAAAACAGTGAAACAGGAAAGTTATAACAATTATTAATGCCGCATATTGATATCTGAATTCCAGAAAATAGGGATTATTATGTTTTTAAGTATATAGTACGCGGCAAATAATTTGAAAATCTGTTTGACGAGTTTGAAATATCAGTTTTTTTTTCAATAAGACTATCATTATTTACCCACATATTGTACAGTATCTACAAAATTATGTTTCGTAACAAAGTGTTATCTTTATTTGTCGAATACCTATATTTTTAGAAAAATAAATTTTAGGTTTACTCGCAAAGTTTATTCATTTCGACACTTACCCAGCGTCTTAGTACGAAATAATAGAAGTAACAATATTTGTTTATTTTGGGTGCCATACTTATATTTTACGTGTAATACGCGGCAACGAGGTTTGTCAATATTTTAATGATTTCAGTTTATAACATAATATGTATTCGTAGTGTTCCGTTTAAAGCTTAAATAACAGCTGCATTTGTTTTTTTTTTTTTTTTTTATTGCACTATAAAATCACTTTACCAAACGAATCTATACCAAGACTTAATACATATATACTTACTATGGTCATTGACTTTGGCTTTTTCCTCAAAAATAATGTCAGTTCAATAACAGACCGGTCTAATGCAGCGGATGCTGCACATACAACAATTTATACTCCTCCTGTTTTGTTGTGAAGTTGCATTATACGCACTTACTATTATTGTGTACCTACGTAAATTGCCTTTTGAGTCGTAGCTGAAGTTTAAAATGACTGTTAGACAATAGGAAAATAAATATTTTTATGCGAAAAATTCAAGCTGAAGCTCACAAAACTTTGTTGACCGTGTGAATATTTGTAAAGTTGATTTGGCTATTAATACGTATTCTAGTTATGGACAGTTTGTGATTCATATTTTTTCGATGTCTTCACGTGCAACGCGGTAACTGGCAAAACGAATGTATCAGCAAACGTGAAAAAGAATTATAAATATAAGATTAATATTTCAATTTTAGTATCCGAGAATTCGTTAGAAAAAATAATATTAATTATGAGGCGCATAAAATGTTAATATGAATCATAAATTTAGATACACCGAATCGATGTATAAGTATAAAATATAACCCCGACATTAGTATCGAGATATTTGAAGTTAATTTTTTTCAAATATTATTCTTCATTCGTTAAAATGTTAACCTAATAATTATTTTTGTACAATTGGTTTATGGGTAATATACCAGTAGTACCTACTATAATACCTATATGTACATTACATATAGGTACTTGAGTTTCAAAGATACCAACATAATATACTGTGCGGATGTAAGTAAATAGATGAGAAAAAAGATTGTCTGAACTTCTTTAAAAAAATATCTACGAGTATATCGTAAGACAACGCTACAGATAATTTTAGTATACCAAAGCATAATTCATTGTATTTTGGTGTACGTTATAACCATAATAACTTGTAAAAAGTTATTTCTTTCTACAAACTAAAAATAAAACAAAAGTTATTAAACTCGGACATAACCAAGATAGTAAAATTGTATTTTAGTTTAGTAAAAAGTAAAAAAAAAAAAACACCAGAAAACTTTGTAGACTATTTTACACACTTATATACAATTATAGAACAATACTAAATAAAAATATAGTGAAATAAACATTACGAAATGTAAAACGATAAAAATCATCTAGCGATTGAACTCCATTCGAATTAAGTAAATTGTATACATTTTTTGATATTAGTAATAGCAAAAACTTAATAACGAATTGCAATTTGTTAAACGTCACTAATGTTTCATACGAAAACAATATAATGTACATAGATACTTTAAGAAAAAAAGGTAATAAAATAATATGTATACCTATCATGTGCGTTAGATTCTATTTAGATGATAAAACATTTTATGTTTATTATAAGTACGAATCAAAAAAAATTCGTTTTTTATGTATAAAAATTTGACTCTGTATCATTTTTATACAGAAAAAATAATAGCAATTTGAAAAGTATGATGTTTTTAGATCGGTACATTATAAAAAAGCCGGAATCTCTCTAAGTCACTTGGTTAGCTTTTTGGGAAAGCGACTACACTTTTAACCCATTACAGTAAAAAAATTTGTTACAAAAAAAAATTGTACTATATTTAAAAAATCGTTTGATTTCTATATACGTCGTGTTGTTTTTACCATTATAGTTAAAAAATTGCGCTTTCCGTGTGAGTTTAAACTCATGACATTAACGTTTTGCGTATTAACCGTGATATTATAAATTAAGTATGAAATTTGGGAAAAATGTAAAGCAAAACTAATAAATATTGTGGTCTACGTCAATGTTTTAAGTATTTTATATAACAGTTTAAATTTAAAAACAATGACAGGACCATTACTTACAAAAAAAACGGTTCTGATTTCTGAGCGAGTTATATCATTGAGTAAAACACTAATAGTTTCTTCATCGAAAACATCAACAAAATTAAAATGGCAAAACGCAATTAACTAATACTAATAATGCATGAAAACTTTAAGTATGTATTTCGAAGACTTACAAAACTAAAACCAAAACAGCAGAGTTTCAAAAATAACATTTCGTCTATATTTTTTGAAAACATCAAAACAATTAAGTATATGGTATACTGTCCGATGAGTAGTCACATAAAACAATAAAATATGCAAAATCATTACATCCTTTTACTGCTTCCCTCAGAATTCAATACGGATAAAATTTTGTTTATTATTGAGATATTAAGTCCGTCATTACATACACCAACAATACTATGCATAACTGTAGTCATAACTTTTTTCTTTTTGGATTTTCATTGATACTGTGCACAGACGTCTCTTAGGTAGAAATTCCATCTTTATTAAAAAAAAAAAAAAAAAGTATCAAATAAAACGGCACGCTGTTAAATCAAAAACAAGTACCACGAACGTACATCGAGAATGACCGTTTTGCAAAGTACATTTTCTACCAGCAGTACGTTTTTGCAATAAGCTCGTGCCATGCATTTCCGAGAACAAGGGTTTTCAGAATTACCATTTAATAGATTTTCTTTTTCCATCAGTCAGGTCACGACTGTTTCATCGACTGCGCAAGATCAATTAATATTGTTGGTTTTTTTTTTCAACAGCAAACATACGTTTACAGCAAATACCTTCACGTAAAGTATATATAAGAAGAAACCACGATAATCATGATATCTATGATAAAATATATAAACAATGCAGTTCAAAAAATAAAAAGCGTTTGTACATTTTTTTTTTTTTGTACATGATTGTCAGTTACTACAAATATAATAATTAATAAAAAGAAAGTATGTACCTAATCCAGATTAAAATTTTTAATTTTGCAATCAAACGTTGAAGTGTTACATAGTAGTATGATTTTCAGTAAATCATACGAGAAAATACAGAAACGTGAGATATTATTTCCATTTCTTATTTACGTTTCCTGTAATTGAACAATTTTTTTTTATTATTATTTTAGCGGATTTTACTTTTACCTGTATAGATCTACTTACTCGGTCGGAATTTACATGCGCCCCGTATTCCCATAGGCGTTTGTGTCTACAAAATGTTTAACTATTGAGTGTGCCAAAAATTTAAATTTTTTTAAACTTTTAAATCGTTGCGCACCTGCTCTCCATCAGAACATCCCAAATACGTTATTAAAATATTATTTTGACCGATGAATTTCGATCAAGTATTTCACATGTTTATCAATCATTTTACCATCATGTAACATTAAAAAATCTTGACACGCAAATACAAATTATAATATTTCCATCAATTTTTTACGAAATGTGGAGTGCCTAATCCTATTTTCTTAAAGTATGATTTACGCTTATGAATATGACATAATTTATAAACGTATAACAAGTATGACGAACCGTCGTTTGAAACAAAATTACCGCGTAATGATCGTCACAAATCTCGAAAGACGAAAGACGTTTCACGTTTGTACGTTACGACGCGGCCGAATAAAAAATCATTAACACGACTCGGGAAGTAGGTATCTGTACAATAATTACCGGAACATCGCACAGCTATACGGCAGAATGAAAAGAAAAAGCGAATATTATTAATATAAAAAGAACTCCAGGAATAAAAAAGAACACGAGCGTTCGTTTTTTTTTTTTTTTCATTATTTATTCATTTATTTTTATACACGCCGGGGGATTAATGTGTTGTGACGAGGGGAGAAAAAAAAACGTTTGCTCGCTATATGGACGGAGAAGCGATCGCACGACTTAAAATCATTATCAACAATCGTAAACGTACCAACTCTCGAGGTCCTGTGTTGCTAATAGTTTTCGGTCACCGACGAAACGCGGACAAACAGTAGTTTAGAAAAATAACGAACGAGACTGACAGACGGACAAAAACTGAGTCGATATACAGTTTTTCCGACACCACGGTGTTATAAATTGTGCGTTGAATGCCTTTTGTGCACGCTACACTATATCTGTACGTATTTTTTATAATTAATTTCTGTGTGTTATCTACACACCGTCCAGCAGCTGCAAACAACGGTTTAAAAAGAACTTGGGACGATTTATTAAGTCTATTATAATACGGTGTGCGGGCGGCGCAACACACGCGTACCGCATTCGTCAAGTTCGTGCCGTACGAAATCCGCTAAGGGACACAACAGGTCCAATATACCGCTTCAATATACTTTAAATTCACCTGAGAAATAGATAAAAAAAAAAAAAAATTGGAATTTCGACCTGGAAGAAGAAGTAAACTTAACTCTGTTAACTGTCGAGTTTAATATATATATATTTTTTTTACGAGTTTTACCTCCGTTAAATCAAAATAGGCATAGCGATAATAGGTACCATAAATTTGTTTTCTTAAACTACGACAGAAAATTGTTACGTTTCCTTTTTGTCGGTTTGACGATCAATCACTCTGACGGTTCGTATTTCATTCTTAATGTACGGGATGACTTTTTTTCAGAGAGAAACGAATTTTATATTTATTAAACATTATGTTTTTTCGACAGTTAATTCGAATGTTTGCATGTATTGTGATTGTCTGTTATGGTTTTCGTGTCTCTAACATAATGTACAAACGCACGACTATTTCTCTCAGTGCCTAAAGACAATAATATGTTTCGTATTTATTCGACCGACGCGTTACAATGGTAAACAAACTAATTTGAATGATTGGACATCAAGCGTTATTGAAGAAGTCACAGTGTTGAAAAAAAAAATAATAATAAAAATCACACATCATGCTAAAACCAATACGCTACACTCAGAATCTAAAAATTAAATCGGTTATTTTATATTACAACTTACTCGAAATGTAGATAGTGCTGATTAAAAATTACTTATGAACCGCTTGTACAATACCAAAAAAAAAAAAAAATACCCCATCTTGTTCGGCGCAAATGTATAAAGTTTGTTTGTACGTCAAAATAATTTTATGACGACGTATTCGCTGGAATATGGCTGGAAATATTTTGAAACAATTACGACCACCGTGGATAAGAAAAACGTTTGCGGTTTGTCCTCTCCAGTTTCTTTTTGATTTGCGTGGTTTCACTACTTTTTTTTGGCCCGACAGTCCGACAAACCGGTTGACGTTCTTCACGATACTACATTATTTACGATGATAATATTTATTTGTGACATAAGAGGTCTCCGACGGACATATTGTTATAATTTATATAATTTTCATGTTTAGTTTTTTTTTTAACACAAAGAATTCATCATCTGTACGTCCTACCTACACCAGTTACAATATGCGGGAGTGCATATTATACGTTCTTCAGTTCTTGTCATGTATGTAGTTTATTATCGCAAAGAAAATACTTACGAGAGTTGTTATTATTATTATTATTTTGCCAAAGGAAATATTTTTAGATCGACGTTGATTAGAACCGAACAAAGAATAACCGGTTTTAGAATAAGAGTCATCGAAAATAATAAACGAGTATAATACGTTATTATGTTATAGAGCCGGAACCAAAACAGGAACTTTGTTTTTTCTTTAGAGTAATACCTAGATGGCTTAAGTTCAAAACATAAGCAATACAACGATCGATACACGAAATGGTTTTTTTTTTTTGTTCTTGGAAATCGAGATTTATTAGTTATTGCTGTTGAATCGAAAACGAAAATTAGTACATACTATATATCATATACGTACTAGTACGAGAATGTTATGGCTATTATTTTGTGAATATAAACTAATAATTGTATAGTATAAAATATAAACGTATGACGTATTTCATTTTATGAAAGGAATTCAACACCTATAGCCCTTCCTCACGTTGCTAAATCGACTAAAACACCGAAGAATAATGTACTTAGATAAAAAGTCGGATTTTGATGCTGAAAATTTTTTTTAATTTTTCAATGCGTTTCTTAGAAACCAATCGAATGAAATGTTTACTTGATTCAATTTCGCGTGATGATATAATTGAGTGTTAAAAATTTGAAAAAACTATTTTTTTTTTTAATATTTATTACTTTTAAAGTTTTCAAATATTACGAATAATTTTTTCCATTGATCGCAAGTAGAGTAGTTTTAGCCAATCTTTTTTCTGATTTTTATCGTACCAATTAAAAAGCCTTGCAATTTTTTACCACTCTTGGGTATTTAAACGAGAATTAAATTATCGCGAAGTCGTGGTACGCCAAAAAATTATGACGACGCCGGTTCATTTTTAACTTAATCCCTAAAAAAACACTTCAAAGAGTACACAATTTTTTCCAGTATTAAAAACGACTTTTGATCGACGCACAGCAGTTTTTGCGTTTTAGTCGATTTAGCAAGATGTTGAAGCCCCTTGACTAGCCCACTCTTGACGAATATTGACTAATAAATTTGGTTTAAAGGTACCAAACTCCTTGCGTATACAGATAGGCAACATAACATTCAATTGACAGTATGGCGGCGACATTATCATTATCGAGGAGCACGGGGGACTTTTTTTAAGGAGTTTTGTATAGGCAATCTTATCGTTTATGCTTTTTTGTGATCAAATAAATAGTTATTACTGTGATTAATGATCTATTATGCCGTTCGAACAACGACATTGATCGCAGACGGAAATGACATAAAAAACCGTTTTGTGAGAAATACTTTCATGGTTTTAACATTTTTATGACTACTAAATACTACTCGTGTAAAATGGCCACCGATTGAGCTGTTTTTCTGAAAACGCATCTGTATTAAAATGATCTAATGACACAGGGATTTAAAAAGGTTACATTGTCACAAACTCCTACAGAATGTTGTCTTGTAAAAAAAAATCAAATTTCAAAAATATTAAAATTGAAACCGTAAGAGTTTTTCTCCCAAAACGGTGTTTTGGGTAGAATAATCTTATGGCGTACCAATGCGTCTTTAACAATAAAATATCAGTACAGTTTTTATTGTAATATCAATATCAAATTTAGTAATTATAGTTTCCGAATTTTTTTTTAGTTTACGCCGAATCGATGGCAGTAAGTTTTATGAAAATCTGCCAATAATTTCAAAACTTACACCCAAAAAACATTGAAAACATTATATTTTGTATAAATTGTAGACAATATTTTTGAAAAGCTATGCATTCTTTTGAGTTTGGAATATTTACCGTTAAGAAGCCTAAAGAATAAAATGCGTTTGTTAAATTGGTTTTAATAGATAAAAAACTCTGAGCATACATAATCATCAGTTTTCTTTATTTTATTTACTGTATATTTTTGTAAAAAACTACAAAACTACAGTAAAAAAAAAAAAAAAAATTATTTAAAATAACAATGGTACTTGTTGGTACCCGTATAAAATTTTTTTAATAAATCTTCAATATAGACCATATTTTAACGATTAAATTTTAAATATAACTGTACTGTCTCATAAAACAGAATTCTTCCTATTGATGTCACGACGTAGTATGGATTATTTGTGCAAAAAAGTCATTTTTTATTTTTTTATTTTTTGCGTTTTATGAAAAATATGATAAATATGGTCATGAAAATGTTCACATTATTATACACTATTCAAAAGCAAATTGTTACTTTAATATTCAATAATAGTTTTGAAGTAAAACGTTGCATTTTATAAAGGCCCTTTGATATTGTATTTTTTTAATATTGAATACCAACGTGTACTTTTTTTAGGAAGTAGGACACACACGCCATTTAACTTATCTCTAAAAATACAATATAATAACTCAGTCTGTTACCATCATTTAACCGACTGGGTTCTATCCACTCGTAACTGCATAGGAAACGTTTAATTTTTGTTTTCTAATTAAAAATGCATATAATTTTTATTTTATTGTTTTATCTTGTAACTGAAAGATCCATTGTGTGCCAAGAATACGATGGCCTAATATATTCGTTAACTAAAATGTTTGTTGAGAAACACGTACAAACAGTGACGGCACCTACTTGCTGGCCTCCAGGTGATTTATTATTTAATGTTTTTTTTTTTTTTTCATATTTTATAAACTGTACGGAACTTAAACATTTACGATATTTATGAAAATAGTCATTCGACCAAGAGAGTGATGATAACAAAAAAAGAAAAAAAAACCTTTAAACTTGACCAACACCATGAAGTGTATCGAACTTAAGTGTATTGCGATTCCAATGACCTCGTGTCCGGAGGATGAAAAAAAACATTTCGTCGTTTGTCACTTTATTTTTTTCTCCAACGCCGTCCGCTATATCTTTTCGACTCTTCTGAAGTTCACATTGTTGACGTGCACGAACAACAATGTTAATATTTCAAAAAGGCTTGTCAGTAAATAAAATAAAACATCATGTTCGCAGAAGCAAAAAATCAACTTCTATTTCAACTGTCGTCGGTAGACATATCGGCGAATTTCTACCCGTCCGTGATTCCGTACTATGATGCTTGGTACAGATACGGGATCTTGGTTGACGTGTCTTGTACTCAAATCGCGGGCACGCTGTTTCAAAAGGTCACACATTATTATACCGTTAAAACAACACCCGGCAATACGTTACACGAAATAAGAAATATAGTGTTGTGATTCACGTCTATTTGTCAATTCTCTAAGAAAAAATGTAAACACCTAACCTAACTATAAGGTATCAAAAAAGTTGTTAAATTATTGATTATTTGAATTTACAGTAATGGTTTAGTAGTGGTTTATGGTAAAAATTTGTATTCGAAGTGCAGTCATTCACAAATCGCGTGGTATTTGGTCTGCGCTTCACTTATGTGGAAATTTTCTTAGCCCTACCCCCCAAATATTCTTCATTGATTTGCGCTTTTGCTTGTGAGTCTTTGTAGTGTTATAAAGTTTCAACTCGAGGTTTGTCCGAATTGTCACGCGTTGTTCAGATGGGTAAAAATAACGTACAAATGTTGCAATCGAACGTTTAAACAAGTTGTTGGAATGTTCATATCGAAAAGGTCATGTATGTTTGAACCGAATACACAACCTTTTATCCGCGCTATAACAGTTATCGATTGATACAGTTATAACAATGCCTGCTGATTACATTTTTTTAATTGTATTTTTCAAGACGGTTTTGTATATTCCGGATCAGCTGTACTTCTTAAGCGAAAAATCTAATCCGAGACGGTTCAGATATCGTACCTATGATAATATGTTATATTTATCTGAATCCAGATGCTTTTTTGGAAAAACATCTCTCGTCCATACGCCTAGACAATTTTTTTTTTCATCGTCTTTCATAGTCTCCACGTGCAGACTTAACTGACACGTTTTTACGTGCACAGGCTTCGGAAAACCGATTGTTCGACATGCAAAACAAATGGATACTAGTGAACTCTCGGCGACGCGGTGCAGCAGCAGACCTTGCGGCGACCGCCGCGGAAGTCGCGCTCGAAACGTTCGAAACGCATCTGAGCGGAGCGTACGTTCTGCCCGAGTCCAACGTGTTCTTGTTCGTCGAAACGGACGGCGACGCGTGGGAAATCTGGGAAGGATTCAAAGTGTCCAGGACGAGAAAAGTCCTTGTCTTCAAACACGGGACGGTGACGGGAGACGGCCCGCTGGAACTGGCCGACGATTCGGTATCTCTGAGAACCGACTTACGGGGCGTCGTGTTGAAGGCGACGACGGTGGTAAGTGGATGTCGACCAGTGACGAAATGAGGTTATAATTGTACGAGAACGGAGGTTTGTGCGAGAAAGACAACGCTTTTGATTTTCTCCACTTTAAAAAGGTTCCGCGAAGTACCATCAAAAGAATGGACTATACGTGTTAACCAACTGTTAACCGGTAAAGGAGGAGGGACTTTATTCAGATCAATTGCATTTTACGAACTAATAAAATTCGAACGTGATAAAAACACAATCAAAAGATATAAGTATAGATAACTTTTAATTTTATATTTATTGTATTCATCATTTATACCTTGTCGATATGAACACTGCGAAGGTACATCATTTTTTTTTTTTTTTTAATACCTTCTTTTTATTCTGGCATCAAGTGGCTCTCTAAAGCCGGTGTTACACTCGTTGTTCGATATCGCGGTGTCGATCGATTTTTTCAAATACCATATCATCTTTATCGTCCATAATTTCTTCATTTTCTAAACGTTGCATTATCTTCTATAGTTACTCTGTTAATCCAAGTCCTTTACTATGGGCGGTGGTTTTTTTCTAAGGCTTGTTCTGCTCATTTCACGTCTTAAATGAATCGCCGAAAATATTTCATTCGTCTGCGAATTATTCTATTTCCGATCGTTATACATCTGTTGGTCTCTTTTACGTTTCTCTAATTAATTTTTCCAGCGATAAATTAAACGACATTACATATACGGTGCAACATCTTGCTTCAAACCGGTTTTCACTTCGAATCCTTTCAAAAGATTTCTCTCTTATACGGTTATGTGTATTTTCCATATGGTAAAAAAATTACGTTATTAACTCCCAATTTTAATTTTATCTCGCAGATTTCGGAACCGAACAAGTTCAAGGGGTTCTATCCGTTTGTCGAAACTGATCTGGACATATTCGCTCACATGCACCACGACCTGAACGCGATACTCATGGATCAATTAAACTTTACGTTAGCAAAGTTTAATTAAATATTTCACGACTGACTTTTGCACGCAAATGGCTAATGATAATTATAGGTACTATTAAATGATGAATTTAGGTATAAATGGCGAATTGTTTACAAATATAATCAAAACCTGTTTATTAACCGGTAAATGTATAGAACAAATGAATAATGATGACCGCCGACTTTATATTTTTATTTAAAAGTTCTTATAACTTAGGTCTTTATTGTCAATTTTTATGTGTTGAATGTAAATAAACAACCGACTCTGATAATTCGATTTATAAAATATAACCTTTTAGCTATCTTGATTGGTAAATGTACATAGCTATAATGTCTTGTGATTTATGAACAACGGATTCGTTTTCAAATTTAATAAAAAAAAATATTATACCTATAATTTTTTTTTTTTTTTTAATTTTGGCATATTTTATGAAGGTTCTTCTGATTTTTAGGTGCACTTTTAAGTACCTATCAAATAATTAAAAAATTATTGCATTTCGAATATTTATTTCCAAAATAAAAAAAATGTCCAAAAAATTTTAACAATTAAGATCAAATTTATCACCACGTAAATTATTTTTCTGTAAACCATTACGCAGTAGTTGTGAGTTTTGGCTCGGTTAGTGTACATCATTTTACAAGGAGTCCGTGTAAATAAAATCAAGTTCGATGCAAGAAAAAAAAAAATTTACAAATAGTTGTTAAAAAAAAGTCAATACTTAACATTAATGAACTTACAAAAATGACACAACTAAAACAATAGTATTGAAGTATTCAAAATGTATTTTTATTTTATTCTGTGCTTATAATTAATAAGTATAGTTGTTCTATATGTTTATTTTTTTAATAGTTACGTATTAAAAACAAAAAGCCAACCACAGTTTAATTGTTTTCGGTTCAGTAACTATCATTATCATTGCCCATTGAAACTAGAAAAATATACATATCGTGGTGACTTTCCTAATCACAACCGAATCGATCTGTACGTGTTTATAGAATACAGTTAGATATCGTTAACAGCTTTGGCTGGGATTTAGGAAACGGTACGTTCGATGGTCTTACGGGCCAACTTCAAAGAGAAGAATGTGATTTCGGCGGTATTGGTAGTTTCATTAGAGCCGATAGAATGACAGCAGTTGACTATACTGTAGGAACGTTTTACAGAGAGTAAGTCAGACGTGTAATTATTTTAATTTTACTTACAGATTAATAAAATTATTTAAAAAAATTTATAATACGCAGTGTTGTTGAAATTTTTTATTTTTACAGAGTAGAATTAGCTTTCGGTTTATTAATGACAACAACAAAAAAAAAAATACTTCTTAGATAACTTAAGGAAATATAAAGATAATATTATAGGCTTGAGCTGATGAGACAGAGTTCCTTAAATTATACTTAAAAAAAAAATTGGTATATAAAAGTCGTCGATAAAAGACGCATATTATTGTTATAAGTCAACAAAAATAATAAAAAAAAAACATATTATTATGATAATTTAAAGCAAAAAAATAACAAAATTAATACTTAATTAGGTAATTAAACAAATATGGTAATTATCAAATATTAAAACAATGACGTTATAGTAAAAAAGTATTTAAAGAAAATGTGTAAGTACGTATTTTAAACGTTTATAATATGAATAAAACTGTGTCAACTCCATTTTAATTTTCAGTACTTTAATACTTTACTACGTTAACCAAAAGATGAATTACATATAATTGATCTTAATTTACAATTAAATATATACTTCTAGGATTATAAGAATGATCAAATTCAAAACAACTTATTTTAACTTAGTTATATAGAACTACCTGTCCTAAATCAATGTTACCACCACCTTAACTTATTAATATCTTTCATAGATGTGCCAATTAGTGCATAAAATAATGGACATAAATTATGTTGAACGTGACACTTTGAAGGGAATTGATTGATATTAAGAAAGGGATCAATTATTATATATATATATATATTATCTGGTAGATAATAAGCTGTTGTTAAATAACTGTCTAAAAAGTTTGTTTATTTCTTCATAGAGTCTCATTTATGTACGTATCCTAAATTGAGCAAATAATGATTTTTGTCAAACCAATAATTATAATTTTTGAATAAACTATCGTACCACCTTATTGTAAAATAAAAAATGTACGCCCGTTCTTTCGGCGACGTATGTATAGTTTTTAAAATAACAATCTTCGTCGCAAGATTAATTTTCTCCATACTGTTCAGCGTTAGTAACATGTTTATCATTAAAATTATGTTAATTTTATAGTTGAAATTTCGTTTTATATATCAGGTACTTCAGTACTTGTTTGAAAAGTTAATTTAGTTATATTACTTACTTAATTTATGGTTAACTGTTTTTATAGACCGGCCGCTTTGTTCAAACAACCGCCACTTTCCAGTGTTCGCAATGTATGTATTCTTCCGTTCACTTATGAAGTTTGGATGGTAATTTTGTTTACGTTTTTGGGATTTGTGATTCTAATTATATTTATAACTCGAGTAACAAAACGCTTCAAAAAAGATGACGAAGAAACGTTAAACATTTTGGATTCAGTGACCATCGTCCATGGTGCAATTTGCCAACAAGGTACTACAAAGCATTAATTATCACGGGATAGATATTCAGTGGACGACAATCAGACATTTTCAAGATGAATATTATAGTACCTATATTATATTGTAGAAGCATTAGTAAGTTTTATCTCAATTTCTAAGATGAAAATAATGTGTTACAAAAGTAAAAATATTGTAAGAAAAGAAATTGGAAAAATGTTGGATTCTGTAGGGATTCAAATTAGTTTTTCGGATCGACATATACCCAACGTTTCAGAATACTTAAATTTATTCAAAGCAACATCGGTACTAGATTGTATAACTATATATATTACAAAAAATAAAATGATCATAATTCAAAATATTGACAACACATTGCAAATATTTTTCTAGGATACACAATAAAACTGTTCACCGTGTCCTTACGTGTAGCAGTTTTCGTAATTTTTTTGACAGCGGTATTCCTGTTTACTTCGTATTCAGCCAGTATAGTTTCGCTACTCCAGTCCCCCAGTAATTCCATCAAAACTATAAGAGATCTAATTGAATCGCCAATGACGTTTAGCTCACAAATAACTCCATACAGTGAAATTTATTTTAACGTAAGTAAGAATTTTTTTTTTTAGTTTTTCATTACGATTCTATAAGTATTTTTTTTTTTTCAAATTATTATTATTTTTTTGGTTTCCTGTTATTCATTTCGATATTTCGAACTGTATGACGTGTTCACGCGTCTGTTTCTTGTATACGGTTATAAAAATCTGTAGAAAATAGAATAATAACCTGCAAAAATATTTTGTGTCAATTGTTTAAGATAGTATTATAATATTATATGATTAATTGTAAGACTTGCAAATACGAATACTAATGTGCGTGCTTTATCGTTTCGGTAGATTTTTCAGTGACATGAAAGAAAACGAGAATTTTTTTCTTTTCAGTTCTTAAAACTAGAATACCTCTAGGATTAGTTCTGCAAATTTAAAGTAATTGAAAAATTAACACTTTAATGGCGTTACGCCTGAATACACCAGAATATTTTGCTATCATTTAGTTGTTCTTTGTTAAAAACCAACTTGACAATGATCATTTTGAAATTTCTTACTCAATTGTTTTAATATCGTGCCTTTATATGGTTCTTTGAACAAACCAGAACATTTTTGAACAGTTCTTCCACAGCCGTATTGAATAACATAGAATATATTATAGAAGAGAAAATATTTTAATATAAAAATAATTTATAACTGCTAATCAAAGTAGTTTTTAAAAACAGATTAAACAAATAACCCTGATGGTATAATCAATATTTTAGTTCTCACGAAAACCGTCTTGCAATGCCTAAGTTTTTACACTGCAGTAATTTTGCTATTTGTTGTTATAATTATTATCAACAGGAAACAGATGACCTATATTTACGAAGGCTTTACAATAAAAAAATGAAACCTGATCCACCATTATCGAGGTTTACAATAGCATCAGAAGGAATCAATAGAATTCGTACAGAATTCCACGGATTTTTGGCAAGTGACAAAACATAATATAATACGATAAATGTTATTTTCGTTTGTATGAAAAATGTCCCATATTGTGTTCGACCGCGTCTATAACGTTCAACATAACTAATAAATTTAAATTATGATTTTTTCAGACAAAGTTTTGCTTACAATACTCGAGGGTCGATTAATTTTTACATTTTTTCAAACTCAAAACAAAATATGATACCTACTGTTCTTGTTGCACTTTTATTAAAATTCCGAATTTGAAATTTTATCATTTTGTCGAATCAGATTATTATTTGTAAAAATAACTTGACAATGAAACTAATGAATCAGTTAGTTTGAAATTTTTAAATACAGACAATAAACTTAGAAGTTATATTTCACGATTTTACCTAACGCGTTTGCAGTTTTAGTCTTCTTTAAACTTTCTGACTATATTTTTAAATAACTAATTAGATATTTAAATTAAACCGTGAATGGCTAAGCTAGGCATATAAAACGTGTAAAAGAACTATTTTAAAAATTCAAAACTCTTTTATTTTATTCTGTTAAATAAGAAAAAAAGATTATTAACGTGCAAACACCATAGGCAGTACCCAGAACATAATATTAATTTTTTTAAGTATTATGGTTCACAGGTGGAAGTAGTATCGGCTTACAAAATAATCAATAAACTGTGGAGGGAAGAAGAAAAATGCGGATTGTCAGAAATTCAACTTTTCAAATTGCCAATTCTCGCTTTACCAGTAGTGAAAAAATCTGGCTACAAAGATATCATAAAACAAAAGTTAGTTGAAATGTAACTTAAGTACATTTGGTTTTATAAGATATATTTTTAAACATCGTACAAACGTAAACATTGAACACTGAATACAAGGTATACATTTTCAGACTAATTCATCAACAAGAAACTGGGCTTAAACATCGAATCGTCAAACGATGGTTACCACCAAAACCTATGTGCGATTCTGTAAATCGAGCCAGCCAATTTGTCAGCGTATCATTGAGAGAAGTTTATCCCATGATTCAGATATTTGGATTTGGATTGTGTATTTCCGTCATTATTTTGTTTTTGGAAATTGGAATCAACGCTTATACGACGTACCGCACACCACCTGTAAAAAAATATTTTAAAACTTTAGAAATATAGTAAAGTTAAGATACGTATAGTCAAAAGAAATATTTGTATTGTATTTAATTTCAATGTAATTATAAGATAAAGTTTTTTTTTTTTTAATTAAAATAACACAAATAAGTTGTTTTTTAAATGTACTAAACTTATTCATTTTAATTAAAAATATACGTACAATCATAAATTATCTAAATCAAATATTTGTTTTGTTTTGTATACAACGACAATGAGTACCAGTTTAGAGAACAAAATCAACATGAAAAAATTTACTTTGAATATAAGTATTCCGTACTCTGGATTCTGGAAATATGATGTTGAGTCCCGATAGTTCCAAGACTTTGTTCAACTGCAATTAATGATTAATACATCTGATAACAATTTATATCGATTCGAAAAAGTAATATTGTAAAATACGCCGTTTGATATTTAGTTGTTTGCATTATTTTATAACCCATCTATAACATTTTGGCCAATAGCGAACATTATATTTTTGATATACCTAACAGAAATTTATTAGTTTTGTTTTGAAAGTAAAAAGTCTTATCGATTATTAGCTGCTAGCTGTATTATGTAATTTATTGGAACACGCATAGTTTGATCATATACAAAAAAAACAGATAAATAGCAATAGCCCATATTAATAAGAAAGTTTCCAATGTATTATATCAAATAGAACGCGATTACCATCGGCTAAGACGAATTCTATAAGTTATACGTATATCTATAATAAAAGAGTAGCGATTTCGTCTACCATCCAATTGCCTTTAAAAATGATTTAATCGACTTCGGATTCTTTTTCAAACGTTCTACGGATAATAATTTGGTGCCAAAATTGCACGTCCACCGCCCACCGGTCTGCAGTTTCTAACTCCCACGGTGCAAGCGTAAAAACCGATAAAAGTTATTATGATAATCGTTTTTAATACTTGACATCAATATTCACGAAATTAGTCGTAAAAAACTACTATTGTCACATCGTTTTTATTCTGGGCGGGAAATATCAAAACTTGTGTTTATTTTGTCAACGTTTTGAAGACAAAATATATACAAATGTGCTACGATCATTTTCTAACACATGGAAAAATATATATATATATTATGTAAATGTTTTAAAAACCCTTATCGAAGCACAATTAAGAGTTGGAATTATAATAAGTGTTTCTTGCTTGCAAAACTGAAAACTGCAAAGACCCTTGAGCACGATTAAAAATGTATATCGTTCCCTCGAGGGTGTCAGTGCCGTTTATTTATTAAAAGATACAATTTAGGCAACTTAATTCACACGTCATATCAGCGGTGTTAGAATGAGTTGAATAATCGATTAAACGACCACGCACAAATGGATTATACTTTTAACTATATTTATCTGCTACTAAAAATTCACGGACGACGCGAGTATTATAGTAGATACGAATTTGTAGTAATAAGAATAAAATATGGATTTCGTTGTGGTTTTGGTGGTGACTCTACGTGTTGTCAACAGAGACCGGGTGCCCCCAACCGATGACGACGACTCGTAAATACCTCGTCATATTGTGAAGTGTTCGGTCGTAGTTTAGTTGTGCTCTAAAAATCGAGCTGGTGGCACACGAACATAATATTTGATGCGATTATTCGGTATGTTATTTTTAAAAAACTATAAAATGCACTAAAGACTCGCACAAGTACCCAAAAAAAAATGTGTTTAATCGAGTCGGTTGTTTTTTCTGGTTACGAATATTGGTCGCAAAGTTATTACAGCCATTAAATATAAGAGCGAGCGTATTATTTACCAAATTTACTAATTCAAAGTATCCTGCGTTTCATGGATGATACAACGTTCGTTTCAAATTGAAGAGGAAATCGTGTTAGCGGAGCGAGTGCCAACATGTCGTATATTTATAATAGCTATTTCAATATTTGTTTACAAGTTTAAATTTGACAACTTTTTGACTTTTATCCTGTTGTTACCATGCCGTACATTTTTGAAGCATGTGATATCATAACGAAACGTTTGTGATTCAAAATATTGATATATTAGAGAAAAAACAGACGCGAATGGAATAAAAAAAAAATTTTAATTAGCCTCGTACTGGAATTGGGTAAAATACATTATACTATGTTACCGCTAAACGTAATACGATTAACAGTTATAAAAGTTGAAAGGTTGTGATTATTTTTTAACGAATCGATTGCGTTTAATAATTTTGATTTATCATTATCAAAGGCGGAATCGATTGGAAATGTTTTCATGAAATTCTTGTGAGGACCGAAAAGTGCATTAATTGTTCCGTTATAAAATGTGGTCGATTTAATTATTTTTGTCTATTTAATGATCTAAACAGTTGTAGTACAGTGATCAACGGACGCATTAGTAATGTCAAGGCTGGGCTGGTAAAACTAGTTAAAAACGAGTGAGCTTGAATGTGCGGAACCACACCGACACTATTTAGTGTTCAAAGAATGGTTTTTTATACCTACTTTTTCTTTGTTAAAAAAGAAACATTGGTTTCATAAAATTGTTGAAACTCGTAAAAAAGTATTGATATTTTTATATTTCGGTATTCACAGCTAGCTCAATTAAAAATTGTTATTTTCGTTAACAATTCGTTTCTTACATATTTGATGCAAACACTAAACTGCAACGTTTTTTATTGTCCCATTAAAAATCCTTGCGCTATTAACAAAATATTTCACGCTTATTTTGAGTTAAACTTGTACATTATTTTTAGAACTTTAGTTCATTTATTACATCTGATTTTAAAATTACATAAAAAAAACACTAAACAAATTTACCAAACAATCTACTTATTACACTGTAATGACGTATAAATGTCCTAGACACGAATAGCATCAAATACGATCAAAAGAATATACTTACCGTTTGGAATCAAAATAATTTGTGTTACATTAAATAAGCAACCTAAATTTGCGTTTTTATAACATTATTTAAATAAAAATCCTTTGATATTTTGTACTATGAGAGAATTTCAAGTTCTAAATTTCAACTCTCAAACTAGGTTATTTTACTTATTTAGAGCAACAAAAACAATTCCTTACGGCTCCTGAACATAATTAAACACATTTATAATTAAAAAGTAAAATATAAATAGGTACCTATCTATTTTTATATTCTCTTAACATAATATAATGATAGTTGTTATAATCTTAACCAAAATTTATTCACTATAAAATAAACAGTCAATTCATTCAAATCAGTATCAACAACAAACGAGATGAAGATTAGCGTTTTATTTTTTATTCTTAAAGTCAAATTTACATCACAAGAAAATTATAGCGAACTGATACAAAATTTATCAACTTTTTTCACTCAAAGGTACGTGCATTCAATAACTGCTGCTACATGTTGGCCATCAGGTAAATGATTTTAGGTTTTAATCTGATGTGACATTTTTTTTTTGTTTTAACTTAATTGCAATCATATTCCGTAGAGGCCAATCAACAGCTACTGCGGAATTTTTCAAAAATCGACAAATCCTTGACTTTCAGTTTGGTTATATCTCAAGCTCATCCTACGTGGTACAAACATGGGTTTATAATAGATTTATCTTGTGATAGATCGTTTAGTTTCATACATGAAGTAAGTACGACACTAAATTTAACTCAAATATTCAGCTAAAACTTAAACTTCGTCACTTGCGCATGAGAAAGTTCTTTTTATACATTTATAAAAAAACGCTTTTTTTATTAGTTATGATAACAGAAATAAAATCTGATTTGACTAAAAACAATATTACCGAACTCACTCGTTTTTTAGAAGGCAATGGTTTACCATAGTATTCAGTTATTATATAATTTATTTAAACCACAACTTCCAAACTATTGGCCCACCCAAATAAGTGACCTAATCCAAAGCGTAGTCACTACTTCAACCAACTTCACACAGGACCTAGAATTTATTCTTTTTCTTAAAATTTACTCGAAGATGTGGCATACTAAAAAGTGTAATCATTACTCCAACCGACTTGTTTACACTTAATTGATTATAAATTATCTGTATGACCAAATTGTTTAAAAATCAACATTATTGAAGTTCATATCCATACACACTATAAAAATTACTTCAAAAGTAAAAATCAAAAATCATTGCCTTCGAAAATACGCTTCTGAGCGACGTCAGTTGTCTAGTATACGTCCTGTTAAAAACAAATTTAACAATAAAAATGGTCCAAAAACTTCGAAAAATAAAGAATATCAATTTAAATAACATGTAAAAATTTCAAACCATTTCGACCATTATTTGAGTAGTTAATACGTTAAGTTATTACGTTAGTTAACCAACTTAGACCGAATCTGTATTTTAGCTACTTCAATATTGTGTAAAAATTTTAGCTAGTTCCGTCTATTATTTTGGAAGTTATGACCAAAAAACTAAATCAATTATGTCAAAAAACACGTTTGCCGTCATTTTGAACGTTTTTGGTCAAATTTGACCTACTTTTTTTATTGTAATTTTTTTAATCTTGAACTTTTTAATTTAAGAGCCCTTAAAGTACAATAAGAAAGTTCAAAGACCTTTCATTATAAGTACTGAAAGTGAAAATCGGAGCATTCCTTTTACCCTTAAAAGGGTATAAATTATTGTAAAAACAATAATTAAAAGATTAGAAGTGCTTACAAATAATTTTGAGCTTTAATTTTGAAAATGTCTTTCCTGTACTTTTTCTGCGCATAGAACCTTTATGTTTTTTTTTTTTTGGGGGGGGGGGGATGACGTTTTTTTGAGAATCCTAAAATCAATATTTTATTATATGTTTTCTAAAAGATCATTTATTTTTTAAACTTAACAAAATTAACACTATGCATTGACAATATTTCAGGTTTCAAAAGTTCAAATGTTTAACTTGCAAAACGACTGGGTATTTTTAAACAGCAAATCGATGTACAATGTAAAAGACCTAAAGACTGTTCGGAGTACATTTCAATCATACCTTAACGAATCCTACGTTTTACCAGATTCTGGAGTTTTCTTACTTCAGAATCTCGGAATTGGTATTTGGGAGATATGGAGCGGATTTCGAATAACTAAATCAAATACCATACAGGTTTTCAAAACTGGTGTAGTGTCACAAAATCTTATAGAAATTAACAGTTCTGCTGCACTCAGAACGAATTTTCAGAGTGTTGAACTAAAAGCTACTACCGTAGTAAGTATGTACGCAGTATGTAACAAGTACCTAGGTAACACAAATACCTCAAGTTAAATCTTTGGTTTATAATCAATAAAATAAATAAATTTATTTTAAAACTTTAATTTTGCGAACATTTGATACAAAATTCTATTTTCCCATTTGGTTCACACGATTTTTAAACTGTAAAAAAAACATGTAATTGTATTTACGATATCTTATATATGTATATAGGATAGGTTTATATATGTTTAAAATTCACTAAACTCAAATTAAAAACTCATTTAAAAAAACGTTTGGTTTAAACGATAATTATTATTCATTTTAATCAAGTAATTTCTTTCCTAGATTCTTAATTCCGATAACTTTTTCGGTTTTGGTGAAACGGCGACACCTACAGGCCTAGACGTATTTAGTCACATACATTATCCTATTGTTGAAATTTTAGCTGATCAACTGAACTTTAAGTAGGTTTTGTATGTGAATAAAAAGTATATTATTTATGATGATAATTAGCATTTTATACTTCTTAAACTTACAAAATAACAAAGTACACCCATGTATTAATAATAATTGTTTGCAGGGTGAGCATGCAAGTCGTTAACGATCATGGCTGGATGTACGACAATGGCTCTTTTTCTGGTTTGATTGGTAATTTGCAAAGAGAAGAAATAGATTTTGGAGCTACCGGAACTCTAATGAGACCTGATAGGATGTTAGCAGCTGATTTTACTGTCGGAATAGTTTCAATTGAGTTAGTAAATACAAATTAAGCTTGATAATTATTGAAATGTTTTACAACTACCATATTAAATTACAGTCAATTTGGGGGTTGGTGTGAGGGAGGACGCAGAAGAACTTAGTTCCTCTTAGGACCTCTGATTACAGTAATGAAACGTCTCCTTTAAACAATTCTGGAGAATGAACGCTAGAATGCCCAAAATTAAGCCAAAATGATTAGTTAGTTTATTACCGTTAACAACAAAATTCTTCTTAAAATCCAAACTTTAAATTTCTTTACTACCTATTTACATTAGACTACAGCATGGGATAGGTAATTTATAGAGTAATGCCCTAGATTGGACTAAATATGCTAAAAAAATTGTTGCTTAAATAATTACCTCAAATCATATAACAACTTTTAGAGGAGTCATTATAAAAAGACGTCATAATGACAAAAAAAAATAATATTACTATAATTTATAAAAACATCTTTAATTCAAAGTTTTGTTAGCTGATTTCCAAAAATATTTTACTACTTAGTAGTACCAAAAAAGTATATATGTACTTCAGATTGTGTTTAAGTCCCAAAATTTTAAAATTTAATTTAATGGTTTAGTTAAAAAAAGTAATTTGTGATTCTAGAAGTATCGGAGGTAAAAAAATTTTAAAATAGTTGAAAATTTGTTGAAACTGTTCCAATTTTACACACTGATTTATTTAATCCATCCTCATGATGTGTGAAAATTTCAAATCATTCGTAGTGTTGTTAGGAATTTTGATTTTTTTTTTTTTTTTGCTTTTGTTTCTATATAAATCAGAAAATCATCAGACTATGTTAAAATAACTTCAAATAAAGTATCATTTATAGTCTAAAATCTATCATGAGAAGTGTACCTGCTAAATTAAAAGATCAAAGTTCCTCTCAAAAACTACAAATATTGAAAGGAGTGGAGAGACATACAGAAGGACACACTGTATACCTATAGTGAACAAATCAAGGGTTAAATAAAATGCTTTAAAATTGTTAGGTAAAAAAGTCTACCCTGCCATCTTTTTTCACTTTGAGCACTGTGTCGATTGCATATTATTTAGTATTAGAAATTATAGTTTTTGAACTGTAAATTAGTATATTAATTTATTATGAGTTTTTTCATATTTATTTTCTTTTCAACCGAAACACCAAAGAAGTGTCACTTTATGTACACTACACTTAATTCAAAGGGCATGCATCTTTTCCGCCAAAAAATCAAATTTTTGTTTCCGCCAAAGGAAAAAAATGTTTGATTTTTGTTTCTGTCAAAACTATTTTACCCAACTTGATTATATACTATACTTACCTTAATTTTTAAAAGTTACTAAATTTAATCATGTATACCCAAAGTTAACTCAGCTGAAGGGGTTTTCTATACCAACTCTCTATTTTAACGAAATAAAAAGGGTAAATTAAAATATGATAATTAACTTTTTAATTTAATAGGTGACTATAATAACAAAATTATTCATATGCACATACAACATTATAATTTACAAGACAAACATACAATACAAATTAACACCCAGTTAAATTACAGACAAAATAATAATCAATAATCGTGTTGGTCTCATTTAAATGTGATAAAATATAAAATATACGTATAAAATAAGATTGTACCTATCACAAACATATATTATTAAAATTAAAATTGATTTAGATTTGAAAAAATGTTTAGTTTAAATCTTTTTAAAAGAAAATTAAAAACTGAATGACACACGCAACTCACAAAGTATTGGAAAGTACTACGGAAATTGACGAACGACCACCGGGTCGACAATACTGATTAATCGTGAATTATCTGGTGTTATTAACTATTTTAGTTTTTTTTGTTATAAACGAAGATAACTTAATAACGATCGTTTTGGCTTAACTTTCAGCGTTCTAAAGCTCATTCTCAAAAAGTATTTATTTGTTTTTTTATTTTCCGGAAACGAATAGGGCACAATTGAAAAACGCATTTTTTTTCACAGGAGCAATATATTATTCAAACGACCCAAATTATCAAACATTACCAACATTCACACTCATCCATTCACATTTGAAGTTTGGCTAACAATATTGTTTACATCTATCGTGTTTATCTCAGTATTGACGTTTTTAAATAAGTTCAAAAGAAATCGTCGACTCACTGTACCGGATATCATCGCATTAGTTCATGGAGCGATTTGTCAACAAGGTAAAATCTTTAAAATATGGCAATACCGAAAAATAGAAAAATATAAAATACGGTACTTTGAATGATTAGTTCAGTGCTTTAAGGTCAACAACGGCATGAAAAACTAGTTATCGATTGAGAACAAAACAAATAAAATAACAAAGAGGAGTATTAGAAAAGGAAACATTTTTTAACAATACGTAAACTTATTGTAAAATCAATTAAAAAGTTTGAAAATAATAGCATCATTTATTCGTTCAACGCGTAATAATATTCTCATGTTTGTCTTCCTTAAATCTTGAATCAATGAGTAGATACTACCAACATATCAATTTTTACTTTTTTTTTTTTTTAATTCTAGTAATTTTTTTTTTTTTAGGTTCAACTACCGTCTTTAACATGATTTCAATAAAATTTGTTCTTTTCGTTTTGTTCCTGACTGCGTTGTTTCTGTTTAACGCATACTCCGCTATGATTGTAAACTTATTGCAGTCGGGTAGTGACTCAATAAAGAACGTTCGTGATGTTTTAATCGAAAAGAAAATGACAATTAGTGTACAGAACACACCGTACGGAAGACCTTATTTTAACGTGAGTATACATGTGACAAGTTCAAACTTGGTTTATCTAAATTGTTCAGAAAAGCGTTCTTAAGTAAATTTCAAGTTATTTCTCTGTAAGAAGGTGAATTTCATTAATCAAAAAAATTGTTGATCTATCTGCCGTGTCTATTGTCTGGATATCACTAGATATCAATATTTTCATGTTTGTGGTGATATTATATAATAAAAGTTATTTGAAAAAGTTTTAAATGAATCCGTTTTCTGTTAAAAGTTTTTTCCTAAAAAAAAAAATTAACTAAAACATTTTGAGTAAAAATTCCAAAATAAAAGCACCGTAAAAGTCGATTTTGACGTAACACGATTGAGAACATTTTTAGTATTAGACTCTATTACTAACAATATATTTCAGTTGAGTAACGTGCTGATTGTAATACGAGCTCAACCAATATTATTTTTGTTCGTTTTACTCCTAAAAAAAATAAAAATTCAGGACATTATTAAATTTATAATGAATTTTAGGAAACGACCGATCCTACAATACAATCGCTTTACAAGAGTAAGCTACTACCGTTCAAAAACTCAGCGTTCACCGATTTGTCAACGGGCATCGACCGAATTCGTACAGAGCTCCACGGATTCATGGTTTTGTATCAAAATCAAAAGTATATAAAGATGTAATAATTTTTTTATTTTACTTGTTTTGATTTTTCAGGTAGAAAAAATATCGGCATACCGGTTCATTAATGAACGATGGCGAGAAGAAGAAAGATGCGAACTGTCCGAAGTTAAGATGCTGAAATTACCGCTCTTGGCTATCCCTGTTGTGAAAAAATCCGGACACAAGGATGTGTTTAAACAAAAGTGTGGTTTTAAAAATGATTATTTAAAAATACTTTACGACTTACTCAACAGATACATCATAATACAATAAATCATAAGAAAGACTAAACTCATTTGTATGGAAAGTTGGAAACAATTTTAAAAAAAAATTTGTGTAGAGCTTTTTAAATTTTATGATTGTTTTTTTCAGTTGTTTCATAAAAACTTTTTATCTCTGTAATTTTGGTTTATAGACTTTTTTCATCGCTATTTTTCAATGGTTGTCAGCATGACGTGTGTTTTTGACCATAAATCACCCAAAATGTTTTTCAATGTATTAAAATTGATACTCGCTAACTCACCAATTTCTGAAAAAAGTAGATATGCCATTACAGTTTTTTTAATCATTTTTAAACTAAATATAGAACTTTAGAATTTTCATCATTATGTAGAATTTGTTTAAAATCATGTAGTTTTCATATTATAGGATCAATTTCTCCGATCTTTACATGGACTACTTACCTAATACGATTGATTTTCTAACCTAGAATGGTGCTGTAGTTGAAATATTGATAAAAGTGTTATATTGTATTACTGTCCAAAAACCAAAATATATTTGAAAATGTTCCTCGGAACGACTTGAAATTCTCTTGTCCGTGATAATTTTTTCGCGAAGGTAGAAACCAGCTGGAAGGCTCCGATATTTACATATTATTATGACAACGTAATAATATTTAATAACAAAAAAGTTAAAATATCATTTACATTTTTACCATAAATTGTAATTTATAAAAAATTTATTTTTCAAGTTATGTACCGAAGACGATCAACATTTCCAAACCGACCGCGCCCTAAACTACTGGAAATTTTCACACCTCATTAGTACGAGTAAAATAGAAACGTTATTGATGTTTCCTTTACATTTTCACATAATATTTATTAGAACGAATGTCTTTAAAACTTCTTTAAAAATTTTGTAAACATTTTTCATCAAGCGCAAAACGTTGAGTTTCGTGAGCAGAAACGTATTTTTTGTTAACAGTCCGTTATACTTGCAAGTTACACATTCAATACAAACATAAAACTATATATAGTCTCCGAACAGGTGATCTATCCAAATCAATATCGCTACTATTCATCGAGCTTCCTTCTCGACCTAGAGTTGACTCTCGTTTTTCAACCTAAGCCCTACCTTAAAATATAATAAATCTCGATTACAAAACGGTCCCGTTTTCGCCATCAGGTTGATCCAGCAACTAGAAACCGGGATCACGCGTCGAACAATCAAACGATGGACGCCGAACAAACCGACCTGCGACTGGACGAAGAAAAAAAGACAGTACGTTAGCGTGTCCATCGACGAAATACTACCCACGTTGAAAGTGTTGGGATACGGGATGTTGATTTCCGTGTTGGTCTTAGCGCTGGAGCTTGCACACAATTCGTTCGTGAATAACCGAAAAGCACCGGTGAAATAGACGTGAAGAAGAAAACAAAACTGTATCTAAAATCAGTAACTTTGTTCTAAGTGAATAATAATAGATGTTGACCTAGGCATCCAGTTCTTTATCGTAACCTAACCTATCCTAACACCGTTATCGGATATCAATAATTATGTAACTAGTATAAGGATTGAAGATGAGTTTACACAATGATTTATCGTTTCAACTAAAAATGATAATATATCAAATGATTGTTAATTATGCAGTTTATCATATAAAATGTTGTGGTTAACTCCGTTGATTTACTCCGTTCATAAGATCCTCTTTACCTCATACGTTTGAAATTTCTTTAAATTCTTTTATCATTGTTGGTATTATAAAAAGAAGAAGAAAAAACTGCTGTCCATAAAAAAAATTGTAAGTACTATATTATCGTAAATTGAAATAAGGATAGCTACATTGTTTAGGTACCTGCAAGTATCCATATAAAATAAATTAATTAAAATTAGGAGAAACCATCCGGCCGCTTATCTTGACAGATGAACACGGTTCCTCTAATTAAATATAAAAATTTGTTTAACATGAAAAAATGAAATGATTTAACTGTAATATTTTACTCATGAGTGTGACTCGTTGAAAATAATATAATTAAAATAGGTAGGTATTCATTTTTTTTTTTTTTTTATATTGCGATAGCGTTTTACAGTAAAATTTAAATGTAAAACAGTTTATTTTAGTATTAAGTTCAATTCTACTTTTAGAACATTTTGAAGTCAAGAAAAAATCTTTGAAATTTTTATTTTCTAAACAAATAATCTTTTTTTTAAGCAATTGTTCTACGTAAGTTTAAAGTTTTATCGAGTAGTGAGCAGTGAAAATTTATCTTATACAAATTTGTATTTTAACTGTTTAGCAAGTTTAGATACGTATTATATATTTACTTAATTGATTATTAATTTTTTTTTTTAATTGCATAAGTCTCATCTGTAAAAAATAACTATCTTTCTTATTTTTGATCATCGTTTAACGTATTGCAGTGTTATAATTTACGTTACCCATTTATTACCCTTCACAGGGATTTAATATACATTTTAACAATGAAAACATTTTTTATTTTAATATAATACCATAAAAGTTTACTTTTTGTATCAAATTTTAATACTTATTAAAGGTACATTTAACGTTTGTGAAATTATTAAAATAATAATTTACCCCACTATTATATTTCATTTAAATTTGTTTTATTATTGCACGACAGCAACTTTGAACTACAAAGTGTTTAGCTTAAATATGTATTTGCGTATAAAATCGTTACTGAGAAGTGAAATAGAAACGAAATAAATAGTCTAATAAATATTTAAACCGATAAACGTTTTGTAGGTTAACTATATTGAACGTAATAATATTACGTTGTCGTTTGTGTAAAACCATTTATCAGCATGCAATAATAAAACGCATATTTACATACGTCATTAGCCGTTTTACGTTTTTCGTGATTTTTTAAATTTACTTCACGTTTTCCAAGTTCCAAGTGTTCTCGAGCGTTAATAATAAAAAAAAAAAAACGGAAATTTCTAGGTAGGGTAAGAATTCGATTAGCGACTACGCTTTGGGAAGATGACTTCTTTGGGTGAGTCACTGCCCACCGGTTCGGAAGTTGTGGTTTAAACGTATTATTTGATATTTAAAATCAATGATGAATCATTGTGTTCGAACAAACGGTTCTAAGTAAACTCGGTAATCTAATTTGTCCTTGGAGAAAAAACAAATTTACCAATATCCACGCAAAAAAATAATAATGTTTGTCCATGAGGTTTATTTTTTTAGATAAAAGTAAACAAAAATCGTTTAATACTTTAACACTATCAAACATAAATTACGTATTTTTAATTCGAATTAAAATCTTAATAGATTCGAACACAATTGAGCTATTGATTGTTGCTGAAAACAAAGAAATTATAGATACCTACTTATTTGGGACGGTGTTTTTCTTTCCCAATGCGCATTAGATTACCGAGCTGGTTCAGAATCATTTTTTTGAAGTCAAAGATTTATCATTGTTTTCAGATATTAATTCATATGTTTAAACTACAACTTCTGAAATAATGACTTATCCAAAGAAATGATTCATCCAAAACGTAGTCGTTACTCCAACTGATTTCTCACCCTACCAAGAAATTTTCTGCTTTCTTCAAATTTACACTCTTTCTTTTCATCCCTTCTTTCCTTCCTTTCTTTTTTTTCTATCTTCTTCCTATTGTATTGTTATTTTAAACAAAATTTTGTCTCAATAGGACAACATACAGTTGGCTATTTGAATAAGAAAGTTGAGTCCTTTAGAGCCTCTTAGGATCCCTAATTTTGATTTTGACTTTATCATGTTGTATCGTCATCCTAAATAACGCTATGAGGCAAATCTCAACTCGACAGGACAACGAGAAGTGGGCTATTTGGATAAGGGAATTTAGCCTCCCTAGAGCTCCATAAAAACCCCTTTATTTTGATTTCAACTTTGTCATACTGTATTGTCATCCTACACAAAGTTTTGTGTTCGTTTTTAGCTCGATAGCACTATGGAAAGTGGGCTGATTGAACAAGGGATCTTAGCTCCTTACAATCTCTTAGTAGTCACAATTTTATAATGTTGAACATTTAATGTTTTTTTTAATTTTTACTTTGCAGTTTTTTTACACGTAATAAAACAATATTATTGTTATACAAATAATAATTTTTATAACAGTCCAAAGCTAGTTGTCATACAGTAAATCATATTTATTGAAACTACTGGTTTCAGAGTTACATACTAAAATCCGTCAATTACTGGGAATTATGTTATTTACAATAACTAAATTGAAAATTAGTTATATTCGCTACATTAAACACAAATTTTAAGTGTATCATAGTACACAAACATTTTTAATTCTACATTAATCTCCAATTGTTATATTACAAAATTTAATAACATGTGTAAAGTTTTGTAAAAATAAAATAAATCTTAAAATGTAAATGATTCGTGACAATCAAACCTTAAAATTCTACCGATGTTCGCTGATTTAAAAATAAATGTTTTTAAATTACGATGTAATAGGTACATTAAGTATTATTTATTATTAAAAAAAAATTACATCATTATCGAATACATAAACAATTCTAAAGGTTTAAAAAATCACTATGTAACTAAATCAAAATGAGGTATCATTTGTATCAAACAGAATTTTAAAATAACTGTTAGTATTGTGAAGTATTAAATAACCAATACTAACAAAAAATAAAATTAAGTCATGTAGTGTAATGTTCACTTTTTGCATAGTATTTTTATTTTCGTTTGGTGTATTGCAAAGTTTTAATTCAAATATTCATACACCTATTGCCTTTTTTTAACCGTTTAACCAATCGTTCGTATAGATTTAATATTTAATGTGTTTTTTTTTTCTTATTCGCATTTCCAAACTTTAGTACTTACTTACTAAAAGCAGTTTGTTTGGCCATGTATGTGCCATTGAACCACGGCCTATTGACAAATAAAACATGTTCCGAAACTGGAAAAAATTTATATTTTTTCCGAC
Organism: Hormaphis cornu; assembly: GCA_017140985.1. NCBI lineage: Eukaryota > Metazoa > Arthropoda > Insecta > Hemiptera > Hormaphididae > Hormaphis > Hormaphis cornu. The sequence goes on from CM029357.1 coordinate 56,036,710, forward strand.
TATATTTTTCGTAGTTAACTGTAGTGGAAACTATAATCACAATTTCCTAAATGGTATAGTACATTTACTTGAAAATTTAAGTATATATACGGTTAGAATAACTACATGCTGGGACACAAGTAAGACGATTTAAAGTATTATAATAGAATATAAAGATTATATATTAATATATTATATATATAGAATAATCTTTCTCTCATAACTATTCTCGTAATTTGTACTCAATTTTTCAATTTGTGTAGATGATTTTAAAATGGTTAAGTGTATTGGATAAATATTTTGAAAGTTTTTTGTCAAAGTAGTATATGTATTAAATCGTTTTATTTTTCTAGAGAGGTATAATATTTATTTTTAATTTTTTTGACACAGCTTTAAAAGAAAAAATATGCAACTTTTCTATGTATCTGCCTACATGTAAACATATGCATGTTTATACTTGTAAGATTATCATATTTTGTATGACTTGTAATTAATTTGAAAAATCAAGTTTTTATAAATTAATTCATAATTTTTTTTTATCAATCACTAGTCACTACAACTATTTGTTATGTTAAAAATACATTGATTTTAGATTCTGAGCGTAACAACGAATGTATTGATTATGTTATATCTCTTCTTTTTCTGAAATCTCTTTTTGAGCAGTCGAAATTCTCCCATTTTGACATGGGGTAACTTTAAATTTATATGGTTAAAGTAAATGGTCCGAGATGATACTATTACTTGAACATTTCACTGAAATTAAATAAATATATCACCTCCAACCTCAAAATGTCAAATCTTGAATAATAAAATTTTTATGATTCCAATTTTTTTTTTTTTTTTTTAATAAATCAAAAATATTACAAATTTTTCCCAATACCCGAACTTTACACGACTGTAGAAAAAAATTATGACCTTCATTTTTTTGATTTTCTTCTGCGCAGACTTATATCTTTAATCTTGATTGAATGAACAACATTTTTTCTGGAAAATTTAAGTTTTTATCGAACTAAAACTACAAACAATTATAAAGTAGGTCCTATTAAAAATTTTAAATTGGTTAAAAATTTTAAAAATTTTTACGAAACATGTTACATACTAAGTTTTTTTATGTGTGAAAGTTTCAAGCAGTTAACACTGAGAAAAATTGCATAAAAAAAATTGAAATTTGTCAATAACTCGTTTTTCGTAAATTTTTATCAACTTTTTGGTAGTTTTGTATCTGTAACTTTACAAGTTTTTAAAATTAAAAAAAAAAACCTTCAAAGTACAATACGACGGAATAGGCCTACCAGAAACCGGATGTGAGTGTAGGTAATGATTGTAGCATTTTTGAAAAAAATATCATGATTTCAAGTGGTAAGAAAATAAAACACATACCATGTTAAAACCAAACATTCTTTGCTGCAATCAGAATCTAAATTAAGTCCGGTAGTTATAATGATTCAGAGACAATATTTCCCTAAGAAATTAATAATGCATATAAATTTGTTTGCAATAAGCTGATTTTATCCTACATTTAGATTTTAACATTGAATTATTCAATAAGCTCTCGAATGAAGATATATCGACAACATTTGAACTAAAAAATCATCTCACGCATAAAGAATGGTACAAAGTGGGAATACTTGTTGACTTAGCATGCGAGCATGCCCTAAGCGTACTCCAACAGGTTTGTTTTATATTATATATTATATATATATATATATATATATATATTTTATATTCATCATTACGTTAGTTAGCTTATTAATTATGATCTAATTATTACATTGATAATAAACTATTTTCAACTTATTTGCTCATTATCTACTTTTAAATTCAATTATTTTTAATAAAACTCCAAACTATAACCTGTTCTCAGAAAATTAATTGTTAAATTTATAACTACACCATATCGTAATACGCTCAGTAAAAAAAACTATCTTTACATGACATTTTAGATTCTGAGTGTAGCAAATAACGTATTGGTTATAACGTGGTGTGTGTTTCTTTTAGATCCTGAGTGTAGTGAGGAATGAATTGGTCTTCATATGGGTGATTTTTTTTTTTTTATCACAATGTGACCACAAAAACTTCTTCAATAATGTTCCGATCTGTACACTCATACCCGGTTTATAATACTCCGTCGCACGGTACTTTGAGCCTTGAGACGTCATAGAATTGAAAATTCAAAATTGAAAAAGTTACAATTAAAAAACTAAGCGAAAACAATTGTTTTTATGATACACTTTCAAAATAAAATACAATAGTGTAGGTACCTACTCAATAACAGGGGTCGTTGTTAAAATGTTGATAGTTATTTTCAAAAGTGAAATAACATTAACATTAATCGCGTTTATATTAATTGTTTTATAAATATTACTCAAAAGTTTCAAATGACATTGTAAAATAAATTTTTCTAGTGACTTGTAATGTAATACGTCATATTGTAGGCATCAAACGAACGCTTGTTCAATCTTCAAAACAGTTGGATTCTGTTTAATCGACACGGATATTCAAACGAATCCAACACTTTTGAAACTGCTTTGAACGCGTTCAAAATGTATGTAAACGGAGCCTACGTGTTGCCGGATTCGAGGGTATACCTGCTGATAAACGTCGACGATAACTACTGGGAAATATGGGACGGTTTTCGGTTTAATGTTTTCGAAGAAATTCAAGTGTCAAAAGTCGGAACGATGACGCCCGATCGAGTGGAAATAAAACTCTCCGACAGAACGAATTTTCGCCGATCTACGTTAAGAGCGTCTACGGTGGTGAGTCAGCTCAAACTTTGAGAATAAAAATATTCAAAAAATAATTATAATAAAAAATCTCGAGAAAAAAAGTTTTTGCTATATTTTTCAAAATGCCCAGATTAAGAGGAACGAATCTTAATTTTTTTTTTAGCTTACTTCAACTATAAATTATTAATTAAAGATGGAACAACTGTAAAGTTTAACGTTATCGACATGAACAATGATTGAATGCTTATACACCAAGAGTTATAAAGAAAACTTGAGTACTATAACTATATTAATTATAATGAAAAACGTTTTAACCACTGATATACGATAACGTACAGTTTACAGTTGGAATATAATACTTTTATCATAATATAATAGTTGTGGCAAATATAACATGGGATTAGAACTATTTTACTACAAGAAAAACAATTTGTCACTGACAATAAAATATTTCATTTTAACATTTTTCTATCACAAACATTCGAAAATCACTGGTTTATTTTCTCTTAAGAAAACGTAATTTTTCATAGTCAGATCTATTCTGATAGATCACTCTGTCTCGCTCAAAAATATACCGGTATTTACCCCGATGTACATGATCACAAAATTCGTCATTCAATAGTTAAAAATTTAAAAATAATTATTTCGAAAAAAATTTGAACTTTTAAAACTTAAGCCAAACAATATGGGTATCTATAAACTGTTTGAATACAATGTTGTGTCAACTCAATAACGTGATTCAAATTTGTTCCGTTTGTTACTATAGCTGTTAGAACCGCATAACTTCTACGGTTGGAATAAGCCTACCAAAATTGTTAATTTAGATTTATTCGCTCACATGCACTACGCCGTTTCCACGGTGTTGGCAGAGCAGTTAAATTTCACGTAAGTTTTGTGAAAATACATCTGAAAGTAAAACTGGTCGATACTTCCTTAATTTTTTTTTTTTTTTCTTTTAAGGTTGAATTTGACTTTTGCGCCCGATTATGGCTGGAATAACGGAAACGGAACGTACAGCGGTTTAATAGGACAACTGCATAGGGAAGAAATCGACTTTACGGCTGCAGGTGGATTGATGAGAACTGACCGAATGGACATTGGTGATATAACCGTCGGGACATTTACCGCAAAGTAACAACTAATAATATTGCTAATGTTACTAAGTTTTGCATACAAACTATAGTTTTATCGTAGTGGTCCAATAATATGTCGAAAATTGAATGTCAAAAGTTCGAGTTTCAAAAGAAAAGTGTCAGCTTAGCGTAAAATGTAATCACTTTCTTACCTATAATATGTCAAACTATTAGTTTAATAAATTATATTTAAGTTATACACAGTATTAAGAACCGTTTTACTAGGTAGGTATATTCAATTCGTATAGTTCTTTTTAGTGAGCAATTATATTGTGAAAAGTACCAAATTAATTGAACAAATTGGAAAGAACGCAATTATGTTATTTAAGAGTCCCACGCGTGACCTGTTTTTGCTTCAAAAAAACGCCTTATTGGAAAAACTATCGGGCCTCGTAGTATTATTCAATATTTTTAATATTGGTTTTTTGTTGAAGATATCTTACAGGGTAAATTGAACTTTGATTTTTAAAATTGTACTTTTTTAATGATAAAAATAGTTTGAGTTGTAACTATTTTTATAAGTATTGTGTAACTAATTTTTTGGGGTACTTAATTAAAATCCAATACACCCTTAAGAAAGTTTTCTTCTGTTCTGTAAAAAAAAAATTATTCTATCATGTTGATTTTACGAGACGGAAGAACTTTCCCTCAATAACCATTTTGTCCATTTAAATTGGCAGTATTGGTAGAAATCGCCTTCTTTTTGCCCCTTAAATAGGCAAGAGCACAAAATAAATAAACTCTTGACAGTTAGTGCACTTTTGTTGAAAATACTCGTAGAGTTACCTAAAATAAGTATTTAATATGCTTACCAACCTTGTCATACTTATTTTTATCATAAACATTGTAAAACATAAAGTACGTACTAATTAATACAACATTGTAATGTTTTGAATGGTTAGTATGGTTGACTGGAGTAAAGAAACAAAAACAATAAAAAAAAACGAACAAACAATAATGAACCCTAGAACTCGGTAGGTACCTCAATAAAAATCTCATAAGCAAAATGTAAAAAAATATGTTAGCACAAAATTGAAATACGTATTTTCAATCATACTTCAAAATCAATGTAGAAACTATCAATAGTGTAACCTATTTTTATTTATGTATAATGACATCAGTGTTCAGTATTTATAAAAATGTTATCAATACCAAACTAACGTGTAAAAATTACACGATATATATCAGACTAAGATATTGGAGACGAATAATTATTTTAAACTAAAGCAGGTGTTAAAAAATGATTATTTATTGTATGCACTATAATGATGTCAATAAAAGAAAATAAAGACACGTGACTGTAAGAAGTAAAATAATTTGGTTGGTCGCTAATTGCAATGATTTAAATTTGTTCCATTAAACATAATAAACGAATATCTATAAGGGATACGGTTGAATGCAAATTAAACTCAATAGTCGCCAACAACTAAGTCTCCTCCGATGATAGTAAATTTACCAACACTCCTTTATTTTGCTTTTATGTTAGGTACATCGATATAATATTATGGTCTTATTTAAATAATATAACACATTTATGTAAATAGACGAAAAATTAAAAATATAAATTTCATAAATATTTTAATTCTAATAATAGCAAGTATATATTATATATGTATACTTACTATAGTTATACTAAAACGATTATTAAAGTAATAGCACATTTCAAATTAAATTTAATTATTCGAGTGCTAACAGCTACACAAAATCTCTACTAAAGAAATCACCTATTTGTATTTTTCAAAGAAAAAATTAATTTTTACATTTAAATCCACTTTTCGTAAAACTATGACTTAGTAATTAAATATATACCGTAAAATGAGGATTCTTTGCACCAATATTTATGTTTTTTTAACTTTAAACACACACTGTGACTTTCATAATTGTGTTACAAATATACATTAAAATTGATGTCATTAGATAGATTAGAATATTTTAAATTTTTAAGAGTTTTCAATTTGTTTTTTTTAATTTTAAGTCTTTTAATAGACAGTGATTTGTTGGTGCAAAGTTGTATGTGATGTTGGGTTACTTTGCATCATTGATAAAAATCCATTAGAATAACATAGATATTTAATCATGGTGAAAAGTATACTACTATCAGTGTCATCTAAAAAAGCCATAAAAATTTTGTATTTGAAAAAAAACTAACTAAAGAGAACTAATATGAGTGTAAAAATATGTATGAATTTTACAAATTTGTTTTGTTTACTACGCGGCATAATTATGAAACAAAATCATAGTTCTAATATAAAAAAATAATTATGTTCCTAGATATTTTTGTCAGGAACCTGATAGTTTAAAACGTTTTGACGATCAATAAAAGGTTCGCGAGTTAGATGAGTTGAAAACGAAAATAATTGTTGGTGCAATGTTACCCCCTAAGGTGCAAATTATCATTATTTCATGGTAATCGATTGTAATGGTTGTATCAGGTAATTTAATCGTATTTCCTGCTTCTAAAAATTTTACTCGTGCTTGTATAACGTTTTAATTTGTTGTTTTTTTTTTTCCGTTTGAGACATACCGCGATTTTATTATTCAAAAATTTTTTTTTACAGAACCATGGCGATTTACAGGCAACCTCCGGTTTCGAGTGTTAACAATATTTTTACATTGCCGTTCGCGCTCAGCGTTTGGATTGTAATGATATTCTTGTCGGTTGTATTCACCGTGACGATTACGTTTCTCACGTGGATGCTGAACAAACTAAAAGGAGGAAAAACGCGACTATCCGATGCATTGGACACCATTACAATGGTGCTAGGCGCCATTTGTCAACAGGGTAAACTGTAGAATCGTTTTCGGGCAGTGGTTAACGGAACCTTCAAGTTTTCTTCAATTGTTTACTGCTCTATTGTCCACATACGATTTGTTCAACTTCAAATCGAGATAAATCTGATATTTTTAGACCATAATTATTTTTATAAATGAATAAAATACGTACGAATTTATAACGAATATGTTCACAAAATAAAAAAATTAACAAATTCGGAAAAACTTTCTCGTGTAGAAGTGTTTCAATCTTTTCATACACTAGGTTATACCTATATTTCGTTCTATAGGTTTTTGAAGTTTTTATTATTTATTGAGTTACGGTTGAAAAACCAAAAGTTTGAAAAGAATGCGAGCTAAATATAAAACTTACAAACTTAGTTATTATTGTTGTGTCAAGTACCTATTTGATTCACTGCGCTGGCTAAGAATTATATTTTTCGTAAGCCTACGTCCGTAATATTGCTTAGAAATTAAAATTTAAACTACAACTTCTAAACCAGCGATTCGCACAACACCTAGAATTTACTGTCTTTCTCTATAATATAAATTCACAAAAATGAAATTTCAAAAAACTGCAGATCCGATGATTGAAATTGTTTTTCACTTATTTTCATTAAAGAAAAATAACCTTAAGTAAACTTGTTAGTAAATATAGACAAAGGACAGAAATTTTAAAAGTTCGTTTTAAAAAATATCACTTAAGCATAAAATTAATTGCGATTGTCAAACTTTCACGGTACTTACACAATGCACATACCGTATTTTAAATGTATAAATAAAACTGCAGAGTCTTACAACTGTATTTCCGAGTGATTTTATTTCAATTTTGTTATTTTGTCGATTATTTTTGTTTTTAAGTTATCTCGTGAATAGCATACTCAATAGCCTCGGGGCTGCTTATTTTAGACTATCTAATTACTGTAACGCATATGACTGGTTTTTCTCCAATATTTTGGTAGAAATTAAATGTTGAGAATAATTATTTTGTTTTTTGTCTTCCTTGCAGGCCTATCAAACAACGTGCACTCGATGTCGATGCGTTTGGCCACATTTACGTTGTTTCTGTCGTCTTTGTTTGTCTTCACTTCGTACTCCGCTAGCATTGTCGTTATGTTACAGTCGAGCAGCAACGCGATTAAAGACGTCAGAGATCTGGCCGACAAGCCGATAACGTTCAGCGTGCAAGACACCAGACACAATTACATTTATTTCAACGTAATAACAGAAATTTAAAAAAAAGAACCTAAACAGTGGCGTACGCAGGTTTTAATAGGTTTTAAAAGGGGCCTTTATTTTAAAAAATTATACTGTCTATATGTACAATTGAGTACAAAATTATTACCTAGTTTACTAATTTTTCATGCATAGGTACAATTTTTATTTTGCAATACATTTTTTAAGTTAATTATACTACTTCCAATCAAAATATTCAAAACTTACTAGAAAAAAGTGGCAATAGTAATTTTTTTCGAATAATTATCTGAAAGAGTTGAAAGTAAAAAAAAGTAACTTAAAGTGAAAAAAAGTGAATTACTTCCACCCCGCTGAGTAAATATGTCTAAAAATGAAAAGGAAGAGTTTAAAACAACAACACCTAAATCCTAATATTATTCTGAATTTTATACATCAAAAATAAATCTGTAAGTTTTTAGTCAAATATATTACTAAATGCTTTTTAGCTATCCTATAGTAAAAACAATCCATTTTAATTGTAATTTGATAAAAAAAATTTCTGTCGATATTCTGTTTTAAATATTACTAATTTTACAACTATCTTGTCATTTTAGAGCCTAAATTAATGTGAATATACCAAACAATGTGTAATTATGTTAGTTCAGGTTAGAATTCATTCTTAGTAATAAACCCGCAAAACTGATTTTGTGTTCAATAATTCTTAAATACTAAACTTTCTCATCAAAATAAATTACAGGAGACAAACGACAGATACATCAAAAAAATTTATCAACAGAAAATAATACCACAAGGTAGTAACGCATTTACAAATCCGGAAAAAGGCATGGAACGAGTTCGCAGTGAATTTCATTCGTTTTTGGTACGACCAAACACAAATTATATGATTCGTGCACTAATGGACTGTGTACTTACAGGTGGAAATCACATTGGCGTATCATATAATTGCCAATAAATGGTTGGATCATGAAAAATGCAGTTTATCTGAAACGGAATTATACAAAATACCTCTTCTCACATTATATGTAACAAAAAAATCAGGATACAAGGACGTGTTTAAACAAAAGTATGAGTCTAATACGAGTATAATAATACATACAACGTAAATAATATAAGTATTTGCATAATTGTACTAAATGAAGTGAATTATTTTATAAAAATGTTTTATCAATAATAATAATTAATAGTAAATGAACTTTTTTATGAAAATTGTCCCTTTCTGCAGTTTACGGATATCACCAATATGCAGCAAACTACAATAAACTGTCATTCGTGTAATAAAATTATTATTATGTCGTAAAATAGAAGCGATTTCGTTTAGAACCTGCCCTTTAAAATCTTTCAATCGAATTTGGAATTTTTTTTTAAACATTCTTCAGATTAATGCCAAAATTCACATTATAGCTGAGTACACCCTCAAATAAATTTTAAATCAAATTTTGAGGACAGACCTGAAAGTCGTATACGTGATCAAAATAGACGTTCTTCGAATAATGATCTTTAATCGATCGGTACATTTCAGTCACCACCCGAAATTTGTGTACCTACCACCTAACTAGTCTTTAAAATGTTCCGATCGATTTTAAATTTTTTCTTTTTTTAAATGTTTTTCTGGTATTTTTTTTACTGGGTGAACCGCAACAATCTGTAGCATTCTATTTTATCCTAACGCTCTTTCCTTTCAAAGTAAACTCTTTAAAAAAATTATAAATCAAATTTTTAAGGTTATCTAATGGGGGAGATATCTGAGGGTGAAACTTAACAGATAGTGACTAAAAATTCTAACTTAAAATGTGTTTGGTAAAAAATGATTAGATCGATAGGTAATAAGTTCATCATCTCACTCCGTCCAAGTCAAGTAATAATAGTATAATAACACTAATATATTTTTAATTTAAAATTAGATAGTTTCAACAAATACTTTTTAAAATAATTTTGATTGAAATTAAAAAATATTTTTTATGTATTTTATAACCCTTTTTTTTTTTCTACACTTAAAAAGGATATATTTTAATTTTTATAATAAATTGTTTTTCAATAACATGCCCTCACAATAAAAAATCACTAAAATATTTATTTCATACTGTATTTAAGAAAAATGTTTCATCATTAAGTTTTCATAAATTATAATATCTGCAAGACGATTTCTGGTTCAAACTCAAAACAAGCATTTGTCAATTATCCTATGAAAGTTAAACACGATACTCTACTTCAAATGCCATATGAGTATTGTGATCCTTCTTTTTGATTTATTTATGAGGCCAAGAGACCTTGGTGTTTGTATGTTTAACTCTTTAGATGTTTTCCACAAAAATAAAAAAATAATAATAATATTAACAAAACCAAATCAAAATACAGAGTGAAGAGAAATATGGAATATTTCCATTGGCCATTCCTGTAAAGTAAACGTTTTCGTTACTTTGAAGAGGTGGAATAGAGATTTTCAATCAAGTTTAGAAGACATTTTTTTTAATGATTTTTCACATATTATATAGAGAGAAAATGTAATTTTATATAGTTATTTTTAAAGTTGCCGTTTTTTACGTTATAATCTGTATTAAACATTGAAGATTAGGTAATTTGAGGATAAAAATCCTATAGTAATTATGATTTTACACAAATTATTTTAGAATGATACAACAACATGAAGTTGGCCTGAGATTTCGTACCAACAGAAATTTGATGCCACAGAAACAGAAATGTGATTCGACCGACACGCATGTGACTAAGTTCGACAGCATTTCATTGAAAGATATTTATCCTGCTTTATTATTCCTTGGTTGCGGAATTTTCACTTCATTATTTTTATTTTTTATCGAAATCATTTATAAAACTAAATCAATTAAAATGTTAAGGCAGACAAAGATAAAATGAGCTAAATTCAAATTCAATTGTCTAAGTATGTAAAATTATAAAGTATCTATGGAACATAATATGCATTTATTAAAAATAAGCTCATAGTTAATATGTTATGGCTTTTTATTGAAAACATTGTTAGAACACGTGAGGTTTTGGTTACTTTTTCTTCTCTTAATTTGTAACTTAAACTGTTGATTTCTGAACATAAAAATAATATACCTAACAAAACATTTAAAAGAAAATAAATGTTATTGATTTTATATACATTTAATTTATCATAAAATGTACAGTTCAAAAGTTAGGTATTTAATTGAATATTTATGTTACAAATGTATTATTATAATAAGAAAATGTATTAGTTTAAAGTACAAAAACACGTTTCACTGGAAAAACTCTCACGCCCTGAAAAATTAATGGATTTTGATCATTGTTTTTTTGTTTGAAAGAAGAGAGCTTTATGCAGGGCGGATAGAAGCCCGATTTTCAAAATTCTAATTATAATAGCTAAAAAAATGCATGTGAATAGTTCCGAAATCTAGTAGTTTTTAAATGTATTTTTCTAGCAGAATTTAAAATCGTATTAGTATTCGGGGTTCAATCCGCCCAACAGAAAGTTCTTTTCTTTCAAATAAAAAAATTTTTCAAAATCCGATTAGTTGACAAGGCGTGCGAGTTTTTCTTAAAAAGGTATTTTCAGTCGTCTAAATTGTATAATCCATCGAAATTGATGACATGTGCGTGCGCGTGCGTAAGTATCTAATCTAACCGATTTCTGCAATCGCGCCCGCTAATTACCTCCTTGTTTCAGG
>CM029357.1:56053184-56086413 GCA_017140985.1 Hormaphis cornu
GAAAAATGTTCAAGACTAACTTTGAGTAAATTAAATCGATACACGAAGGATCCACTGCACTGTCCCCGCCGCCCAAGCCGAACTTCCTGCGCAGGAACCGTCTAGCGAACGTGACGAAATTAATCCTCCGCCGAACTATGCGGTTGTGCAGCCATACCGCTCTTGTTTTCGCCACGTCCGGATGATAATATCCCATGACGCACGACCGAAACCGTAAACCGTATGGCTGTGCGATGGTCAGGAACCACGTCAATATTAACACGAGAGCTTCATTTATACAGAGAAATAAAAATACAATATGTTTTATTAATAATAGCTGATGGCGAGTCGCAGATATTTCACACTTTTAGACTCCGTTGCGTAGCGAAAAATGTAGAGATTTTTTATTATAAATACGACATCATCCAAACAAGTACAGTTACGAATAGCGGAATATTAATTACAATAATTGCGATTTCGCGCGTCGCGAAAATTGGTCGGGCATACGCCGCTGTAGGTAATTTTCTCTCCGAAACAATAATATTAGATTGAAAAACTATCATAATCGCTCGTACTTATACGCCGATAGCAATCGTAATTCGGCGGCATTGGACTCGGCAGGCAACGCATTGTGTCCATGTTCATTTGATTGGACACCGGCTTGAACGTACGGATTATGGATTTGTATAAGTCCGCTAACATTCCATCGCCTTCCACGTTCACGTCGATCGTTCTCGGGGCTGAATTTCAAACAAATCGGCGGTTAAAAATTAGGAATACAAAAAAAAATCAATATTATAGTTGTGTTGATTAAATTGTAAAATTAATTATAGCTCTGTAAAAACGGTCTTACGGTCGAGCTGTAACGATAACCGTCCGTATTTTCTGACAGTGATCAGCATCCAGTATAAACTGTAGTCCATGGTCATTTGTATGACTATCTTGAAAGTCGCCAACACCAACAGTGCTAATGACCGAAACAGTGCATTTTTCTCTCTCGGCAACAAACGGACAGCCGTTCGCTGTAATAATAGTCCGTCGTTTTCGTGACAAGTAAACCACACAATTTACATAATAATTTAAGAAATTTTTTTACATAATTATATGAAAGCAAGTAAACTATATTTCTGTGGCTTTTTTTTATAAAGTGTATAAATATTTTACATAAGAAAAAAAAATTAATACTTACTAACAGTAAATACAAGCTAGGTTAAATTTATTGCAAGGTATTTGACTTTTTTAACTCCAAACGTAGAAAAAATCATAAAATTTTTACAATTAAAAATCTTCGTTGTATCAATCATCATTATATACATATTATGTAACAATAAAAATTTACATAATTAAAGTGGATTTGTTGAATCAGTTGAAAAATAAAAACAAAATTATCTTTGAATTGTGTTAGATATTCGAGGTTTAGCTGCTAACCAAAAATTAAACATACTGTACATATTGACACGGTATTAAATCTGATTAGGTAAAAAAAATCACAACGAGATTATGAAACAAAAATTTTACAATACCTAACTAGTGTCCTGCTCTACCGATCTATTTTTGTTTTTATTTAGTAAGTAAAACATCAATTTTTTACGAACTTTAATATATAGGTACCTATCCAACATTATACATTTCATATTTCACATTTTTCAAACTTTTTGACGATTGAAATCAACAATTTTGTAATTCGTATAGGTTTTTATCGTAGTTTGTAAATATATCACAGTACTGATGATATTCTTTGTCACCCGTATACCTACTTCTATGAATTTATTTTTTTCCATCCGGCTCAATGGCAGAATGGTAGGACGGTTTAAAATCTGTTTCCGTTCGTCCAGCTCGTATAACTCCTGCGTCAAATACGTGTTGTCAAACGAGTCAACCGTCATGTATTTTCGCCTGTACTGTAACACTCTGAAAATTCAAATATTGTTTTTATTTTTACTAAGAATTCGGACAATTGTGTATTTGATAAATTAAACGTCATAATATCGATTAAACAAAAGTATACGTAAGTCGTAAAGCGTGTAGCTAACAGTATGGAAATATTTAAAGTCATCGTCTCTAAACTTGTTAGACCTATATGTAGGTATGTACAAAATAAGTGTTATGGCAAAATCAAGTACCTCTTTTGTTTCGTCTTACTCAGATTAACATGAGAATCTTTTACTGTGCTAATATGCACTTAAGTTTAAAAGGATTTGTATAGGATCTGACCTTATAAATTCAAAAATTTAATTTTTTTTCACTGCTCGTAACTGAAAGCGGAAAATAGAAATATCAAATTCATTAATGCCACAAACTTTTAACATATTCTTATACATTTTACATGAGTAAGTAATGTATAAATAATATTATTTTTACATCTAAAAAATGAGGTGAGGGAGAGAACACGTATTGTTTGTTCACTATTATGATGGTTATACGTGCAGAAAAAATTGTAATTATAATCTTGTAATGAAAACTTTAGTTTTCCAAACTATTAAACAATAAGATTGAAATATTCTGTCGTATTTAATTCGAAACAAAAACCTACCTCACGAAGACGTATAAAAAAAATAATGAAAAAACCGATCCAGCCCAATCGAACAAAAATATGACGTTATCTATTCTGCGCTTGATTTCGGTAATGATGCCACGAATGATTTCACTGCTTAATTTGCTCGGAGTCGACTCGAAAGAAAATGAATGTTTCAACTCGATGTCAACGTAAAACATGTTTTTCATGTGCCTCACGTAACTTTTTAAACCTAAAAATGTAATGCCGGATTATGAGATCGTAACTAAATCAATATTTGTTTAACTTTATTAAGACTTAGTCAAACCTGTGCATCTTTAATAAGTTAAAACAATTAAAAATTAGAAAAACATAATGTCAGAATGGTTTTGACAAACATTATATCATAATAGTACATTCATTTCATTCAATTTATTATATACGTAATAACAACAGTAATTATTCGTCCAGCATGTTTGTAAAAAAATCATAAAAATATAAACCACAAATTATAACAATTATGAATGTTTTCACACCCTATCCATAAACGATAACACGTATGATAAAATAATTTAAATTTCTTTCTCATTTTAGCTTACTGTTATTAATAGCTCCAAAAATCGATTCATTAATGAATTCAAAAAATTCACAAAGACTGTCCAGAAACTTGACAGCATAGCATACGTGTGACACTACATACGATATCGAACACATCCATTCAAAAACAGATGAGACGCTTACCTGCAAAATATTTGTTAGGTAGTCGTTTCAATTAGTGTATTTTTGCTAAATGATAAATGACATTAAATTATCGAATTTCAAATTTTGATACTTAAAAATACACGTGATAAGGTATAGTAAGCATATATAAATAAATACAAATTATATTTAAAATATTAGAAGTTCTACTTATTTCAAATATAACCATTCTTTTTGCGTTACACACAAACATAAAATAATTTAATAAAATCAATTCACAAAAATAACTGGCGTTAAATAGAAAAAAAAAAACAATGTTGAATCGAAACAATACTTAAATTTTACTATAAAAATATTAATCTTTTTATAGAGTCGTTTTTTATGGTTCAAAAAGTTGTTTTTTTCAAACATATTAAATAAATTTTTCGAATAGAATAGATTCTAAAAATGCAATTTTTATAAATAGTTCTATCCATTCATACCTACAATAATTTATAACACAGAAATGAAAATAACAAAATATGCTTCTTCTAACGGTTTGAAAATACTTAGTCAAATCGTTCAACAGTTTTATGTTTATTGTATTACTTTCTTGACCCTGATAAATTTAAGCAGATCAATTTAGTAATGGGTAATTTAATTCAAGTTTGCATTAAATATTTAATTTGATTAAATTTATCGCTCAAAGTTGAATCGAAAAATAATAAAAACATTTTAGATATATTGCAATATTGTTTTGTAAGGAATGAACTACTTTAAGTTTAAATCAAATTTTTATTCGATTACAAAATTAATGCCATTCATACAATTATTTAGTCCTGATCATGTTATAAAGTAAATAAAAACGATTTATATTTAAATACACACAATTATGAGTTTTTACATTGTTCCTCACGTGCATTCGAATTTATATTAGGTAGCTTTAGAATAAAAACATAATATTTAAGTTCAATTTGTCAACATTGTAAAGTTGAATCGACACAATATTTATTCTAATAAACCAATTTAATATTATTGACCACACATTTTGATATTTTATTTTAGTTCATTTAATTCGATTGGCTAATGGAATCATTGCAAAAAAAATTACCTACTTTACACTCATCCAAGGCGTTGTCGAACATTTTTGTGCATCTTTGAAACGGCGTACCGACTTTTTTGTTACAGATGCTCATCACACTGTACAGCCAATCGTACGCTGATTTAATAGTTCGAACTAGATTTAAAAAAAAAAACAAATAAAATCCATCGTTTTATTTTGATATTAGGAATATTAACACTTTATAATAACTATCCAGCCCTAAAATAACAAGTAGTTACTATAATATTATCAGTTACCTACTTTTAGTCTATATATTAGGTAAAAAATTGAATAACCA
The DNA here is from genome assembly GCA_017140985.1 of Hormaphis cornu. Lineage (NCBI taxonomy): Eukaryota > Metazoa > Arthropoda > Insecta > Hemiptera > Hormaphididae > Hormaphis > Hormaphis cornu. Next base: position 56,057,736 of record CM029357.1, read on the forward strand.
TAGTTTTTAAACCTAAAATGTGTGTTTAAAATAGCAATTGGAAGTTATTTTACACTTCTTATATCATTTTTAAATGATGTAAAAAGTGTAATATAAAGTTAAATTTTTGAAAACAAAAAATTATTTTTTAAACAGTTTTAACTCTCAGAAATTATCCCTATTTATGGAAATAATCTATAACATTATTATTAATTTTTTTTTTTTTTTTTAATGCTGTAAGTAAAATAATTTTGTATCACTAGATTTGACTAAAAGATTGTAGTAATATGCGGTATATTGGTTATTTTAAGTTTGAATTTGAAAGGTATTGGAGTTTGTTTATTACTTCGAATCACAAAAACCTAAAAATATGTATAATATGTTGCCTATACAGTAAATCCTTAGAACTATTGGGTATACAACACACTTAAATTTACTCTCCTTCTTTCCTTCCTTCCTTTCTCTTTTTGTATTTAATTTAATCTAATTATTTGTTAAAATGTAATGTAGTTTTAATTTTTATATTTTTAGACAAGTAATTATGAGAAAAAAACGAACTTTTACAAATCTCTTTCAATATTTTAAATGTTTAAAACAATAAAACCTTTTCGTAAAATAAAAACATTAACTACTATAATACAGCTCAGATTCTAAAAACGATTCATAGGAGAATATAATACAATAATATTATCCCCCTCACTCCACTCCTGGTTTAATCACTCCTGCTCAATCTGCAGCCTACCTAACCCCATCACTGTGGTTTTGACGACGGTCATCCCTTTTTTCATTTTATCTATGATTGCAGCCAACTCGGCTTTTACATGCATTATCGAAGCCCGGACTGCCAGCATCGGTTTCTTAATCATCTCCACTATCAATCGTATAGCTGATTCGATTTCGTCCTGAAAATAAGATGATGTAATTGATTTGTTTGATTAAAACGTCGACCAATCTGACTTGGAAGTATGTATTCGTATAAAACTTAAGATAATTAGAACATATATAATTAGAAATATTTCTGCAGTATTGGACTGCGAGTTGTCTTCCAAAATAGTTTATAAAACATCATAGCTAAACAAATATCTAGCTTAATTCAACATTTCAACAAAGTAAGAATTAATTTGGACAGATTTATAGTTTATTATATTACATTTTCTCGGACTATATATTTGAAGTAGAAAGTTAATTAAATTCAAAATCACCAAAACGATATTGTATCGACAACAATTGTCAAAGAACGAAAAAGAAAAACAAAATACTATGGTAAAATAAAACTTCATGTACTAGATACATATTGTGAATAATAGATATTGATGTAATAAAATACATTTTAGACAAAAATAATTTAACTCAATCGTCTACATAATGTATACAATGTAATGTAGGTACCTATGACTATTTAAACAAAAATGTTGTCAATTTTAATGAATTCTGTCTCCTGGATAGCCTATATAGTACCTAGGTATACATATATATTAACTAGAACTTGACGTAAAATTAAAATTGTAGTTGTTGTAAGTATTTTTAATTACGTATTATTTAAAATGATTTAACGACTTCGAAACATTTTACAATCAAATATTTGAACTTAAAATGAATTTTCAAATCAATCGATCTGGTGCCTCTGATATTCGTATACCTGAAGACAGCTGAGTGATTCTGACAGCACTCCGGTATTGTGCAAAGTAGTCTTGGAGGGCCCAGAAAACGTTAAAATAAACGCATACATGAGTAACGCGTGTCTACCCTTATCCGAAAATAACTGCGGCAACACCATCATAAAAACACATCTGAAACATTTTAATGAACCCGGCTGAAATGGATAACTTATTAGAAATAAGTTTTTTTTAATGTTAATTTTAATGTGATCTTCCGATATATCCGATATTCGGATAGGTATTGGATATGATGAGATAACAGCGATCAATATATAGATATTGGATACATAGGTATGACAATGTAAGACAATTATTAGTATTTTTTAAAATTGTGTTGAATTTTATTTTAGGTGAGTGTAGCGAAGATGCTATTACACGTTGCAGAGTTCAAAAAAAAGGCACTAATACCCATTATTACTATGGCAGAAAATTTGGTTTCAGCGGCACTTTATTCAAAATACCGTTTCGAAAAACTAATCATAATTGGCATATAAAACGCTAGTATCCACGAAGTCGTATGGATTATTAATAAAATTGTATTGATTTTCTTTATTTATATAACTTCTAAAAAAAATAGCTTAGATTATTCACACATTATATCGAATAAAAACGCGCACGTTTCTTATGAATTCTTTTAAAATATAGTGTTTATTTTCAGATCAAACTATATATAAAATAAATTATAAAACTGTCGTGTCCGTATGTTTTTTTGTAGTTTTTTGTTTGTTTTTAGATAGTAGAACGGATTTTTATATTAATTCTTAATGAAAGGTCCTCGTAAGTAACAACAACCAAGGGGTTGGTTTTAGACAATTTATTTTTACATATACTATTACGTGTTTTGCAGTCTTGGTCTTGACCGAACATTTAAGAATAGTTTTTTCTTAAGTATTTGTCTAATGTTTGTGGTCGCCGCACCATATTATAATCGTAGTTGATATTATATTATGCACACTCACAAATTTATAATCTGAAATATTTTTCTCGACAGTTTATTAACTATAATAATATGATACAAACATGAAAATATTTTCTCTTATCATTTAAAAAGTATCCCGTGTATGCCACGGGCAGAAGAATTTTAGAAATCTACTAATAATAAGTCGTTCGATATTAATGATCTTATAAGACGTATAATGCGCTTTGTAATTAAGTTTTCAGCAGTAGGTACGTACCTGAAAAATGGAGAGAATGCAAATCCCAACGTCAGTATGCTGCCCACGGAGGAGCTGATCACTGTTGCCTTGGTGTACGAATAATTCAATTGCAACAATAGAAATATGAATAGTGTCATCGTCAACAATATTCCACCTGAAGCAATATTGTTTTTTTTTTTTTTTTTTTTTTTCCATAGTGATACAATACTGAACAAAGTCTTATAATATTTATACTTAGTAAAATTTACAGTGCATCCTTATACTGGTTGACTATCGTTATAGTTGGTTAAAAATTATTTAAATCTACAACTAATTAACTATATCTCCAAATAAAATAATCTCAATTGTACTTGGTTCGAGTAATAAGTTAAAACTGTGAACAGTAAAGAGTCAGTACCACATGTCAGTCATCTGTTAAAATATAAGCCATATAACGATAACATATAGATTTAGATGAGATAGAAAGTAGAGTCTAAGAGTAAAGTTTTTAAAAATCTTAAATAGAATTATTTTAATCATCAAGGAAATCACATACAGAACACGAGGAAAAATGCGTTCAATAAGTATTTATTCGTATATTGTTAAAAGTTAAATGATTAGAATGTATTATAAAAAACGATTTACTCATGAACCCCAGTGTAGATTTTATCAGAAAATTAGCGAACGTTCCGTCGGTCACGATGATTTTCTTAATTCGAGCCCATTTTATCATTCTCTTATTTTCTTCGTCTACTCTGAACCATTTGTCCGTCCAGACACACCACATTAAACTACGTGATATACAAACAAACAACACAATGACATTTTAAATCGAAAAAAAAAAAAACAGGAATAAATTACTTCAATAAAACATTGATAAAGCGGTCAATGATAGCGAGCTTGGGATTTTTTCCTTGCAGCTTCTCCAGCGCGTAAATTTTTCGTCTTATATAACTCTTGAATATAAATTTTAATACTAGAGCGTGAAGAACTCGAACAAAAAACATATTTGTTGATTTAATACATTGTATTATATAGCGCAATACGTAACTGAACAATAATCTTAACAGTAAATTGTCTACATAGTAATTACTGTAGTTTATAAGAAGAAAAAACAGCTGCGATTCGCACGTTACTATAACGTCGAAAATTATTTAAACGAGTAAAAAACACATATCGTTCTACAAAATAACTGACATGGTAACAAACCAACGTATTTTAAATAAAAAAAAAAAACAATTCCGCCAGAATAATTAGTATAATTGTATTTATTAATTAGTTGAAATATTTCAACCTAAGGAAAAACTAAAAAAAAAATACCTATATAATGCCCGTAGAAAATTTAAACGGGGCCAAATTAAAGTTAAACGTATAAGCTTTTGCTAACATCTTAAGCAACCGGCAAACACTACCAACAAGAATTAAGTTTGTTAAAATATTTTTCTGACGCACGGGGGAAATGATACAAGATGTATAAATTAGTTTTTTATTCATAACAAATTTAAGTTATTACTTATTAATAATAATAATAATAATAATTTCTCTAATCAGTCGCCCTATAATTTGGGATCTTAGAGTAACATGACTCTATGGTTGGGAACGGCCATTAACCATAGAGTAGTTTTATTTCTCTCATAGACTATATAGAGTAGTGGTGTTATGGAAAACCCATTGTTTATTTGAATTGAAATTAATAGGTAAGTCAATGATAATAGTAAGTATGTACAGCGTGACAGCTAGACCTCACATTTTTATTTACTCTTTTGGTTTTTTTTAGTAATTTCACAAATCGGGATCATTTTTTCTAACGTAGTTGAGCCAACATAATTCCATATTATGTTATCCCAATATATTTCACTGTTGGTAGAGTGTGGTGATAAATCACACAGACAACTCTTTTTTAGATTCTGAACGCAGCGAAGAATGATTGTTTTTACAATTGTGTTTTTTTTTTTTCTGTCAACAGCGAACTTTTCGTATCAGAGGAATTCTCCGATTTTCAAAGTCAGTACCTCTAATGAAATTTCTATGTACTTCAGCGGTACTTTATTTGAAGCTTTTTTTGAAATTTTGCTCACTTTTTGTGTTTTACCCCAAAAATCAAAAAACGATCGAGATTTTTACGGCGAAAATTTGGTAATCTTGAGTATTTTGGATAGGAGATAGGAGTGCTCCAATCGTTACGTCGAACACCGTACATAAAAGTTGGGATTTCAGCTATAAATTTCAATTTATTTGAAGCATTTTTCGACGTTTTTGATTATTTTCTGAGCTATGTGCCGAAAGTAACAAAATCGCCAAATCCGGCGTCAGCTGACACATCGATTTAGTTATTAGGCCATATAGCATCCAAAATAATGATCGGAAGAAGCTGAAACCTTAACAAAATATCCAAATAGGTAAGATACGGGTTTAATAAAAGTTTCAAGTAGTTTCGAAAATTTTCGAGCTAAGTAACGAACTTTAAAATTCTCGAAAAATTTACCAGGAGGTATAGTCTCGCTCAGAATCGTTTTTTCGAAGGCAATGATTTATCATTGATTTCAGATACCTACGTTTGAACAACACTACACGCGTTCCAAACCGGTGACTCGCCCAAAGCGTAGTCGCCACTCCGTCAAACTACCCACGCGACCTAGAGCGATCCCGGCTTTTTTTAATTTCCATCTTCTTTCTATATAAACACGTGAAACTACTTCACTATGGGTACACGTTTCCTTATGGATTATATTGGTTATCGCTCGTTTTGCCGATATTAAACTATGTCCGTACATCCGAAAACACCGTATAAAAAAGACTTTATAAAGATTTTTAAAACTTCCGTCTTCTACTTTTAAACTCGTTGCTAAAAAACCCCACGTCCGAAAAAACAAGCGCCCTAGAAAATGTTTTACTTTTTGTAACAAAAAAAAAAAAATTCAAAATCGGCCTACACATCATATGATGGAAAGGGTCGGCACGTCGTTTAGCTATTTTTTTTTTTCAAACGAATTGTAGCCGCACCCGTTCCCCGTGGTAAACATGGATATTATTCAAGAAGCCAAATCAATGCTTATCTGAAAGATATTATAATCAAAAGGCATGTCCACCAAGATCACGGAATGATCCACCTCAGTCCTTGACAAACATAACCTAAAACGGCTTGATCATAATTATCAATCTATATAATATTATTATTGTCACAGACAATGCTTTATACTATATACGTATATTATTGTATGTGTTAAAAAGTCTTTTATTATACGTGATTATAGGTATATTGATAATAAACGTGCCGTGTCCGTGACCACGGTGTAGGAAAATCTTTACATTGTGCAGAAAAGGTTGCCGCGTTTGCGTATATTACGGGTAATATTACTTATAAATCATCGATTCGACGTTAAAATGAATTAAAAAAAAAATTACTTTTTCACGAACCTGTAGATAACGCGTCTTCTTCGCGCACGGCCGTCAAGGTTTAATGATAATGTATTATCATCCGTATTATTATAAACCTTGGTTTGTGTCAACGCGATGACGTTTTGTCCTGCTAAATCCGCCGCATCAATCGTTAGCTAGTGTGTGTTGTTATTGTCCGTACGATGGGCTTCAAATTTAAAGCTTTAGTCGTGGTGTCGTCGGGATTGGTATTGGGCGTGTGCACGTACGCCGCGTACCGTACGTGGAAAAAGCGACAGAGCAGCGCCGACGACGAAGGTTTTGAGGACGTTTCGAAGGTTCGTGGTAAAAATGTTCGGTATGACGATCGTACTGATATATATTTTCTCTGTTCTTCAATGTCCAGTTGGAAGAGTCGCTGGAAAAGAAAGTGTTGGTGTTGGGCCTGGAACGTTCGGGGAAGTCGACGCTGGTCTCGCAGATCGTCAACGAAGTCGGACCAAACAGTTTCGCGTCAAACACCCTCTACAAGCCCACCGAAGGATTTCACGTGACATCGTTGTTGGACGGAGCCTCTCCTCCTGTCAACATATGGGAGAGTAAGGCCGTCAGATCGTTTGTAATTCACTGTTTACCCGGTGTTTGTTCTAAAAAATAATACAAATCTTAAATAGGTAGTTTCGTTCCAGAAGTCCACCACCAAACCATTAGTATGAAATAGCCGCGTTCTGAACCGTTTTGAATTTATTCAGCAGTCTGCTGAAATTCATTCTGAGCCTTGTTTTAAAACTTACTGTATCCTTCTACCTTTAGATATTTGCCATTATTATTAGTACGTTGTTGTTTTCTAACACTGCTTAATGCACATTATAATATTAATTAATCAATTTTAGAGTTCATTAGTTTCCTGTTATAATTCGTAACGTACATAAATTATTATTTGACCCCCATTTGCATAAGTAGGTAGTATTATACCATATTTACTTTGATAAGGATATGTACTGTATTTTATTACCTATAGGTACCCATTAACTTATGACCACACTTCTAAATAAAAAACAAACTTTAATTTTATTTAGCTCTTACTAATTTTCATTTTTTTAGATTGACGTTTTGTATTTAGCGTGGTACACTCAGTTTGGTATATCACAATAATGATTAACCCAATTTTTAAGAATATCTCCTATCTGAAAGTTAATTTGTCGTTTGCATGTATTTGTTACTGCAGAATTATACTAAAAACTATACCTATGATTGGGGCGTTCCAATTGCATTCCAAATTTCTTAATGAAATTTGCATGTACTATTTGCAATCTTGTGAAAGATATACACACAAATACTAATTTTGACACATTTATAATACTTGTCAAATATAAGTACTTGTTTTAAATAGTACTTACATACACGAAATACAGTCTCAAGATGGAATAACCAATTTTGTCAACGGTTAATTCTGTAGAAATAAGCTTTACACTCAAATAATGTGATTTTACTGTCAATTATTCTTGTATTTTTATGACTTATGAGCTATATAATCAAATCTCAGTTACACTCCAGCTTGTTCATTCTTTTCTATTCTACCTTCCTCTTGTCCTAGACCACCGCTTGTCACTATGTTCCATATGTTCTATGCACACACCATCAACTTCCATTTTATTCGCAATTGTGTCCAATCATGAATCATGTCTTCCTCTTTAAACTTCTATCTTCAACATTTATCAATCATTATCAAAAATGAACCTTCTATTTTCTCTCATTTTACTTACTACAACAATATTACTTTTACATATTTGTTCATTATTCTGTGTTCTATTGTCTCTTCACTCTTTCATCTAAGCATTCTCATTTTCGTAACATTCGTACTTTGTTTTATTTTTCTGTGAACTACCCAACACTCCCAACAGTTGTTTTCTTGTATTACTTACTTTTCAGCCTTGTTGAACCGCACATGATCCTATATTTTACATCCACTACTTTTGTCTTTGTACAAACTACAAAGGATCCTAAATACTTAAAATTCTCAATCTAACTTATGACATCACCTATTATTATCATTATTTACCTCGTCCCTTCTACCTCTTGAACTCATCTCCCAAACCAATATGCTATACTATATTCCATCTAAGAATGAACCGTTTTCGTGCACGCAGACTGAGCTGCCGATCATTGTCCGACCCCCATGTCATGCCTATGCGTTCTGTAATTGACCGACCGTGATTGGCAGTTGTCATACTTTATAGATACTTGGTTAAAATTTTACTTAACTTCTGTTCCTTTAAAGAGCTCATTATTTCCCATTTATTTTTATTAGCAGCTGTATTACAGAAAATATATTAAGTCATTTTTTTTCAAATGAAATGAAAATTGTAAACCTAAAAACTTTAACAATGGTATTCAGTGTTATTATACGGTTTTTACTTATAAAATTTGTATTTTGCTGTTAAACTTCATTTTGAATATAGCTAATTTAATGTGTAATTTTTTTTTTTTTTTTAGTTGGTGGTAAAGAAAGTGTACGAAGATATTGGGCAAAATTTTTTCAGGATACTGACATATTAGTATTTGTTGTTGATGCAAGCAATAATTCAAATCTATCAGTTGTTGTGAGCGAAATCAAATCATTACTTGGAGATGCCCGCTTAGCTTCCGTGCCCATTTTAGTGCTTGCCAATAAACAAGTAATTAAAACAAATATTTTCTATATTCTGAATATGATAAAAGAATGATTTTATCATATAAAAATTTTTTTTTTTTTTTTGATCAATTGAAAGGGTAGTAAAAATCATTTGATTATTGAAAAAGCACTACCTAAAATGTAAATTATAGCTGGTACTTACATTATTTGAACTTTTTAATGGAAATGTCCTTTGTTTTGTAGGCATAACCATTGATTTTACAACAGATAAGCCATACTATAGTAATTGTTGGCGACTGAATGAACACTAGGAGCGCTATAGGCATCCGCTTACAATAGTAGAGATTTTGCTGTGTGTTCAATAATATTTTATCGTAAACTATGAAAATACATACAATGATATTAATTATATCAATATTGTTGTACAACTATGGGCTGACTGATTTTGAAAGCTTGACGTCATTAGCGCTCCCAGAATTTGATCGGTTGCTAAAAATTGATATTGCAGGGATTATCTGTTAATTATAAAATCTATGAATTAACCAAAAACCTGTGTGTAAACTTAGATAAAAATCTTTTCCCTGACTCTAAAATTGTTTAAATAACTTGTATCTCGTAATAATTCAAATAGCCTTCCTTAAAACTGAAAAGTTCATGTATCTGACAAAAATAGTCCCATTTTAGAATTGTTTGACTATCCTCCACAAGTTTTTTAAACTTAAGCCAAACATATGGTAATAAGTATAAGTAAGCAGTAGGACAAATCAATACTTTCAGGGAAGACAAATAAAATTCAGTTTTTTAATTTTAATTTTTTCTTATGATTTTTTCCTGTTTTTCTATGTAAAATTTAAACAATAGTTAGTAACTACTTCTCCAAGTTTATAAATTTAAAATGACCTTAATGTCAAAAAAAAAAATTAATAGACTGTTTTAATTACAAGTACCTACTATGATAAAGTTTTTAAATTTGATTTTTTTTAAATATGTTAAATAACAACATTTAAATTTTTTAGGATATTCCAGGAGCTCTTGACGCAGAACAAATCTCAAATGTTCTCGATTTGAAAAGCATTCCATCTAGGTCACATCAGGTTAAAGTTTTAGAGACTCAAACAAAACCAGAATCTAAAGATGTTCATCCAACAGTATTAGAAGTCCGAAGAGTTCTTTTAAAATTAAGTTCCAATATGTAACACAATAGTATTTCTCTTTTAATATTTAAATTGAAATACAGTTGTGTATATTATACAAATATAATGTGAATATTTTACTTGTAGTTTTGTTTTTTCATTTATAAATACTTTAAGCTTTTTAAATTAATTCTTCCACAAAACCATGGTTTTAACCTTAAATTCCAAAATTATGATTCTAGAAGTCTCCCTTAATCTTATAAAAATAACAAGAAATTCAAAACTCGATATAATATCACCTATAAAGTTTCAAAATAAGGTTAATTTAAAAAGAATTCAATGTTGTACGCAAAAATTAACGTCTTAAAGTATTTAAAAATGTAAAAATAGAAACCAACACATATAATTAATTAATTAATATATTTTAAGGTAATTGGTATCATGTTAAAAATCAACTTGTGTATACTTTTTTATTATTTTTTTTTTTTTTTTAACAAAAGATTGTAATAAATTGTTTTACAGACATTATAATATATAGTTATGAAGAAACTTGTGATTCAGTAATTGGTCGTGGCATTAAATGTTCATACTGCTTAATGCTTTGAAATAATACAATTTTTGCACGAATCTGTTTCCATGTCATTTGGTAAACATTTTTTGGGTCTTTTGTCATTTCCTGCAACACAATTATTATTAATTATAAATATATTTAAAATTTCAACATGCATTTAATTAAACAGTGGATTTTTAATTAAAAATTTATATTACTAAATGAAATTGTGCTTAAAATGTAATTTGTTCAGAATAATTTATAAAAATTTATACTATAGGTCTTTTATGTAACAATTTTTTTAATATCAATATCATTTAATTCTTACAATTTTTTTATCACAATAAATCGATCTTTCAATTTATATTTATAAATTTTTGTGGCCATGTATTGTTATGTGTTGCAATATCACTATAGAAAATATTGATGATAAGTGCCAATATCAGCATTGAAAATATTTATGTAATGTTGTCGATACCAGCATTGTATCAAAAAATAAATATTGTTGAAGACCCCTAGTATACATAAATATATAATACATATTATATGCATATACAGTTGCCCAGACTGAAAAATGATTATTTACATTGTTTTAATTTAAGATTAACTATAATTATATAGAAATTATTAATCAACAGAATATAATAATTTAGCTTAAGATTGATATAAAAATTATTATTGTATTCATAATTTTGGTTAGCATACAATAAACGTAAAAAAATCTACCAAAATGATTGTTTCTAGCAAAATGTTTTATACCTGTCCTATGTCTAGTAGTCAATTTAAAATGATATTTTTTACATTAATTACCTTATAATTATCACCATATTTTTCAATAAGGCTGGTTAAAAATTTTACTGTGCCCGGCGGCAAAGTGATTTGTTTCAGTCCTGTTGGTTTGTTGGCTTGTTTTTCTAACATTTGAACAACTTGAGGTTGCTTTGGTTTTCTTTTAGGCTATAAATAAAGATATTTTATTATTTTTACTCCGTACATCCATGCAAATATACATGTTGCTTGTCTATCAATATTCATAATATTGGTATTATGAATATTGATTTTATCTAATAGAGGAAACTTTTAACTGACCTTTTTACTTTGAACATCTTCTTGGATTTGTGGTTGAGTGTTAGTAAAACCAGTTAAAATTGATTTGCTTGGGTCATTTGTTAATCCAAAGTTACTTAAGTTTGTAGCAACGGAAACTTTATCATTCCAATGATCTTTAATCAATGCGCTAAATAAAAAACCAAATAAAAATTAGATTATAAGTATAAATGAAGTATTATTACGAGTATTGAGTACTATAAATCATATTTTCCTACATGGGGTTAACAAATTTACAAAAATCGTTTGACTTTTTTGCATCTTTATTTTATTGAAATCGTTACATGAAATTGGAATGAATGTTGTTTGAACATTATACAAATTTCAAACTGTTTTTACTAATTTTGGATCTCAAAATGATTAATTTAACAATTAATGTTTACATTTTTAATGCAAAGCTTAAATAAAAACTTCACAACATATTTTCCTATAATAATCTGTATTACATATACCTACTGTTAAAAAGATTAGGTGGTCTGATAATTTGTTCAATTACTACATTTATACATATTGCTCATACATAATATATAAATAACACTTCCAAAACAATTATTCAAATCAATTGTTATTTTTACACCTTATTAGGTTAGATTCAAACACTGTACAAATTTACAAACATTTTTACTATTTTTGAAATCTATAATTTATTGAAAATTTGACACAAAGATCAAAATATCTTTTGAGCAGATATGCTTAAAAATACAAAATACAAAAATAATATCATCTTAATTGAGAAAGTACTATAGAACGAGATTTACATACCTTACACAGGCAACAGCAAAGACAAGGGTTTCAGAAATCCAGAAAAAATATTATTAAGGCTACTTTTAATTCGTTTAAAACTGAGTTAAAACCATAGAAATAAATAAAATATTTTCATGCCGACTAGAGTTGCACCTCCAGTCAATTAGATGTTTCATAAATAATTGAAAAATGGCAAATTCGTTCTTAATACCTACATATGGAACTCAGCAACACAGCATTTCAACAAAGTAAATAATAAGTAAGTACCTAGTTAAATTACTAACTGTGATTTTTAAATTTCTTTTAATTAGTTAAATAAAATACAAAGGAAAAAATTAAAATTCATTAAGTGAACTGGATCTTTTTGGTACAATATCGGAAAAATAAAAACAATATTTATACTCAAAATTTAATCCCACCCCCAAAAGTCCACCCAACTAATAGTTACCAACTTGACACTATGATATATAACACACATAATTTCCCAGTTGCACTACTCACAAGAGACATTATTCAATTTTCACAATATATTACCAACAATTGATTAAGTGTTCATTAATGAAAACTTATGTAAAGAGACATTAATTATGAGCGAGGCTTAGAAAAGAAGTACCATTTTTGAGCCTGAATTGTTAATATTTTACAAGTTTTATTTAATAAAACATCTATTTTTGATACTGAAAACCCAAATGCTAATACAAGCTTCAAATATATTTTCCTAGGTACTTCAGTATATTTTGTTAAAAATATTAAATATTTGAAAATCGGTTAAATTTTTATATCTTAAGACATTCACAAATTACACTATTAATTTTGGGTTTAGTTTCATTCTTTCTCATTTGTTGACAATTATTTTTTCAAGAATTGTTTAAAGTAATTGAAATTTGTGAATTGGCGACGTACAATCTAGGTACAACAAAACATGATAAAAATTCAAACAAATTTTTAGCAACTTAAAAAATTTGAATTTTACAATTTGTTGAACATGGGATTACTTTGGAATTGAATTGATTCTAAGCTCAAGATCAATACCTAAAATTCTGAAAATATTGAAGCACATACATAGGTAGATACCTAACATTGATATATTTAATCATTTTTTACTACACTCCAAAAAAGAGTAAATAGCCAATCTACCAACATGTTTGCAATAATTTCTATGTATATCCCTCTCTGTCCGCGTGCAAGTTTTGAAATTTGTTTTTAGAGTTCTCGTCAACTGTTTAGTATTAATCATAGAAGGGGGAAAAAAACCAACCTCATCGCCGTTAGTATATTAAAGTGCAAAAGCTTTTTGAAACAGAATACATAATGTATAGGAGACATGGAAAGAAGAAAGTATTAAGAACAAGTGTGCCTATTTGAAAGAAAATAGTTGAGGAGAATATATGGCCCCTGTAACGACACTAAAATGGCATAAGGAATTTAATTAACTTTTTTGAAAACCGGCAGTTTTCAAAAACAAAACCAAACTGGGCTGGACATGCGTGGAGGACACGGGGATCGAAATAAAATGCGGAAACGCCTACCAAATGGCAGGCGACCATTGGAAAGACCACGGTTACACATATGGGAAAAGACTGATTTGAAAATGACGTGAAAAAAGTGGAACCCAATTTGCAGCGGAGGATAGCAGCAAGCGACTGAGAGAAGTGGAGATGCATTTCTGTTCAGCTGTTTGGTCTCGACCATCGTATTAACCAAAGATGAGGACGTACGTATTGTAGAGAATATCGACGATAGCAATTAAACGTCGGCCATCGAAAACGCCGTTGACAGATCGTCACGTTGACTAAGAAAGTACAAACAATAGCAAAACTCACCATGACACGCTCGGCGTCTTCTTCATTCTCTTGTTCACTTTTTTTTTATTGTAAGTCAGCGGCATTTTCGTAACGTCAAAAACGTCGTCAATCAAAAAGCGCGGACGACCGCAAACCTATATGAATTACTAGTTACGGCGGTTGGTACAGACGATTGTTACGAAAATTACTGAGAATATTACACTATCGAGTCGCTCTACAGACAAAAAATTACAATACTTCAAACCGACCAGAAAGAGTGAAAAAATTAGAAAAGTCTTAAGAGTTGCGAGCGACGTTTTTCTTGGTTCCAGTAGGTCCACCGCGTTCCGCAATTCGATCCGCGCCGAGCATAATATTTCACGTGGTTGACGACACGTCTAATGATAAGACGTTCTGTGATAGGACGTTAGGGCTTTTTTGGACTATAGATAATAAAAAAGATAGATTACGTTATCTGTCTGAGACAAGATTTTATTTATTTATTTATGCCGGCAAAATGTATCTTTATTTTTTAAGTATAATCGTTATTTGTCTGCTGGACGTTCTGACAGTCGTTCTTGTAATGACAAAAAAATTAAACATTAAACGTAATTTAATGCTAGCAAATAGCAATGAAACCATTGTTAATTTTAATTATTACCGATATTAAACATGTTTACTATACTTTAAACTCGTATGAATATATATTTTTATAGTCACGGCCCACGGGCGAAGAACTTATTTTATCATCATAATTGCGTACTGTACAGTGAATGTTTAACAAAGTACCTATTCGTTGTTCTTATTTACCTCCTATTCGTTTGTTTGTTGTACGTGTCGAATTCGTTTCTTTACGTGAACGTCGCGACATCGTTCGTGTCATATGCGATGTAGCAAACTTGTGAATATTGTCATGATCTAAGGGATGTAAAAAGTTGGTTCGAAGGTGCTTGCGTGTTCGTTTCGCGAAAATAAATAATATGTTCATCGTCAGCGAGTTCGAAGAGGTGGTCAAAGTACAGCCGACCCATCTGGAGGACGATCAAGTTTCTAGGATCGTCATACACCTAAACACCATGCTCGCCAACAAGGTGGTGATGGACGTCGGCCTGTGCCTGTCGCTGTTCGACATCCTGGAAATCGGCGATTCCATTATATACCCGAGCGAAGGGGCGTACTTCTCCAAAGTGAGGTTTAGATTCGTCGTGTTCAGGTGCGTGCCGTGACATTACCTACCAACGTTTGGCCCGTCGTTAACCCCATTCTACCCCCTGTGTTGCAGACCGTTTGTCGAAGAAATACTCATCGCAAAAGTGAAGAGTTCCAGCATTGAAGGTGCCGTACTGACGACCGGTTTCTTCGAGGACATATTTGTGCCAGCCGCCAACATGCAGAACCCCAGTCGATTCGATATGAAAGACAAGGTTTGGGTATGGGAGTACGACAACTGTGGTGACACGGTCGATTTGCACATGGACGTCGGCGAGACCGTTCGGTTTCGTGTTGTTTCCGAATTGTTTGTAGACACTCACCCTGGAGTGGACAGCGGACTTTTAGAGGGCGGGGAAATAGCGACGCCCAAGTCAAAATCGCCTTACTCGATTGTCGGCACAGTCAGAGAGCCTGGTTTAGGAGTTGTTGGATGGTGGACTGATTTATAGTTGTTATCTACTGTACTTTTACTATATTTAAATGTTTGAATAAAATTACTTTTTTATACATGAAAAAAAAAAAAACCTATAATTTTGTGTACTAGGTACAAACTATTGAAAAATGGCACAGTGCCAATATTTTTATGTTTTTCTTGTATTAATTCCTAGTTAACTCTTATTTGTATAATGCAACAACCCCAAGTAAAATTGTTTTATAATATTCTGATAATATAACAATTGTATAAAAATCAACTTTTATTTTCTTATATGTCTATAAAACCCTAACAACACTAGCAATTATATTCAATTAACATATTAAATTTGAAAGCGGTGATAATTTTGAGAATTTAAATGTTTTATGTAACATACTATTACATTAATTAATAACCAATCTTGCTTAAAGGTTTTCAAAATCTATTGAAATTTTAAACTGAAGCACTTTTGGAAATTTTAACTTTTTGTTTCTGTATTATAATAAAAAACATTGTACATTAAGTACCATCTGCGTCCAAATGTGTAATTTGAAGTAAATAGTGATTATATGTATTGGAGATTCTACTACCCTTCTGACGGGTCACAGAAAAAAAAACATTGTAAATCATATATTAGAATCTAAAATACAAGATACATTTGTATTTACATTTTGCTGCTGCTTTTAGTATTTATCTTTTCCAGACTAAATGTATGCTGTCAAACCTTCAAAGGTACCGTCGTAACAAAGAAAGCATCTTATTTCAAAAATGTATTGAACTTAAATATTTACATAATAATTTAACTACCAATTTTACTAATTTGTATTTATTATAAAAATGGTTTGTAAATCTTATCAATAATTCATTATTTAATGGTTATAAAAAAATTTAAATACAAGTTCGTAATCAGTGCTCGAATTGCAGGGGACAAAGTACTCCTTCATTTTTACAAATTACTTTTGAGTACCCCTTAAAATTTACTTCCTCTTGTGGTCTGATGTAGGGAAAGTTTGTAATAGCTATTTGCTCAACAGCGTCTCCATTCCTCCTTCCATTACATTTTCAATTTGAGCACGGTTTTTATTTAATTTAAAAATTGTATTTGTTTTACATTGTTTTGCAAATAGCTAATAATTAGTTAATACATTGTACATGTACAATGTATAATATAAATTTAATTCAGTGGCAATTTTCATTGGATTATTAATAATTCCTTTGTTGACTATAACCATGAGGCCGCGGACCACCCTATTAAAAAAGACAAAAATTTCATATTTTAATAATCTCGAAAATTGAGCAAAAAAAATTCCTTACTCTTTGGGTTGCGCTGTTATATGGTTGATATCTATTATTTTGAGTGTTCCTTGTTGGACCGCCTGTACCCGTGTTGTCATTGTATGGTTGCCTGAATCTGTTTAAAACAATTTAAAATGCATTAGAATACTGAATCTGTGCTGATGTTTAATTGGTCAAGTTACAGCTTACTGTGATTTATTGCCTTGATAGCCTGAAGTATAATATCCAGGCCTATCGTTTCTCGCCATAGACTGTTGACCAGATGACCCATAATTTGAAAATGTGTCATTTCCAGATCTATAGGAATTATTTTGTTGATGACCTCTGGCTCTATTATCACCACTTCTATCATTTTGTAAAAACTGGTTTTGATTTGCATGTCGAGCATTAAAGCCATAACTATTATTTGGACGGGCAGTATAATTATAGTTATTTTGCCGATTATTCATTCTGTAGCCTAAAAAAAAAAATTATCAATATTGTACGTAACTGATAATCAATAAAAATTAAGACTCAAAACAAAATTACTTTGCGGTGGACGAACAGAACTGTATGAACCAGGATTTCTAGGTACATAATGTCTAAAAAATAAAACCATGTATTTAAATTTTAAAAGCACAGAAGAAAATTTAAAACTTTAAAATATTTAACACATACGACAGAGTCCTGTGACCGGATGTTTCAAGTCTTCCACGTTGATTTGAATGAGTCATACCAATCATAGGTCTCCATGATCGAGATTGTTCTTCAGACAAATGTTTTGGCTTCAAAACTCTTGGAGGTTCTCTATTTTTAATGACAACAGTAAATTTCAATTAAGAACCAGAAACACTCAAATATTGTTCCTAAAAATTTTATTAAAAACTTACATGACACCTTTCAGACGAATTGCTTCAAATATATAACTATCATCATAATTAGGATCTTCAAATTTCACACTAAATACATGTATTCTATTAGAACAAATTCTTTTCTTTATACCATACAGCATTAAAAATATAAAATACATACCATATAACTTGATTTGATCTCACCACATTTAATCCTAAGACGGGTGATGGCAGCGATCTATACAAATATATGCTATACATAGTTAACAAGCTTAAATTATATGGCTTTATCAGTAATTACCCTCCAATATTTATACAATCATCAGCCAACATAACTTTTCCTTCCATACCATCAATAAGAACTGTGGTTGAGTTTTCATAGTTGGTATTATTCAAGTACAGATCTTTGAGCAATCCATACTTAGAACTATCTTGTTGAATGTACAAACGATCCATGCCTTTTACATTCCGCCGTTCTAAATATAATTCATTCATATTACATCACTATTAGAATAAATAATGTACCACTTTATGGTTTATCTACAGATTTAAATCTATGATGATAAAATCACTGCCATTACTTTTCTAATTTGAAAGTCTTTTAAAAAAAATGTATATGTATGCACAATGTACATAGTTGATTATAAAATTAAATAAATTTATATGAAATTGTCTGGTATTATTTTAATATTTATCAGATAATTGAAGTCAAACTCTAAAAATATATTAACATAATGCAATGATTTTTAATTTGTTGACTTTATTGTGTATTTTACTTTTTAACACCAAAAATATTCTAGAATTTTAGTAACTAAAAATAGAATTTTAACTCTATAATAGAATTTTAAAATACCTAGTAATTTTAACAGATTTAGGAATAG
Source organism: Hormaphis cornu (assembly GCA_017140985.1). Taxonomy (NCBI): domain Eukaryota; kingdom Metazoa; phylum Arthropoda; class Insecta; order Hemiptera; family Hormaphididae; genus Hormaphis; species Hormaphis cornu. Next base: position 56,076,471 of record CM029357.1, read on the forward strand.
GTGGAATGTAGGTATTTTTTTTTGTAGTAAATATGAACTAAATTAAAAATTTAAAAATTTTTAAATATTTAAACATCTAATTTTAGTTTAAAATTTGCTAAAAAAAAATTGTATAAAATACATTATAATGATGCATAATTGGTTACATGATAATCAATTTTAAAAATCAAACTTTATACATAAGAATCATAAATATTGTGTTAATTGGGCTCAAAACTGTAAATTAATCAATAACACATTCCTAATAATGCAATTTCATTTTATAGTGTTAATTTTGTTCACATACTTTCTTCCGTAGTCAAAAGATCATAATATGGTTCCAAAGCTTTATGAAGTCTTGTTTCATCGACAAATGGCAGCAATGCAACACCTTGCCAAGCAAACTTTTTACCGTTTAAATCAATTTTAAAGTCGACAGGATAAAAATCAATTATTGTCGATTCCTGCAAAAAATTATTAATTTATTAATAACAATATTTATTATTTAATAAAGTAAATTTAAAAAGGTAAACTCATAATATTTACTGGATCACTCATTAAAATTGACCAAGGTTGAGGAACATGCTTGCTACTGGCTGCAGGAAAAACACTCATAAGCTGTTCCAATGGACGGAACTACAAAAAAATCAATGTATTGATATTGAACTATAGGTTATTTACTATTTAGTAAATTTTAAAAACATACTGGTACTGTTCCTTTTTCAAATTGTGTTGATACTGCCGATATATTGAGAAAATCCGATGCAAAAGGTGCATAATGATATGGAAAATACCATTTCCATGAAGGACAACCTTGGTAATAATATTGAAGAACCCAACATAAACCTCGTACATACTCTAAAGCAACTTTATGACGAAAATCACTATTTGTCCTTTCTACATCAAACTTTGATTCATAATAACGTTCTTTAAAACCATATTCCCACAAACGTACTTCATCGGGCGTTTCTGGTTCTTCATCTGATGATACATCATCATTTCTTTTACGTTTTACTCCTTGAATATTGTCAGTACTTCCCTGTGAAATTAAAAAAGTTTAATAGTAAATTTTAAGTTATTTAAAAACATCAAATACTTACCATACTTTGTCTTCTCAATTCATCAATAGTTTGTTTTGGATTAGATATTGAAAATGAAGCACTTGGTGCCTATAAATAAGGTTAAATTGACTTATTTAATAACGTATTAGTTTTAAGAAAAAAACATTGAGAACTACCGATGGAGCATATTGGCCTGGTAATACAAAATTAGGAGCACTATTTGAGCGCATTAATTTTTCTTGTTTTTCACGTTTCTTTTTCATTCGATTTCGATCAGCAAACATTTTCTCAGTCTGCTGTCTCTTTTTGAAAATTTCATCTTCAACTAGACCCAAATCAGACATAATTAACTGTACTCTATCCAAATTAACATCACCATTGACAGTTAAGAAACCCTAAAATAAAAACAAAACAAAAAAGGAAAGTTATTGCTAAGTAGGTTTGTTGTATAATAGTAAAAAATAATAATTACCCCAGTTTTATAAACAGTCTTTTTATACAAATTCACTAGACGATCTATGGCATTTTCTCGTATTTCTAAAGACGGCAAATGTGGTAAGAAGTCATTACCAACAAAAAAACACATGAAAACCCAATCATCAAGAGCTCGTTCAAATTCATATTTAAATGGCAAATTAGGCATTTCCAATTCTCTTTCTAGATACTCCCGCAAAACATTTAAACGTACAAATATGAATTGTACTTCGGAAGAAAATGCTATTGTAGACCCATCATTAAATGCATCTTTTTCTAAGCCTTGACAATCCTTCATTTCATGTCCTAACAAATATATTCAAGTTTTTACATAAATAACATTTTAATATATAGCGCTAGTTATAAAATAATAATAAATAACATAAAACATTTTTTAAGTAAAGCTGTTTTTGCAGTCTTTGAATGTGAAGTTATCTGAGAAAAATGAGAAACTCTATCTTGTTCTCTTATGCTTATATATTTAATATAATTACTATAACTGTAAAAGCAATTTATTTTTATTGCTTAAAAATTCAATGTATAACTTCTAACTAAAACTTCTAACCCAGTGACTAAATGCAGTCGTAACTGCTACTCCAACAAGTTCCAACCAAATACTCGGCCAACAGCTATTATTACTTCCTTTTAATGTATTAATATTTTTAAGAAAACATACATAAGTTAAATATTTTTCGTGTTGTAATGTACTTTGTAATTTAAAGTTGAATACTTAAGTTTTTTTGTTACTGAACATATTCTTTTAAACTTATACTTTTATTACCAGACTTTACACTATTTAACACTAATAGATACTTAAGATAGAGAGGACAAATATCAAATTAAAATATATGTTTGATATTAATAACTGGTAATATTAAAAAAAAACAATATAATCTTAGATAAAAAAATTAAGATTACAAAAATTTAAAGAATACAACATGTTTATTGTTTAAAATTAAAAACAAATGTTTGTTTGGTTGTTAAATGAGCAACGTTAAAAAATAAGTTTGTACAAGTTAATATTTTCTAACCAAACCCATAAATCTTAAACAATAGAATGTTAACCATAATATTAGTTAGTAATATTTATTATCTTATGATCTTAAATTTACTAGCTAATATTACGGTTATCTATATATATATATATTTATATTTAAACAAAAACAATAATTACCCATTTGACCACACATATCGCATGGCTTAGGCTGATTTGGTTTAAATTCTTCCCTGATAATTGTAAAATTAGGTTCATGAGTAGCTAGTCCTAACATAATAAGATCTGCATCAGCGCCACAAAGGACATGTTGTGTATTAGGATCATGATTGGGTTGTGCTGAAAGTTTAAACATAAGTATACAAATCACATAAAAAGTCAATTTAAACTTTTAAATAGTATTAAATAATACTACCTCTTTGTTTTCTTATAAAATCCATTATTTTATGTTCACCTTCCCCAGGAACATTAGCATCAGACAGTATAACTTTAATTCCTTTCCAGCCAGGATCATTATTTAACCGATCATGAATATAATAATGCAGACAAGCAGACAGTCTATCCATAAACGGTGTACCCTATTAATTAATAATAGTGGTTTCAATTTCAATTAGTTACTTAATGTATCAATAGCTTCTTAAAAACCTTAAGTAGGAACGTTAACTTTTCACTGTTAAAAATAACAACTAGTTTATTTGGTAAATTTTTTTGTACAGTTACCTAGACATATAAAACAATGTAATCTAACAAAAATAGTAATCACTAATTACTAAACTTGGTACGCTTAAAAATAGATAAAATTGTTTAACTTTAACAGCATGACAAAATTATTTTAAATTGTATACTGAAATAGCCCGACAAAAAATATTAAAATTCAAAAAGTAATTAAATGTTTTATTTTTAGGACAACTATGCCATATGACTGAACATGATCAGTAAAAATGTAAATACACACATTTAAATAATATTGATTTAAAAGGGTAAGAATTTTAAATAATTTAGACCCCGATTTTGACTAATATTTGAGAAGTTATTAAAAATTATAAACTGCTTAATAGTACATAATTTTATTTTGATAACCAAAATAACAGTTTTAACAAGACTTTTTTTTGTACGCTTTTAGAAACTATCAGGCAGATTTTTTTCCTAAGCTCCATTGAACCCCCAAATCCTAACTTTTCCATATTGTATTGTCATTATTACAGATTAGATAAAAATCTATTTTTTGTTGTTACCTAATGGCTAACACATCATGGAGATAAGTCTCAGCGTGAAAACTACAAAGGAATATCTTTACTTTCTGTTGCAGGAAAGATACTTGCCTCGATTTTATTTAGTTGTCTAAATACAACTGTCAAACAGAATCTGCCAGAAACTCAGTGCAACTTTAGAGCTAACCAAGGTACAGCTGATATGATCTTCAGTGCAAGACGAATGCAAGAGAAATCCAGATCATATGCCTTCATAGCATTTAAATTGGTCAACAGAAAACAGCTTTAGACAATTGGAAATGGTTGGATGTAAAGTACATTCAGATACTTTGCCTGCTGCATAATAATATGAATGCAATTGTTCTAAGCAACAATGGACAATACTGCAGTATGCGAACAATAACGTTGTGATGGCCAACATAGAGGAATACCTACAAGCAATAATTAATGTGTTTGACATATAGAAGATTCAACCTAAAGATTAACTGCGACAAAACGCAAGTTCTCCACCTAACCGCAACGAGTACTATTTCTCAAGTCCCAAATATAACCATAAATGGTCATTCTTTACAGAACGTAGAATATTAACCATACCTTGACAGTCATAGTCAACAGATACAACCATTGTTGCTGAAATTCAACATTGCTTAAGATGTGCTAGTGGCTAGTGCTAGTTTGGGTGACTTCTAAAAAAAATCTTCATTAATCACGGTATCAGCGCCAAAACCAAACTTTGTGTTTACAATGCAAATTATAGTACCAACTATTACATTTGGCTGCAAAACATGGACCACATACAGAAGACACATCAAACAGCTAGAAAAATACCACCAACACTGCCTAAGAATCCTAAGGATTAAATGTCAAGATTGACAAACCAACATTAGTGTTTTATAGAAGGCCAAAACAACTAGCATATAGAATCCCTAATCATTAAACACAAACTCCGCTAGACTGGTCATCTCATGCGCATGCCCAAAACATGTCTTCCATGACAGATATTCTAAGCTAAACTAAAAAAGGGAATACAGAACCAAGGAGGTCAACAAAAACGTTACAAGGATGTGATATGGCAATAGATTAATTAAAGAAAATATGTTATAAGTGCCACATCGATACCAATAACATCATAATGACAGCAAATGATAGATCAACATGGTGTTGTGTAGACTATAAAAGACAACAAATTTTTAAAGAGCAGCGACACAAGCTAAAGACAGAGAAGAGAGACTGCAGGATGGAGCAAAAGAACAGAGTAAGGATGATTAACAATATCTAGCTACTGCCAGAGACTGGGTGTGTCCGGACTGTGCGGCTCTAGAATCGGTTTATACAGTCATCAGAGAATGCACAACTGACGACAATATAAAAAGGAAGATTATCATACTCTGGATCGAGTGATTGCCTAAGAAGAAGAATACATCATGTATATAGTGTAGGGTTATTACTTTAAGTGTACATGTTTAACTACAATTTAAATTCATATTAATTCAACTATCCAGCAAAGATATCTAGGGATAGTACATATTATATTGTTACATTAAAAATGAAACTTACAGGTGTTATACAGTTACTGTCAAAATGCTCTCCTTTTGGTTTTACTGGAGGCAGTATGGCACCTGCTTCAATAAGATTTCTTCTCACTCGTTCTAACTCTTCATTTTTTTCAAATGTCTCTTTAGACGCACGAAAACGTCTTGATCTCTGTTGGTTCATTTTGGCTCTAGGTGCCTAATAACATTATTTCATTTATCATTTAAAAGTAACACATAGGTAGGTACCTAGTTTAAAAATAGGTAAATTAGAAACCAACCACGCCATCAATAGCCATATACAACACTTTACGAGGCCTGACAATTCTAAACAAACGATCAATACATTCAAATATGGCCACCATCATTTCATCTTCATCTTTTGGTGCGGGTCTGTAAATAAAAGTAGTGTCAACGACAGCAATCGGAGAAAAATATTTTGAAAAAAAAAAAATTTAGTTTTTACTTGTTTTCAGGATGTGTACATGGGTGTATAATCCCGTTCATGTCCAAATACAAATTATCAAATTCAACACCATTAGGATTCTCCAAGGATGAATCTATTGGAATTTGCTCTCCGTTTACATCAGTCGCCTGCGAGAAAACACATATTGTTTAGGCACCATACTCGACTATCCACGAGCAAATATCGACTTTAATAAATCATATAAATTGATCATACTTTCTGCTCAATACAGTTGACAATAACCGACGGATATTTCCTGGTCAGCCATCGAAAAAATGCGGGAACACCCATGCTTGATGCTCAGTCTTTTGGAGATTTTGATGGGAAATTCTCGGCCGATTTTTTACTATGTTCCTGACAAACGATACACGTTCAAATTCACACCAAACGCCGAGTTATGTTTACTCGATACAAAAAAATTAAAATCCACAGATAACACGAAAATGTTATCTTTGTACTTAATTAACAGTTGGTAGTAAATTGATGATTTGTGATCAGATTTGTGATGATATCAACAACCAGGGGTTAAAGTGGAGGAGTCCCCCTACCTCCGATGTTGGTTAAATAGCGTCCCCTTAAAGAATTTCTCCATGAGGTACGCCGGAACGCTCAAATTACAAACAAACATCGAATATCGGTCACACGCGACTGGTGTAGTCCGTGATAAAAGTTCACAGATATTTTTCCCTTGCAAAAGTAACTGATTTGAATGGTTATTTGACGTGGTACGCTGCGTTCCACGCCGTTACCAGTCAACACCGGTAGATCGCAGCGCGACCTGTGCGACGAACACGCAACTGGTGCTTGCGCGTTCCGCACTGGCAGGCGAATGGCGATTGGCTCATGCGACATGTAACATGCCCGTAAATCGTTTTTCGTCTTTTACACGACCATCCTTCGTTCTTTTTTTAATCATTAATGAGGAGGAAATTAACAGCTATAAAAAAAAAAAAAAAAAATAGACATTTGTCTTCGCTAATCTTCATTCATTGTGTTGGGCCACCTCTTAAAAAATTTGATCCTAATTCATTTGTGAAGCCATAGATTTTAAGAAGAAAACGTTCTGCTACAGAAACAAATTGTTTAAAAAGAATCAAAAAAGACTCGGACTTAAATGAATCTAATTCTTATAATTCAATATGGAAATGTTTAAATGTTAAATTGACAAATTAATATTATTGTTTCTATGTTTGTTAAATTTAAAAAACTCAAATGTTAAATTAATTAAATAATTGATTTTATTATTGTATTTGTTAAATTAAAAGAAATAAAATGTTAAATTAATTAAATTATGTTAAATGTTAAAGTAAGCAAGTGAAAAAGAAAATCCAATTAATAATTCTACCGATCCTTACATAATAGATAATATTAAGTTATTAGTTATATTATTTTAAAATACATATAGGTATTGGTAGATAGATAATAATTAATAATACTATAAAAAAAATAGATAATAACAATATTATATATTAATCGACTTAAAATTGGCCACACTAGACTCACACACGAACATCTCATGGATAAGACGGATCCACCCTTATGCCCAACATGTAATACAATCTACTCCATAAAACATCATCATCCACTGCCCTAACTTCAACAAAGCTAAGAAAGAATTCAACATCCCAGACAACATGTACAAAGCAATAGGTCCATTTTCAAACTTCCAAAACATAATTTTATGTTTAAAAAAAAAATGAATTGTACAATACCATCTAATAAATTAAATGTAAAAATGTAAATGTATACTTGTAAATCTAACAACCTATGTAGTTGATAATTAACCAATAAAGAAAAAAAAAGAAAAATATTATATATTATAATATAGGTATGTATAATGTATATTTTTTTTGCACGTTAAATTTTTATGAATTTCTGTTATTAGTTAAAGAAAATACAATTTATGTTCCTATTAAATACTTTAATTTTAATTTTTAAAATAGCTCTTCATTAAATAACGTAATATTGAGTTTCATATTTATTTATATATATATTTATGTATATTAACCATGTAAAAATGCTTAAATTTGAATTTTTTTTCCTATAAAATTTAAAGACTAATAACTCATTTTTATAAAATAGTTCATTTTTATACCATTTTTTATCTATGTGGTTTTTTAGTTTTCTTAAATGGCTACCACAGTCTTATCAAATTATATTATGAAAAAAGTATTATCTTTCAAAAATGATTTATTTCGTAAAAATTTAGTTTTTATTAGTACTTTAAGTGTGTGTAGTTTGTTAGTATATATTGATTAACATTAATTGTATTTTTGAACAGTTATATATGAGTACCTCTATCTCTATCTTCCGCAGCTGAAATGTCTTCTGATATTTTTGAAGGATCAACAATAGTTGAATCATCGTTTATTACTGAATCATCTCCCATTGCTATTAATAAAATCACTGACAAACCATTAGTTGTGAAAAATGATGAATAGAAAATGTTGATATAGAAAAACTTATAGAGATTTAAACTAGTAAAACTATGCCTGAAGATGGCTCATTTTCTTGAATAAGTTGTGCTTAACAAGTTACCGCATTTCTCGTTAATTTTGAAAGATCTAGTGATATTTTAAAAAATATCAAGACTGTTTTAGTTCCTAACCCAAAAATATTTGTCATGGTCGAGTCATTCAGCATTGTTAAACTGGTTCTCACATCACCAGTTTCATTTGCATCTAGTGAACATTCTTTTAGTCGCTTAAAATTAGTTTATAATCACTTACATACAACAATATAAAATACGCATAATTGATTTCAAAGGGCAAAAAAATAGATCAATTTGTTGTGTTTTTTGCTTTAATAACGTGTAAAACAGAAATATTTACCTCTTGAAATAAAAAGGTTTGTACACAAAATAAGTTAATTTTATTAACTGTTTCCATATTGAAATTTTTCAGACTTGGATATGTTCTATAATAACTTGTACTTATTTAACTTTATTGTACATATTACTGTACGCTTTTAGTGTTTCAGAAAGACATAATTATACTTATTTATGTACCTGTTTGAATCAAGTAATTGTTTAGACTTGTTTCATACACGAACTACATTCCTATTTTATTTGAAAACAGTTTTTAATTGATTTTTGTTTGTAAATCATGACATTTCACCAAAATTTCCGTTTTATTTTCTGTATGATAATAAGAAAACAAACATTTCACTTTTTTTGAATTACAGAGAAATTTATTCTATAAATTATGATATAAAAGCTAGTAAAAAAACACCTTAAGGTAACAATTCCCTAGGGCCTAGGACCTATGCATGTCAGGTGCAAAAAAATAATAATAAATCACATTTTTGTGAAGTCAATAGCTTCTTTGCATAGCTCTATGACTAAAATTTATAGTCTATAATCTAAATGTATTGACTTATATTTTGGTTAAAACATATGTTTTTTCTTTTCTGAAACCCCGCACTAAAAAAACTTTAAAAAAAACATGATCCAATTATTACTCTTTTTTTTTTTCGTTAATTCATTAACAATAATAAAACATTACGTTGAAAAGATTTTAATTGTAAATAATTTATGGTAATTCTAAATCTGAAAGGATTTTTTTAGAAAAAGACCAATGATTATTACATAAATATTTTTATTCAATATTTTAACAACCAACTGCAGCATGGTTTCGTAAAAATATTGTGGAATTTATACACACCAATTTGATGTGGACGTTAGTTCATCATAAAAGTATAGAAAACATTTTACTCGTACAAAACTTCCGATTACTTTAGTTGTGAGAGTCAACAAGTGGACAAATACTAGAGCAATGTAAATAATTGAAAAGACGTCCAATTGAACGGAACTAAGTACATATACCACAACCATTTAATAATGAAGTTCACCAAGTTTTAATTAGTTTTAACTTTTAGTTTCTTCAATGACTCTATCAAAACATACAATACTTTTGAAAAGGTACAAAACAGAAACAAGACGGCCAAACAAATAATTAATGTGACCCCAATAACGTCCAACAAAAAGTACTGATACCACGTCAAATTCAGTGCTTGAGATTTTAAATGTGGCGTCCCTTTGTGGCGAATAACATACTCCGTCCAGTAAACCACCGACTGTGCAGGTGTCATCGGCCGATCTTTGAACAGTTTTGAAGTGAGCTCGGCATTATTCTTGTACCTGAATCAACAACAAGGTAAAATCTGTTTGTTCGGTTATTTTGAAAATGCATTGTTACATTTTGTCATTTAAAAGATCCAAAAGGTTT
>CM029357.1:56097826-56131725 GCA_017140985.1 Hormaphis cornu
CAATTTTTCTAAATTTTTTTTGATTTATTGGGTATAACCATTTAAATGTTGAAAATTTGGCAAAACCTTGAGTACATTGCATCAAGGACAAAAGTTGAGCTTTCAGAAAACGTTTCAACCATCAAGATTAGAGTAATATCCTAGAATCTATGCATATCACACTGTCACAGACACAAAAATGAAATTTAAATAAAACATTACAACTTTGTAAAATCAATAGCATCATCGCTATCGCTTAGAATCTAAAAACAAATATAATCCATGCTAAATTGATTCAGCACAACAATGTACAATAAATTATACAGTTTCATGAGTTTTACATTGAAACTATATAACTCAGCACATGATGAGTTTGTCATTGCGTACGACTCGACCACATATTTTAAATTAAGTCTTTCTACATCTCTATATCGCCCTGCATTTGAATTGTGATTCATTTTGCTATCGATGACGAATTTAATACAATTTTATTATAAAATAAAAATTTTAAATGCAGACAAAACTAATTTGTAATTCCTTACCTGAACCACTTGCCATAAAAACCTAACAACAGCGTGCTGAATGCCAACACGGCGGTATTGGTAAACCTCTGAAGGAAAGTCTTTGGGACGGATCCGTATTGGGCCATAACGTGGGACCATGTCGCGGGGCTGGAAACGTGTCCGAGCCACGAGCGCTCGAGTAACGAGGGCAACGCGTACGGCACGACGTACACGACGGGCACGTCCAATTCGGCAGCCATATGCGACACGCAATCCAGAAATAAGGGCTCGACGAGGATCACGTCAAACCCGGCTGCCGGTCCATGTCGCAGAATATCCCGCATCCGGCCGTTCTGGTGGATCACGTCACAATGTGACCGGCTCATTCGCGCCACTAACCCGATCGTGGGGAGCACGTCTCCGTACATGTCGATCGTTCGGGATACATCCATATTCAGTTGCGAGGGAAATTCACCGGAAATATCCACCGTCGTGTAGTTCTCGCGGTCGCCGTCCGCGTGCGGTGTGAATGCGGTCACGCGATGCCCGTTGTCCAGCAACGCGCCCAGAATCGCTCTCATAAAGTTCCAGTGGCTCTTGCCCGCCATCGTCTCCACGGCCAGTATGCTCGCGCCATCCGCCGCGGGCCATCGTACCGTAGTGCTAACGGCTAGCAAAACGAGTGTTGCTGTGATACGATGCGGAAATTTCAGTGTGAAAAATTTACCGAACGCCATGACAATAAATATAATAAAATTGGGAGTCCGAGTGTTTCCTACGGAACTCCGTAGATGAGACAGTGGATTAGGACCGATCGGTTTAGCACTACCGAATGCGCTTTTATGAGACGCGGCATAAGCGTCTCAGTCATGCGGTATAGTTTTATTTTAATTAACTTTTATAGAAAGTAAACACCTCGGAAAAATGGTACAAAACACTTTTCCTTTACTTTAATCCACCTATCATACAAAGTATCTTTAATTGTGGATAACAGTCACGGCTATAGATACTATCTACTATCTATAGCCGTGATAACAGTTAAAATGAATGATAATTTAAACAAAACCAAAACAAATGTACCTATAGTTATTCTTCCTTGATTTCCTCGTTAATATATTGTTTTCTCTTTCATTCTGGCCATATTGGCAGGGCGATGTGGAAGGCGCTGTCCATGTACAAGAAATCATAGAAGAGAAATTTCGTAAATCACGGCGTAGATTTTTTTTCTCCGTCTTTACCACAGTGTAATCACAGATAAGATAAAACTTTTTTAATTTTATCTTATCTGTGGTGTAATGAAGATTTACTACACCGTGGTCTTTACACAAGCAAATTTTAGGAATTCAGATGGTTCTTATTAAGATCTAAATTTGCGTTTACCATGATATTATACACTTTATTTGTTTACAATACGTACCGGATTAAGCTTTATTGATGCAATAAGAATCCTGAAAAGTAATGAAAAAATAATTTGTTATGACGACTACTTTTGAATTTAGATAGATTTCGCTACATTTTCAATTCTATCCTCTAAATGTCTACAAATTGAATTAAAACAAAAAAATACTCGTCAAAATTGTTATACTTAATACACTATTGAGTAGGCCATTTTGACAAAAACATTGTACCTAATAGGTACCTGTATTAATATTGTAGTATGAAATACGTGTTTAATTAAACTAGTGCAGTAGGAAATTAATTAATTTTCATTTTTAAACTTCACATTTGTACCTCAAAAGTGGTCAGAATTGTTTGAATTTTTAATGAGATCTATTCCAGTAACAAAAAACCAAAAGTATATTATTATGACAATAATGTCTACAAAACAATGTTTGTTGTACCCATTTTCAAAACGTTTTATCCATATAGCTGGGAAATATGTTATTCAGATCGAATTAAAGTGTTGAATTTCTAAACTGAAAATTAAAGTGTTGAATCTCTAAACTGAAAATTAAAGTGTTGAATCTTTTAACTGAAAATTAAAGTTTTAATAAAACAAAAACTGCAAAAATAAATATATTTTACAATTATTGTTAAATACTAATAAGCTGTAAGTAATGGCTTAAAAAATTTCAATTTGATTCCAAATTCGTTTATACTTTATATGTTAGTTTTATCCATTTCAATGAAATGTGAAAATTTTCGGTCATTCGTAGTGTTTTGGATACTGTATTACATCATTTTAGTTTTTGGATTATAAGTCGCACCTCTCAAAATAAGTAAAATATTTTCAATCCAAGTACCATCTTGGGCCGATTACCTACATCACATTACACACAAATTAAAACATTCATAATAATAATATTAGTATGATTTTATATTAATAAAAAAAACTCCAGTCTTACAAAACTATGGTGTAAATGAAACATGTTTGTTATATCCAAAAACATCAGAAGTATATATTTTAGTTTGACGGCTTACATTTCAAATTTAATAATTGTTGAATTACTCAGAACTGAAGTCCCAACTAATGTTTGTATTTGAAGGCCATTGTTTTTTGAAGAATTGTTACCACATAATCAGCTCAAATAATATTAGTTACTTATAAGTTAATATATCATATAAATATATGTATTATATTCAGTAAACAATGAACAGGCATAATTATTCCAATGAATCACATGTTTACTGAACGAATTGTAAATGGAGATCATAAAATTCTCAGGAAATACCTGATGACTTGTCTCAATTTACTTTTCCAAAGAGATAACAATATAAAAACATATATCAACAATATCCAGCTATGTCAATGAATAGTTCAATATTTTGTTAGGATATTATATTTTATTTATATTCCTCTAAAAATTCTACATTTCCATGTTTCAGTGATTTTCACAATAACAAGTGCTTCAAAGTTACTGTTAATCAACATTGGTTTTTGCATTTTAAAACTAATTAAATATAATAACAATAAATTAACATCAAGAAAATGATTATAGCCTTAAGTAAAAATCGTTTTTTAGTAAGAGTATATATATTTTTTTTTTTTATATATAACATTAGGAAACTATGTTATGGTATTATATATTCAAATATACTTCTTGACTTCAAAAAAACATTAACATTAAATATGTTTTATGTGCTATATAAATGATAATTTATGTGGTTGGTGTATAAACATCTAAGCCAGTTTTAAATACCTAAAATTTTATTTTGAAAACATTACAATATTCAATAACTAACATAAAATTTTATAAGTCATGCTAAGTTTACAAACTACTTATATCACAACATATAAATTATATATTTTGAAACTATAAATTAGTAGATATCAATAACAAATAATTATTATTACTAATCTAAAAATAAATAGAACCAGTATAATGTAGAATCATGCAAGTATAATTTGTTTTTAATAGACACATTAACGTAAGCATTCATAGTATTTCGGTAACTGATTTTAAAATGTGTATAATATAATAAGAATATTTTAAGTGTTTAGTAGGCATGATCCTTAACAAAAAGTCCTTGGGAACCAGCTGAAGTTTGTACAGAACCAGCTTCGTACTTGCCCAATGCTGCTAATTTGTTAGCCTAAAACATAATAATATTTAATTAAGTACTTTACAGTGATCAAGAACTATAATTTACATTACATACAAAAAAGTATAAGTAACCCAAAAATTACCACTTTACTTTTCATTGAGTACAGAGTACATAAATTGTAATATAAATACTCATAAAATTTACACATGTGCATTTTTTTATACAAAAACTACTTTTTAGTTAATTATGATCATTATTAGCCATTTATAGACAGAAATGAGCGGAGAATTGTTTTGAAATTTTGTCTAGCCTAAAATTGGTTAAAAAACATTAAAATTTAATGATTGTTCAAAATGTGTGAAAGTTTTAAATTTTAAGAATAGTTATAATAACAGCTGTATAAAAAATAAAAATTTTATTTAGTAAAATTTTGTTTGTTGTAAATTTTAGTTTTTAATCAACTTTTTTTTAATTAGACAGTTTTTTGATAGAACTTCGAAGTACTATGCAAATAATAAGCGATATCAGAAATACCAGAAGTATGAGTGTGAAGAACAGAGGATAGTTCAGGGAGAAATTACTATCACATTGAAAACAAAAACATTAGGGTTAAAATCTAAAGCACTCTTAGCTACACTCAAAATCTAAAATTAGAGAGAACAAATGCAGCTATGTTTTAAAAAACTTAGCTATACAAATTATACACACAATCTGAACTTGAAAAAAAAATAACGGTATTACCGTTTTGTTTTATTAACACATAAAACACATTAATATTTTGATGTTTTTTTACACAGAATGCTGTGACCTCAATTTTCCTTAAAGAAACTATTAATTTTACAAGACGTCAACTAATTAGTATATATAAGATAGATCTCTGACTTAACAGTAACTTGGAATATCAGCAGATAGCCCTGGTAGGATTCTTTTTTTTGAGTTTATGTAGTTTTGAATTTTATTTTCGGTTGTGTTAAAATTTTTATACCACTCGTCAGTTTAGTAGACCTATCCAAGAGAAATGTCTAGCTACTCCCTAGTTGGAAACTAAAAATCTAACTTTTTAACTGATTAAAAATTGTATGCCTAGTAATAAAATATATAAAGGTAATAAAAAACCAACCAATGCTCTCTTAAGAAGCTCATCTTGTGCTGTTTTGACATTTTCTTTCTTTCCTTGCCACGCCTTTAAAACGGATGCTTGTAGAGCACGGCCATAACTGAAACTTAGAGCCCATGGTTTTTTGCCATTATACTTGTTAATTGCATCCAAATTCACTGATGCTTCTTCCTCAGTTTGACCACCAGATAAGAACATGATTCCTTAAAATATTAATAGGTTAAACATTTGATAAAAGTTGAAACTAAAATTATTTAAAAAGTATATGATAAATAAAAACAAAAAAGCTTGGCAACTAATTACATAGTAAAAGCTCAATAAAGTTCTAATTGCATTTGCATATTTACATAAATAACTATATTTAATACATAAAAAGTAGTAAAAAAAAAAAAGGACATTATAATTATATTTAATATAATTATAATTAAGTAATTTTGGTATAAGTGTATAACTACCAGGAACTGCCGGAGGGACTGTACGTTGAAGAGCAGTCACAGTAGCTTTAGCGATTTCCTCTGCAGTAGCTTTCTTGCTGGCAGACTGTCCAGGAGTAACCATATTAGGCTTCAAAATAGTACCTTCCAGATAAACATGATGATCATTTAGAGCTTTGTACACAGCAGCCAATACTGTTTCAGTCACTTTTTGACAACGATCCAAATCATGATCTCCATCACATAATACCTATAAATTATAGTGATAAAAAAATAACTAGTAAATTTACTTTTAAAACTTAATATAAATAAATAAATACACACAGGGTATACAGGTATACATACCTCAGGTTCAACAATTGGAACAATGCGATTAGCTTGACAGATGGAAGCGTATCTAGCCAACACATTAGCATTTTCCAAAATAGCTTGATATGATGGAATATTTTTACCAATTTTTAATACACAACGCCACTTAGCAAAATGACATCCATCTTTTTTGTACTGAGCACAACGCTGAGCCAAATCATCCAATCCTATAATAAAAATCATAATAAAATGATGTTTATATAGTCAAATTCTAGTAATTTTGAAATTACCTTGGGTTGTAGTTTCTCCTTCAGAACCAAACAAGTTGACTACACCCATATCAACTTTAATTCCAGGAATAATGCAACGGTTTTTGAGAATTTCAACAAATGGCACACCATCATCTGTTTTTTGGTAAAGAGTCTCGTGAAATAAAATCACACCAGAAATACGATCATTTAAAGGTTCATCAGCAGTAAACAGCAATTGTCTGTAAGCACGACGATTATCTTCAGTATTTTCTACTCCAATATCCTGAAGGCGTTTTCCCATGGTTGACACAGATTCATCAGCAGCTAATAAACCTTTACCATCTTTAACCATGGCATTGGCAATTTTGCTTAGTTCATTCTGAAGTTCCACTGATGGATATTCAAAGTAAGTAGTCATTTTGGTACTTTTCTGAAATAAAATATTTGGATGTATTAGGTAAGACGTTTATATTCATAAATCAAAATTAAAAACTATCTACAAATATAAATACAAATAGGCAAACAATTATTTTACAATAAATTCTTAAAAATTATTTCATTAGGTACCTAGAAAGGAGAAGTAGGAAGGAGGTTATTTTTAAAACATATTATTGCTCATATTGAAATACTAGTAACAATACTAACAATGTTTTATTGTAAAGTGTATAAGGTTAAAAATATACAAAATGGGATAAAGAATACCTCACAAATTATTAATTTTATATCTTAAAGACAATAATATAAATGTATCATGGCATTTTATACAAGTACATTTTTAACAAATACACTAAATAAGCGAGCACCTGAATTTTGTTATTATACTTCGTCTTTAGAACATTGAAATCATAATGTTGACCCTGCGTATAATTTGTCATTTGTTTATTCAATTCATTGTCAATTCAGAAAGGCCTACTCGTAAATGACTTAACAACTAGATAAGAAATATGATATCAACGACTAATAACAAATTAATAACCTACTTAAAATGCAGTAAGTGGTTCAATGTTATCTACCAGCATACTTTTGGTTTAGTAGGTATGCTACCTTATTGGTATTTTATTATGAAATTATTCGTAGTTTTTGATGAAGTAATGAAGTCAAAATTATTGGTCTAACCAGTTCTTATTGAGTACAAGAACATGCTTGCTACGCCTACCGGTTTCTTCGAGGACCTCTTACACAACCTCCCCAGTCTAATAACACAATACTTATTGCTTCCAAACTTATCCGCTTCATGTGGCCTAATCTTATCCTACGCCTAAATCCAGCTCGGCTGGTGGTAATTTTTTCTAGAGGACGCGCTTCTTACACTAGCCGGCTTTTCTCTTCTTTTAGGTAGACATTGCAGTTAAGGTAGATAACATATTAAACCAGTACCAAAATAAATACTAGTCAAATAAAATTAATTTGATTAATACACAGTAATGTAAAAAAAAAAATGTTACTAATATTACTAAAAATTTTATATTTATATGATGTATGATATTTTGTTACCAATAACATTAATAAAATGTTTAGAAAAATGAGTAATCATACTTATCATATTTATATTGCCTATCACGGAGTTAAATTTAGGTGACTAAATAAGTAGGTAAGTATGCAAAAAATAATAAATTTAAAATTTAAAGATCAAAAAATTTATCAAACTAATTTTAAGTGGTTTAAAAACAGCAAATTATATAGACAACTTTAAAAAAATACTAAATTTATAATGATTTTGATTTTTATGTTGTTTACAAATGTTTGAATAACGTAATAGTTAACATAGTTAAATAGATACATAATTTAACTATAAATACTTCACATAAAACTCAATTCTTTGTAAAAATAATCCCAACAAAACATAAATTATGTTCTTTTTGTTAATTTTTATTACAGGTCATATTATCAAGAAATCAACTTGGCTCACAAAATTGAAAATACAAAATCAAAATGTGATTTTTTCTATGTTGCGTGCGTATCAGACAAAGACCGCTATGTTGGGTATAATGTCATCTCAAGTAGGTAATACATAATAAGGATTTATTAAGAGAATGTAATAAGCCCTCCCAATAAATTTAGCATAAAAACACAGTAAACGCGGGACAATTTTATTCTAAGTGCACTTATAGTAAAAAGATCATTTTTTTTTATTTTAAAAAGGAAAAATCTATGTATAAGGTAGAGCTGTTATTTTTTTAACAACTACCTAAATTATTTTTTTTACAATTAATTAAAAATCTTAAAATTTTACATAAAATGTTAACACGGCATAATAAAAAATAATGTTTATACTTGCAAGTGTTAAAAGGCTGTCTTTATAATATAGTTCTTCCTTAAAAAATAAAAAAAATATAACATAACCATTACCTATAGAAATAATGATTGCTTACAGAATAATTTTGTTTTGCGCAAACCAGTTTATATTATTTTACATAATCATAAATGGTTGTATTAATATGGAAATACTTTTTAATTATTTAAAATATTTATAAAATTTCTTTAAAAATATTCTATACCAAAACCCTTAAAAACTATCTGTATCACGTACTCTTAAGTCTTAAGCAAAAATGGTCTAATAACTTACTTTAAAAGTTTGAAGTGAAATAATATGTAATAAAATTAAAATTATAACAACGATACAATAATAATAAAAATAAGAAAATTAATAGATTTGTTGATACATTCACAATTGTCAGAGTTATGTTTACTGATACATTTTAAACTCTAAAGTATTGGTAATCAACAACAAGGTGACCTTTAGTTTTATTGTTAGACTTATTATTGTGATCTCAAATGTATCTCAATAAATATTGTTTACAATTTACATCCAATAAATAATAGGTACATCTGTTGTTAATTATCTAAATCGTTGTTTTTTAATTCATTTTTAATTAAAAAACCAAATTTACAGAGATTACATTTATGACATTTTGTAAGTTATGACATCATGTAGGCTTCTGATATCTACCATAATTAACTTATTTTTGTTTGATCAAAATAATTAACTTTCACATCAGTAATACAAAGAAATGAATTACAAAAATCAAAAAAGTATAACTATTTACAAATGAAAATTATTTACCTGCTTGCTATATTACCATATACATATACACTAAGTTTATTAAATTAAATAACAATACTTAATAAACTTAGTTTATAGGTCAATAAATAATACTTAACTAATGTTTACAAACATATTTAAAAGTGTAGGTAGGTCACTGTTTTGGAAAGTGTAGATTAATGTTTTATTTGAATTTTATGTTGCCTAATTAATTTTAATGTCATAGGCAATGACAAATCATTGACAAAAAAAAAAACAATCAATTCAGAGCAAATTCAGCAAGTCAAACGTGCAATGGTCTTAAATGAAAATTACGCTATGAAACAAAACCATACAAAATTAAAAATTTAACAGTTTTACTAAAAATAACAATTTAAAAACGTATACAAACAAAAATTGTGTTTATTAATTAATTTCAAAATTGTTCCAAAATGTAAGACAATATTATGTTGTTATGTTTGCAGTAAAGATTTAAGTTTTTAGCCAAAAAATTAACAGTTTACTGAAATAAAAACCGTAAAATTTGAAAATTTTCTGTTTTGAAAAACTCTTGATAATTGGAAAAAAGTTAATTATAATTTAAAATTAAAATACATTACCTAATATACAAAATTTAACAACTAACATTGTTTGACAATTTCTATTTATTTGTTTGAAGCACTGGGAAATTTTAACTTTTTTGATTTTGAATTTTAACACGAAAAATAATCAAAATTTTTAAAAATATTTCAAATAAGGTACCATATACCATTTACCTATGTTTGGATTAATTATTGGTAAAGATCTAAGCAATCTACTACCTAGCCAAAAGTGTTTTCAAAAAAAAAAAAAAGAACAAAAACAAAAGAAAATATTATTACAAAATTAATATATATATTTTATTTCATACCAATTAGGTAAGGTCATGCTGTAAAGGTAAATAAAATTGAATGAGGCAATTAGTTTTAATTAAATCATTTTAATAATGAAGAGATGGGTAAATGCATATCAATAAAAAAAAAATTGATATTTTTCAAAATAAACAGTGCTTGAATTAAAATAATAATAGAAGGAGGATGTTGTTTAGTAAATTGTAACAAACGTTACGATTTCCCTCTACCAGATTACAAAGGGAAGTAAATTTGAAGGGGCACACTAAAATATTTTGTAAAAATGAAAAGGTACACTGTTCTCCCTCAGCTTTATCACTTAAAATAAATCCAACCGCAACTCATTGGATCAAACTTCAAATTTTATTCCATTTGAATTAACAACAAAAATTATCAAAGACATTTGGTATTAGGTAGTACAATATTCCTACCTTTATTATTATATGTTTATAAAAAAACTTTATTTCACACCTATTGTAAATATTGGATGTATGCCATAAATCCAAAATTTAAAATACCTATATGACCTGTCTATGACCTACAAGTAAACTGGTATTTGAACTTGAAAACAAGCCAAGCCACAACCACTAACATTGAACAATTAAGCAGAGAAATTTCAGTATAATTAAAGGTCAAATATCCTAAAAAGCTTAAGTTGAACACATTGGCCAAGTGCAGAACAATACAATGTATACTACGATAGGTATGTAAATGACACTAGATTCAAAGATAGGTAGCTCGATATCACACATAAAACTGCTGGCACACATTAATCCCTAGGGTGTTTCCCATTACTGAAATTCGCGTAGTAAAGAAAAACATTAAAACGAAAAAATACACAACTTTCATCACTGACCATATCACAATATGAAAAAATGTAGGTAAGTGTGTTCAATAAAACAATAACAAATTCTGTTTGCAAAATAAAAAGTAAACACTTACTCGTTTGTTTGTTGCGGGTGAAGTAACAAGTTTGACTGCAAAATGACGGCAAATGACTGTGTTGGAGCGTTTTATAAACGATCGGTTCACCGAAAATTATTAACGTCAGAAAACTGAAATCGAAATGAGTAGTGGGTACGGATGGTGGAAAATCAATGTTAGGAGAGCAGAGAGCTCGGGTGTAGCCTGTGTAGGTCACCACAAGGACGTAATAGATAACAGTGTGACCTACTAAATAATACAAAATAACAAGACATTGAAAAAATTTGAATATTATTTTGAACAATAATATTTTTCTAGAAATTTTAATTATTTCTATCTATTCATATTTTCACAGTCATAAGTAATGATATTATACTTATCTATCAATGAGAATGAATACAGATCACGTTCTAAGACGGTTGACTTGAATACACTTTCTATCATAAATAAGGTAGACAATTTTTAGAAAAACATAAGCCACAGAACAATAATGCACGAATATTTAAAATAATTATTTTTCAATGATCTAATTTCTAACTGTAGGAAGAAATCGAAAAAACTATACCTAGGATGTATCCGCTTACAATCTTTGAAAAAGTGCATTAAAGTAGAAATTGTCATGCTACTAGTGTACCGGAACAGATTTCTATTTGATGACCAATTATTTTTTGTGTTCATTGTTCGAATAGAAAACCACTTCCTCTACTTAGTTTTCGGTATTTTCAGGAACGAAAAACTTTTTTTTAAATAATGAGAAGTGAAAAAAAAATCAAATAAAAAAACAACCAAATTCAAATTACTGAAAAGTGAAAACAAATTAGTACCTAATCTTATAGCTGTATTTGTATTGGAAGTTTGGAAATTGTTGCGTTTGATGTTAATTGTTTTTTTTTTATTTTATTTTTATTTTTTATATAGCTTTTAGTATTGACTATGATAGCTCAAAAATTACATTATTACATTTCATAGTTACATTACATAAATTCATTACATTATTACATTATACTACTACACCACATTATTACATTACATTATTATATTACAAAGCCCGCAGGCTGGTTGTTCCAGTAGGAGGACTATAGATTGGAGGTGTATAGTTTAATCAAAGGGGTGAAATCAGACTGGGGAAGGAGATTGAAAGAAGGGGTAACTAGATTGGACGAGGATTTGGCCAGGTTGTCGGCAATCTCGTTGCCATGTATCCCAGTATGACTGAGAATCCAAAGGAAGTGAATATTATAGTTTAATTCATTTAGGGTCAGAATAAGTGATTTAATGCGAAAAACAAGTAGAGATTGATAAGAGCTGAATGGGTTTAAACTTAAAATTTGTAGGCACGACAGATAAATTGTTATTAATATACATACCTAAAGCAATAGATTGCTAACGAGTTAAAAATTACGATTATGAGCGAGCTCAGTAACAGTGAAGTACCTATATCTACTCAACAATTTGTACATGTTAAAGTCTATTATATTTGGCTCAAATTGTTTTGAAACTTTTATAACATTTTAAATTCATGACATTTCGTAATAAACTATAAAGCGGCTCTGTATAAATCGTTCAAACATTATCGAACACATTACCCATTGAAAATTGTATCTATGTATTTCTAGAAAATGGTCGAAAATTTCTGTTATTTAAACACACATCTGAAGTATATTTATTTAAGCAACGCGTAAAAATTCCAAATTATTTAGACATTTATTTGACTAATAAAGTTGTTACAATTTAAGCGTCAATTGCGTGACTGTTCTTACTACTTACATTACTCATAATTAGGTTATAAACTTAGATTAGCGTTAGTTTTAACCATCTTGGCTAATGTCTTCAAAATACTATGTTGTGCAGTTAGGAGATTTCATTCTTAATTAATAATCAAATACAAAATTGGAAAATTGTAGGTATTGTAGGCAAAATTTTGCCAATTTTCAAAAAATTTGTTTGTACCTATTTATAAAACTTAGATTTTTCATGTTTAAACGCCTATAAATTAGGATTGTGAGAATCAATTTTCAAAATTATTAAATACTATGCATAAAAAAATATTAAATATTGATTTTGCCAATATCGTTGAGCCAAAATTTGGAGTCTTACATAAATTATTATCTATTCACATGTAAAGTTAGTAAAACTTTTCATGTAGGTACATTTTTTTCCAGGATGATTATCATTATCATATTATTTAGGTACCTACCTAATATAAAATATCACAAAATAAACATTTTAGATTTTGAGTGTAGCAAAACATGTATATTGGTTTCAACATGATGTGTGTTATTTTAGTTTTTATTTATTTATTTTATTATTCGTCCTGAAACTAGGATAATTTTGTTTTACTTTGTCGTAGATATACTTTGTATACTTTGAAGGTTCTTTTTGAAAATGTTCAAAATTATCAGTAGTAATTTTATAAATAATCTAAAACTACAATAAATCTATGGTACCTAAGTAGGTACATCTGTATATATTTATAAAAAAAATGCATTTATGTAAACGCACATATTAGGTACATATATGAATTAGTTAAAACTAATTTTACTAGGTGGCTGTTTAATTAGTTATCTTTATAATTCATAAATAATTTTTACACTACCATACTCATAAACTTATAAAGTATGTCCTATTGTAAAAGAAAACGTGTCAAAACCACTAATGCGAGTTATAAAAATTAAAGTTAAAAAGTGAATATATTTGCCCCCCTGGTAAATTCCTGTAGACGTTAAGAATGATATACACCTACTTATTAGGTACTTACTAGCTATTGCAGAAGAAAAACAAGTAAAAAACTGTTTAGTTATAAATATTAGGTTATAGGTATAATCGCAATGAACTTTGACAGTATTATTATTGTCAGTATAATTTACAGTTTATTGTTATGAAAATTACCTATTTATTTGAAAAACACCAACAGAAACCAAAGTTTACTCCGTATTAGTACTAATAAACAAATTAGTTTTAAATACCTAGTAGATATAGCGGAGAGCCTGCAGGTAGGTAAGTATAGATGCTAAGATTAATTTTTTTCCGACATAGTTGGTGTATATACTGCAATATAAAAATATAAGATAAAGAAGCATTTAGGTACGTACCTATAATTTATTAAAAGTGTAAACAGGTACAAAGATAGACTTTTATACTGGCTAATAAACAAGATTACTGAATAAAAATTATAATGGTCGAGCGCATACCTATCTACACTGAATACAGTGTAATATTATAGATTCTGAGCGAGGCGAGAAAGCTATTGATTTTACAAAGACGTGTGTTTTTTAATTTAAATTTTTTATTTTTGTGTCTGTGACATGCATAGCGCCTATTGAGTCCGATCTTAACTTGTTACAATCTTAACGGTCGATATACATTTTCTAAAAGTCCAATTTAATCTCTTGGTGCATTGTACTTATCGTTTTATCAAATTTTTCAATTACAAAAATATCAAAAAAAAAAAACTTCGAAAAACCTTAAAAAATACGGTAAACGCGATTTTGATAAAATGAATTTCGTTAAATGGTAATAACCATAGACCTTTTACTCTATGGTAATAACTTCCGTAATAACTGATAAAGATTTCGAAAACCTGAAACTTTTACACAATGTTTATATGGATAATAATACAGGTTTGAAACTAATATCAAAATATTTCAATCATTTTTGAACTAAGCATAGAACTTTGATATTTTCAAAAATTTCCATTTTTTTGATTTGTGGGTTTTTGTCAATAAAAAGTTTAATTTTGGAGTAAATGCTTTGAAATTTTAATACAAGGTTGAAAATATGTAGTTAAAAATGCGACTAAAATTTTTTGAAAATCGCACAAGAGAATTTTTTTTTGCCGTTTCAAGTTGGAAAATCGGCAAAAATTGGTCATTTTGTGATTTATTTATAGAAAGAAAATTTGTTACTATTTAAAATTTAATTTTTACACTTGAAACTGTAGTATGTTTTTTAAAACAAAATACTTGACTTCCACTCCATTTTTTATAATACACTAAAAAAAATGATCAATATTTAGTAATAATGCACACAAATTTCATGCAATTTTATTACAATTCTACACCAACCAATATTTTTTGTTTTTAAATATTGGTACCTTTGCATAATAATTGATCATTATCCTATATCATTTATATTATAAATAATTGAATCCAAAGATTTCGCATTCGTAAGGAAGACAGTCAAATTTGAAACAACTTCCAATATTTTAGGTCTATAAGTTAAGTTTTTACAGTGTTATACACGCGTTGTTTACAAGTTGTAACATTTTATCAACGCCACCGATTATAATATGTAATTAAGTATTACGTGCACTACCTATTAACTTAAATAGTTATAATTAAAACTTTGGAACAACAAACATATTTCTGTTAGTTGCAGTTGTATTAATAGTTATTTAGTTTTATTTTTGTTAAAGTAATTGAAATGTATCTAATAATTATTAGCCTTTTTACCTTGATGGCTTGATTGTTCTATTCTGTTAGATGTTTTAATTTGTTAGAAAAAAGTTTAATATAGGTCAAACAGGTATAATAACATCAGAGTATCTATTTGATATGCTTTTTATCTCCCTCTATATTTTGAATTTTGATGTCAGTCGCAAACACGATTTTATAGATAAAATAAATTACCTATCTAAATCGTGGTCGCAAATACCACAAATAATACATATTTTTAAAATTGTTTTTTATTCATCACTCATAGCATTGATTTTAGAATACACTAATTCTAAAATCAATGCTCATAGACCTAATTAATAATTATATCTTAGTATTTAAATTATTTTAATGTTAATTGTTAGGTATACCTAATAGTTTTTATATTTTATTGATTTTTAGTTTATGATTGTTACTAGAGTGCCTTGATAGAGACAAGAGACATCTCTATCAAAGCACTCTAATTTATACGTTGTATACAAGACCGTGTGATACATTAATAGTTATACAACGGAATTTTAATATAATATAGGTATTACAGATATTAATTAGCATGGCTATATATATATATTTAGCCATGTTGATTAGTTAATAAGGTAAATCAAATATCAGAGGTAGCATTGCCCTTTTAAATTTTTTCCTCCCTTCTTCCCGTTAACACCTATTGGCTTGGCTATAAAGTAATAAGTAATAATATATACCACTTAATGTTCTATATTTCTATGCAGTGAGCTAAGTTAAATTTCTATAATTACTAATTAATGTTCTGAGTTTTCGTCTAGGTACTATTTAAATTTTTTTATCTTTGTACACATAATAAATTCTCTATAATTTTATCAACAAGTAACAATTCGGGTTGTTGTGGTTGGTGGTTGGTACGACTGGCCAAATGTCTAACATGTGAATTGATTACACTTTTTTTATCTATCAATTTGTTTGGTTTGGTTGTTTAATGTTAAACATTGTAGGTAGTTTGTAGAATAATTCAAATAACAGGTAGGTAGGTAAATTTCACTTTTTAGTAACAGTTCTATTATTCTTACAAAATTTATAACGAGCTGGTTAAACCTTTTCTAAAGTTTTTAGTGTTATCTTTTCTGTGCAGTTGATTCGCTAGCGAGTAGTGTGTTATCGTTTAAGTTCGTCTTCGTAAGATGTTACCGTTTGCGGCGTGTTTGTTGTTATCCTAGCAGATGGAATTTTCAGTTTTTTTGCCGGCGGTATCGCATTAAAGTAATTGTTTTGCATTCGCCGAACCAGCAATCATGAAAACCGCTTTGATGGTCGCGGAAAAGCCGTCTCTGGCTGCTTCGCTCGCGAACATACTGAGCAACGGCCACAGCAATTCCAGAAAAAGTATTATTTTAATTATTATAATATACCTAATACTCGTAGGTTTGGTACAATGTTATGTATTTGATATTATACATTTTTATCTACAATATTATATTTATAGTTCACCAAACTGTTTAATTCTTAGGTTCGTTGTTGTAATCAGGTTCAATATACTGTATTGTAATTACTTACCTATGCACAGTATAATTGTTCATGTTTGGGCAGAGTTATTTAAGAAGCTCTGGGTTATATAATGCAAATATGGCCTTAGCAATGCAATACACTACTAAGGTTATTCTTTTTTAATTTTTATTCTAGAAATCGTTCTGGACGTCTTTTATGTTTTCACTAGATAGATTTTGAAAATAGTTATTTTTTATGAAATTAAGGAAGGCTTGGTTATTTATGCAATTGCAAATTTGTTCGTTTGATCGTTACTCATTACGAAATATGATAACAGACATTAAAAAAAAGTTTAAACTGTACCTATCATATTTTTAATTTAACTTATTGAACTCAATATTTGAGTGATTGCGCTTGATAACAATGGTCGCGGTTGACTACCTAGATAATATGGAACAAATCCAACTTATTGTATTTAAGCGGTGGGTCATGATTACGATGATGGCTGGCGACCACCTAGATTGTTATTTGTTGGGTACAAAAAAACAGTCGGTGCCGCATTTATTTGTACATTTTATGGCAAATGCCAAATACAAGTAAAGCTCTGTTATATAATACAAGTTTTTAATGTGTATTAACCCTTGTATTAACTGATTGTTTTAAAAAAATTAACTTTTTGACTTTGTATATCTTTACCTATCTATAATAATTGTATATTTTTTTTTTAATTTAACTTTTATAAATAATATTTTGAATTGGTAAATCAATAAAATTATTTTTTATACATAACAATTAACTAAATATTGAACAAATTTTAGTGCATAAGTGGATATTTTTAAGAACATGTTTTATTACTTTTTAGTGCATATAAATCTGAGCCAGGTACCTATACCGGCTTTTTACTTTTCTTTAACTAATAAATATGAAAAAAATAAAAAGCATTCTGAATGAGCTTCTTTTTATTTTTTTCAACTTGTACAACTTTTTTTTTTTATTTATTCTTTTTGAGGTGGTAAAAAACCTATATTATAGTTAAAACACGTTTTTTAAACTTATATTTGTATTTATTATTTTTTAGTTAAGAATGAACAAAAGTTATTTTTTTTTAAATATTTTTATTTATTATTTACTCAAAGTATCACTCAATTAATAAGCAATCAAATGGTTCAAATTTATTTGTACTCTGTATAAAAATAAATCATCAAAATGATTTCCAAAATGGTAATCGTATAACCCCAAAAGCGCCAGAGATCCTTTCCAAATCCTTTTTAAGTAAAAATTTGCACGGAACGCTGTTCAACATAAGGAAAATCTGGGGTAACCAAATCGCAAACACTAAAAGTGCCAGTTAAAGCTAATTAAAATATAAAAGTAGTGACAGACAAACAGAAGAGGTGTTTTAATATAAAATCATTCTAAAAAAAGGTTATTGCCCTTACTAAAATATTTAGGTTATTTAGATACATTTCAATTATTTATTTTGAAATAAATATTAATACTAACTAAATGTAGGTATGTACAATGTTATTAAAATTTAATAATTTAAATACTATTGACAGAATTATCAAAAATATGTATAAATAAATAAATAAACTAATTGTATTTTATAGTTTGTGTCTTAGGTTATTTTTATTGTTGTTTGGCGCTTATATTATTTTTTTATTTAGTTTTTAACGACTGAAATTTCTAAACTCAGTACAATTTTAAAAACTGGTTTTGTAGTTTTATTTAAAAACTAGATAAGTAGATGAAACTATTTGATTTGATTTTGGCTATTTTTTTTTATTATAAATTATACTCATTTTCTTTTACACTTTTACCTTTAAGTTAACTTGAACAGTATATTATCAAATAGTTTATTATCTATTATATTATGGATATTAGGTAAGTTAAGAAAAAACTATAAAAATGCCACAAAAAAATAACAATAGTCGCGGTTACAACATGTGCCAAGCAGCAGTTTTTCAATAGTGGAATTTTGACCGTGACACTTTAAGTTTTATGTCCATAAATATAAAGTTATTCATATGATCCACCTTTGTAACAATAAAATTGATATTCAGCATTGTACAATCGCGCTGCTGATACGTCTCATATTTGTGGACTTAACATCACTATCAAAAAACTGCCGCTTGGCACATGATGGGCAGCACTTATTTGTCGTGACCGCAACTATATAGCTATAGTTATTTTTTAATATGCCGTACAAATGTACAATAAAATGTATGGATATAGACATATAGTACAAGGATTGTCTATTTAAGTAGAAATTAATAGCTTGTCTATCTTTTGTGTTAAGTTAAATCTGTTTGATTCCGTCTGGTTCAGGTAGAATTTGAAAGGAGTGGTAAAAATATGTTATATTACATTCTAAAGCAATGCAATTTGTCTTAAAAAAATTAATTTATAGCTTCATTTTGTTTTTCTATATTTTTATATTGTATATGTATAATAGGTATGAACTCTGCATGTCCTGTTCATGAATGGTCTGGATCACTTTTTGGAGAACCTGTATTTTTCAAAATGACTTCTGTTTGTGGGCATGTTATGACTTTGGACTTCAACAGTAAATTCAACAACTGGGACAAAGTTGATCCAGTAATACACATGAAAAAAGTTATATTTTATATAAGAAATATTATATAATATTCATATTTATTAAATAGGAAGAACTTTTCACGTGTCCTACTGAAAAAAAAGAAGCTTCTCCTAAATTGCGAATTCCTGCTATGTTAGCTAGTGAAGCACGTGGTGTTGACTACTTAGTATTATGGTTAGATTGTGACAAAGAAGGTGAAAATATATGTTTTGAAGTTATAGATGCTGTGAAAAGTTCTATGAAACGTTCTGGTGAAATAAATGTGAGTAAAATTTTATTTATTATTCAAAATTTATACTTTGTGTATTTGTATATGGTTGTCACTTTAAAAATTTTGGCATAAGTATGAAAATTTTAATGTGTGATTTTAAATTATGTGCAGAGAATTTGGAGGGCAAAATTTTCTGCTATTACTGCAAAAGATATCAAAGCAGCTATGGAAAGATTAGATTTTCCTAATCGTAATGAAGCCATGAGTGTTGATGCTAGACAAGAACTTGATCTTCGTATTGGATGTTCATTTACTCGTTTCCAAACTAAATATTTTCAAGTAACTTTTTTATTTAGTTTTAGTTTTATTTTTATTTTTATTTTTATTTTACAAATATTTTTAAAATTAATTAAGGGCAAATATGGTGATTTGGATTCTTCTTTAATATCTTATGGTCCATGTCAAACACCAACATTAGGTTTTTGTGTTCAACGACATGATGAAATTCGAAGATTCAAGCCTGAACCATACTGGGTTGTACAAGTAAATAAACAGTCTGTAATATTTTATTTGATCATGGAATAAAATAATAAAAATATGTACATAGGTTACAATTCAATCAAAAGAAGGCCAAGATGTACTTCTTAATTGGGATAAAGGTCGTTGTTTTGATAGAGATGCTTCTAACAGCTTACTTCAATCTTTGAAAAAACAACAAATAGCAACGTGCGTAAAAGTTAGTAGTTTATAAACTATTGCAAATTTAATAAAAAAATCATTTTTTCAGTGTTGTCTCTGTAAGTCAACAAGAAAAGTCGACACAACGACCTTTAGCTTTGAATTCTGTTGAACTTATGCGTGCTGCAAGTACTGGACTGGGAATGGGTCCCCATCATGCGATGCAAATAGCTGAACGGCTTTATACTCAAGGTTACATTAGTTATCCAAGAACAGAAACCTCTCACTATTCAGATAATTTTGATCTGATGTAAGAATGTATACGCATTAATAAATTAATTGTACTTTAATAGTATATATATTAATTGTACTTTAATATATATATATATATATATATATATATATACCATATATAAATGTATATTCCTGAGTTTTAACCAAAATCCTTTAATATATTTTATTTTACGCTTCATATTTCAGTGGTGCGCTAAGAACTCTTCAAAAAAGTTCTGAATGGGGTCAAGAAATACGTCAAGTACTTAATAATGGTTTAACTAGACCAAGAAATGGCAAGGACTGTGGTGATCATCCTCCTATCACACCGACTATGTTAGCATCACGTAATGAATTAGACGGTGACTCGTGGAAACTTTATGACTTTATTGTTCGACATTTTGTTGCCACTATATCAAAAGATTGTAGATACTTTTCTAAAACGGTCACTTTTAAAATTGGTTCAGAAACATTCACTTATAACTGGCGAACATTAATTGATGCTGGGTTTACTGCTATTACTCCGTGGAAAGCATTGCCTAAAAATGAACTGGCAGTTAATTTTGAGCGTGATGAAAAGCTTAATATTAAAGATGTAAGTAAATAATAAATCATGCATAATTTTACATTAGTTACAATCATACAGTGATACCAAGGTTTTTTAAAACAAATTAACTGTAAAAAAATGATTAAGTTTTGTATTTTAAGTTCAAACATATTAATTAATATTGTTTATTCTAAAATATATGTTTAACAAGTATTATTTTACAGGCTCGACTTACTGATCATATGACAAGTCCTCCGGGTTATCTTACAGAGTCCGAACTTATTTCAATGATGGAAAAACATGGTATTGGTACTGATGCTTCTATTCCTGTACATATTAATAACATATCACAGCGTAATTATGCTACTGTTGCCTCAGGGCGAAGACTTGTACCCACCAATTTGGGTATTGTTTTAGTACACGGATATCAAAAGGTTTGCAAAAAAAAAAAATAATTAGAGTTTTTCTGAACATACTATTTTGTTATAGTTTTATAAATTCTTCAAACTTGTTTAAATGTTACAAAGTTTTAATATTGATGTTAGGTTATTAGAATAATAATGATAGCTTATAAATTAACCATGATACTTTTTAATAACTTTTTTGGGTTTTATAAATATTATTTTCCAATTTTATTAATTCTATTTACAATTTTAAACAATTATTATTAAAAATTGTATTTAGATTTGAATTTATATTATTATTTTAGTGTTAGTAGGTGTGTGTATTGTTTAATCAGTCATGATAATTGACTAATAAATATCCAATGTAGTTATACCTAGTATGTAGTATGTCTGAATTTAATTAAATAAATTTAAATTATATTTTGTATTTAGATTGATAAACAATTGGTGGAACCAACCATGCGCTCTACGATTGAAGATCAGTTAAATCTAATAGCAAAAGGTGAAGTAAATTATGACCGTGTCCTTAGGCAAACTATTGAGGCTTTTCGTCAAAAGTTTTTGTATTTTGTTAAGTCAATTGAAGCCATGGACTCTCTTTTTGAGGTTTCATTCACTACCTTAGCTGCTACTGGGAAAGCACTTTCAAGGTATAATATAAAATGTTTTTTGCAATAAAAAAGAAAAAAATTATAGTATAACTATATTTTTTTTAGAAGAATTACTTTTAAAACACTGAAATAAATGTGTTTAAATTTGTCATTTGATATGTTATTTTTAATTTATTACAATTGGTTATTAATTTGTATAGATGTGGAAAGTGCCGTCGTTACATGAAACTTATACTAGCTAAACCATCTCGATTGCATTGTTCACATTGCGATGAAACATATAATTTGCCTCAGAATGGAAACATACGAATTTACAAAGTATATCTAGTATAGTAAAAATGTTTCATAAAAACAAAATTAAAGAATATTTAATGATTTCTAGGAATTGAAATGTCCATTAGATGATTTTGAGTTGGTAACTTGGTCAACGGGAAATAAAGGCCGAAGTTACCCATTATGCCCATATTGTTATAACCAACCTGCATTTAGAGATATGAAAAAGCATAGTGGTTGTAATTTATGTCTTCACCCTACTTGTCCACAAGGGTTTTATGTTAATGGCATTGCTAGTTGTTTGCAATGTGATAATGGAGTATTGGTATTAGATCCTTCATCGGGGCCTAAATGGAAGGTTGGTTGTAACAAGTGTGATGTAATTTTCCATTTATTTGAAGATGCTCACAAGATCACTGTTGAAGAAAATAAAGAATGTGATTGTGGTGCACAATTATTGAAGATTGAGTATAAAGAGGTATTTAATTTAGATAATTTTTCTAAACTCTTTGAATAATAAAATATTTAAAGTATATACACTATACAGTTTTAAATTGTAATCTTATATATATTTATTCTAGGAACGTACTAGACTGCCTCGTGACCTTATTGAGATGACTGGCTGTTTATTTTGCTGTGATGAGTTTGGGCATTTGGTAGAAAAATTTAGAGCTCAAGCATCTAAGCCAGTATTTAACAGTCGCCAAGGCCGAGGAAAATCTAAACATAAGGGTAAAGGTAAACCAAAACCGCCTAAAGATAAAATGGCACAGTTGGCTTCTTATTTTGTATAAGAACTAGTGTCGGCTACTTTGTCAAATTTTATAAGGTATAAAAAAAACAACTTACTTAGTAAAATATTTGATAATATACTGAATTTGTTAATGAATAATGATAAAATTAATGATGCTTATATTTTTTTTTATTATTATACACTGCAATTCATTATGTTGAATCTCAAAATATTTTTGAACATTACTTTAAAACTTGCAGTTATTAAGGTGTTTTAAAGAACACAAGATAAGTAAATAATTTTAGATAAGTAAATTTAATTTGAATGAAATCAGTGGGGGGAAACTGTCATACAATCATATTACAATTACTTTGATTTTAATACATTTCTAATTGTGGTTACATTACATAATTAAACAATAAGTTTTTGTTTGCATTTTGAGTATTGATTTATGTTAAAGGTTTTTAATAACTATTAATTATAAATAATTTACTTAAAACAAAATTATTTTTCTAATACAAAGTTTAAATCTTAATTACATAGTACTTACATTTTAAAGTATTGCCTCTACTCAGTCATTACTTTTTTTAACATAATTTTATACATTTGATTAATTTATCTATAACTGATTTGTTTATGATATTATTTTAATTACTAGCCATTTGTTTTCTGACTACTAATTAGAAATAATTAGGATTATAATTTGTTTGTTTTTTTTTTTTCATGATTTCACTATTCATTTTCTTGCCAATTTTAGTATAATTATTAAGTTACCTACATTATTTAAGCTGTCAATTCTTCATCAACCTTAAAATCAAGAAATTTAGAAATA
Source organism: Hormaphis cornu (assembly GCA_017140985.1). Classification (NCBI taxonomy): domain Eukaryota; kingdom Metazoa; phylum Arthropoda; class Insecta; order Hemiptera; family Hormaphididae; genus Hormaphis; species Hormaphis cornu. Next base: position 56,121,794 of record CM029357.1, read on the forward strand.
TTATGTCCTTAAATTAGTAACATAAAATAAAAGCAAAATAAAACTATGTATTTTTTCCATTTAATTTCAGTTTTAGTATAATTTCATTTACTTTTAACTATAGTTATTTGTGTGTATGAAATAGTTATTTTTATAAAAATTAATTTGAAGTATTATGTTGTAACTCAATATGCATGCTTATTGTTCAATCAAAATGAAATATTTAATAATTTACAAACCGTATACGACCTCATTCTTTTAAGATCTTTTAAAATGTAAGAATATTTATTTCATCAAAATTAGTTTTAAGAAGCTATTGTATTCAATTTGCTATACTTTAATTCTTGAACAAAATATTTGAAATATACATATTATGATGACTGCTATGTAAATTTTTTTGTTAATTCTATTATCTGAAAAAATAACTCTGATAATTGATCACGTATCTAAATGTGAGTCTTTTATTATGTTTTTTCTTTTACAAAACCAAATGGCAACTGATATTTATTTATGTTAAATATTTACATATTATGAACCTTTGCCTAAAATATATTATAATTGGATCAAGGTTAAAACATGTGATATTAATTAATAGTTTTTTACTCTTTTTATTCAGCTTAATTATGATCAAGCAGGGTTTTCGTTATTAATGCTAACATTTAGAAACTGTGTTAGCATCATGGTAATTTATAAATTATAACTATGGAGTTGAAGATGAATTTATTATGCTTTTCTCATTATTCATGAATAAACATTTCAATTTTCTTTAAGTATCTCTATTACTAGAAGTACATAAATCTATTGATTTATAATTATTTGTTTAGTTATTTAAATCCATAATTGCTCTATGTAATTTAATATAATAATAACTATACAATTTTTAAACAAATAAGACCATTTGAGCTGAACACAGAACTTTGAAAGTTTCAATTTGTTTTCAAAGTATTTGACCCACTAAACTCACTCAGAATTGTAATTTTCCTAAGCAATGATTTTAATTGTTTACAAATTTGGTAAACATAACGTGAAATTACGCCTTCCAAAACAGCGACTTATTGCTCCACCTGTGACTTGCCATTCCTATTTTATTTTCAAACATTTTAGTTTGATAGTTAATTCAAATTTATATATAAATAATAAATTTAAAGTACTGCAAGAAGAACTATGAATGTCAAGTTGTGACTAAAGCATTTTAACAATTGGAGTCAATCCTAAAATTATATATTATACATAAAAATAAAATGGATTTGTGTTACAAACTACACACAAAGGAGTTACATTTAAAAACAATATGATGTTATGAACTTTTCATGTTTGAGAGACGTTTGTGGAGTTTTGATCGTATTGATTAATTCTTTTTTTTTTTTTAATAACGGAAAATTTACAAATTAGGATCTAATTTATTGCTTAACTAGCTTATACATATAAATCATGTTATAATCTTACTGACTTGTAATATATATATATATGTATATATATTTTTTTTAATTTATATATATATATATATATATATATATATATATATGTATATATATTTTTTTTAATTTACGATTATAAAACTAGTTTATTTAACGCAAACATTCAGAGTAAAAAAAAAAAAATCAATTCGTGAAGGTAGGCTGAAGAAAGAAACGTTAGTTTTTCCCAAGTTTGGAAAAGAACAAGTTTATATTGTATGAAAGTGTTCATTTGAAAATCTAATCTGTTCTATAATTATCTATAATAGATGATAATAATAGATTTTTTCCTTTACTCGTGATATTGGGTCTTACTTCACGCCAAAGTTTTAAGTCAACGGGAAGTACCATATTCTAGGTTTTGATGAGTGATTTGCTGTACACAAAAAATGTATGTAAATGGATTTTTGGGCATACGTTTTTAATGAATCAAGGTAGAGACTTAAAATTATGACTGAACCTTGATGACCTTAACATGTGGCGTCAATGTCAACTAAATGGTTTTTGTAAGGATTTCTAAAAAAAGGTCATTGACAGACAGATGGACAACAAAGTAAAGATTCTATAAGGGTCTGTTTTTCACTTTAGAGACCAACCTTAAAAAAATACAATTTTATAAAAATAAAAGTCGCCTGCCACGCAAAGATGAAAATTGTACCTCCCTCCCCTCCACCCTGATAAGAAATATTCGTCGACACTGCCGTACGTGATGTCCCAAAACGAACGATTCTTTTAAATTGGCCGAAAAAACACGATTTTTTCAAACAAATACAAAAAAATGGAAAGTTTCAGCACGACCATCGCTATGGGAAATTATATCGTTGAGATCACCCTGGCTTGTTGACTTCTTATGTGCCGCAACAGTCTAAAACCACAGCGTTCTGCGAGGTCCACATCGAGGCCACGAAAAATCGGCGATCATGTTGCGGTTCCGTGTTCCTAACCGTAAACTGTGACAGCTCGTCCTCGATGAAAAATGGACCGATCACGCTTTTTGCCCCAAAAATAAAAAATGAAAACCTTTTTTTTTTGGGGATACCCTGCGCCCAAGTTAGTTGCACATAATTTCACTCAGTATTCGGCCTATTCCCGTGGCCCACCCTGTACACCAGCTGGACAATGTCGCGTGCGCGCATACTGTGATCGCGCCTTTGTGCAGACTCCTCCCGCGGTGACCGCCGCGTGTGCAGTTACATCATAGGAAGAGGATCACGACCGGTAGAAAGTGAAATCAATGCCGCTGCACGAGCAGCAGTGACTGAACATTGTGCGGTGCAGAAGAAGAGTTCGTCGAAGCCGCGACAACACAGGTATTAACTACGCCGCCACTATTATATTATATTGTTGTGTTGTATATTTTAGATTCTGAGCGCAGCGAATAACGTATATTTTTTTTCCTGTAAACACTTTAGTGCAGTGGCGGCGCCAGGGGCAGGCCAGGTAGGGCCGTGGGCCTACCTGAAAATTCCTGGCCCTACCACTGGGCATTTTGGTTATGGTCATTTTTAATGAGCAGAAAAATATTTTACTATCGAAACGCGAAAATATGTCACTAAGAATAATTAAGAGATAGGTACTACTCTAATATACTAATATGACAACTCGTTTCACGTATATTATTATTATTTGTATTTATAATTATGAATTATTGGGTATAACATATTACGAACTATGGGTTTTCTTATTTTAAATTTTGATATTATAGATTAGAAAAATTTGTATGTGAAAACACTGCTATGGGAAAACGAATAGAAGAAAATGAATTTAGGTCTGGAATATTTTAATGTATTTTGGACAAAATTGTTAACAAACGAGTTGAACGAGAGATTTGGTGATAATTTTGATATAATTAGCGGAATAAGTGCTTTTAATCCAAAGTCGGCAACATTTTTGATTTACTGTACAATAGTTCTTTTTGCAAAAGCTTATTCATGTGACGTAGAATGTCTAAAATCCGAATTAAAAATATTACACAAGTCCACGAACCGTTTTCATAATATTAAAAACTTAAAAAATTGAAGATGTTTTCCTATTTCATAATTTCCTTAAGGAATATGAAATAGCATTTTCAGAAACATGTAAACTATATGCTCCATTGCTATTACCTGTGTCATCAGCTTCATGTGAACGAACATTTTCATGTATGAAGCGTGTAAAATTATTTGAGAAATAGTTTACTAAACACTAATCTCACGAGTTTGAGCATCATATCAATTGAAAAACGAGAAACAAAATCAATTGATATTGATGATATATAATCAACAAATTTGCAGATGCACAAGAAAATCGTTAAACTATTTTAAAGTAGATAATAATATAAATATTATAATAAGCTAATAATAAACAGTAATAAGATCATTGCTCATATAATTTGTTTCCTCCCATTGGCTCTACCTAGAAAAATATCCTGGCGCCGCCACTGCTTTAGTGGGCGCCATCCAATCGAAAAATGTCTTGGCGCAAAAAAATGTGTGTAATGCGTGGACTTATACGAGTAGATTGTACGTACCTCACTTGAAGCTTTTTTTGAAATTTTGTTTTGTTTTTGAGGTCCAAAAATACGTCCAAAAAACCAAAAATATTTTTGAACATTTTCGGAAAACTGCTGCTTTAAATCTTGTCTCTACAATACTGTATAATCACTTTTATGGGTGGTAGCACGTGGGGGGGGGGGGCTCCGATCTTTACGTTGAATACGCAACAACAACGATTTTTGATTTTTGAATTTATTTCATTTGAAACATTTTTTTGTTATGTTGGTTGATTTCTCAGTAATCTGACGAAAACTATCAAAATTGGAACATCGCACCGAATTAGATGATATCATTGTGTTTTCGAGTGGAACGAGCATTCTGATAAATGCGAATTATAGCACAAAAAAGTTAGGGAATATGATTTAAATATATTGTACATCTATTCCAAACAGTTTTTTTAATTTTACCCATTTAGCGAGTAACGGTCAAAAAATACACAGATTTAGACTAAAAACCCCGATGGAGAGGCGTGTATTGGTCCGATCTTTTCATGCAGTACTTACCTTATGTGACACAACTTAGTAAATGTAGTATTGCGTAGAAAAAAGGAAAAAAGGGAGTCGATTTGAGGTCGGGTAAGAAGCTGTTTGGTGTAGTGATATCAAAAAAAGTATTTCAGATAGTATAGCTGATTTTTTTTTTTTGCTAAATTTGGTTTTTACTAGATAAATGAGCTCACTCAGAATCGTTTTTTTCGAATGCAATGGTTTTTCACTGTTTTCACTACCAAAACTAATTTTCTATCGGTATTCTTGGCATGATCAAATCGTTATGTATTTATTTTTTTATAATTAAATTTATTTAATATTCAATATGATGATAATTAATTGATAAATATATTTATTTATATATAAATACTATAGTCATAAACAAAATTATCAATTAGAATTGTCTGATTTGACGTTCAAGTTTTGCGTTCAATTCAGAATGGCTCATCTAGTTTGATACTATATTAAATAAGTGCATTTTTGTTGCCCTCTTAAGTATGACTACAAACTTTGATAATACAAAAATTTCTATATTTCTTTTAAATTTAAATCCATTACAGTTCGCATTTTATTCAATTTATGTCTACGGTCGAACGACTGCACATGTTATTATTCTCTGGCGACATGTTGATTACTCAACAAAGCTTATAGTACATACTAGAACTAAGTACGTAACGTGTTTATTTTTGACAACCATTTACAGTCAATCTACTTGTAAATAACATATAATTATGTACATGTACAATGCACATATTATTATAATATTTTGAATTCGCTGTTTATTATCGAGTAGTTGTTCACATTTTGTAATGACCTATTGTTTACAAGTACGACTTGTGTCATAACTAGAAATATTCACATTTTGCATTTGCTAATACGTGTATTGTCTATTTATATTTTTATATTTACTGCTGTACTGAAATACATTACATTTCATATAATAATAAATGTTCTATACCTACCTAGCTATAAATTATTGTTATGAAATACAAATTTTGTACAAATTAAATATACAAATTTTGTAGAAACTTGAACTTTTTAACTTTGAACTTAATATTGAATACTTGAATGTTCAGTTAATTTACAAACCAACTATAAACGATTGAAAATGTAAGTTTTTTTTTAATATTTCGCAAAAATAATATCCAGGAAAAACGTTAAAATGATTACCCTATCTTAGAAAATTCATATTATTTAAGTACATTTTGACAACAATTTGGTATAATTTTATTTAATTACTTCAATAATAGGTAACTCATAATTAATTTATTGCTAATAAGCGTCTCAAACTTAATGTAGGTACTTGACTTGTCAGTTGTCATAAAAAGTAAAGTATAATGTTAAGACATTATTCACCACCAATGACGCAACATAATTGGTGCAAATTTCACTTCTGCTGTTTTTAACACCTACTTACATGGTTACATATTATATAAATACGCATAGGTATCTTGTCCGCATGAGTCCAACTAGAATTAACGACAAAGCTGTTAGCTGACAATGACTTACAATACTGTGTACTAAGAATAAAATACCAACTAGTACTTAAAATATTTTTATTACTTACTTAAGTATACAAGTTACAATACAGTGATTTTTTTTTATTAGTTTTTTAAAATTTAAATAATTGGTATTGAATAAATCGATTATAGGTTGGTAGATACATCAAACATTTCATTTTAATATATCTAAATTTGTTTTAAGTGCAATGTACCTAATAGATTACTAGCGGTTTTTTTAATTTCAAATAATAATAATTACAATTACAGTTTTAATAAATTTTGATTATCATTGTATACTATTACTAAATTGTTGGAAATCATAATTTTTATGAATAGCACCCAGGATATGCCCTATTTTGGTTTCCTTTTGCTTCTATCACCGTCACCATGATATCGTTGTACATGGAATGTCACATACGGTGGATTATAAATTGTAAACAATTATACTGTGTAAATTATTATTTTTTAACCGTACATTTTTCCTTTATAGAAGAATAAAACTATCAAAGACAAACATGGTGATCAAGTTTTTACTGTAGTTAACGTATATAAAGTCATTCGCGTTACTATATTTGATATTTTACCTTGGTAACTGTAAAATAGGCTTCTGTAAGGCTTCATACATAGAAATGCGTATTGCGTTTAGTAAATTCCTCACTGAAGGTTATTTTAAATTGTTCTGAAATATTCTTCGTCAGATAAAATAGAACTTTTAAATAACGTTACTTCTGGAATTTCGGTAAATTAGGTAAGTATAGGAAATTGCTTATAAACCGATAAACAGATTTTTATGATAATCAAATATTCGCTGAAAAGTTAAATCTGCTGTTTTATAGAAAACGTGTTCCATGAAAAATAAAAAACAAATTAGAATAAAACAAGTGATAACACATTTTCGTCAATAAAATCTATTTGTCGTTTTTAAAACAAATAATGCATGAAAATTTCCCTGATAGCATATTCATGTTAGTTACATGCTGGCTGAAGTCAAAACTCGAAAGATTGAATTGTGAACACACATCAAATTCTCTTTCAAATTGACTTTCTGACGTTGAAAAATAACCGATTAAAATTTTTCATTCAATTGGACCGTTTATGCTTAATAGTCGCTATCTTTTTAAATACGTTCGTCAAGAGTTAAATGCAATTTCACTATGTAGTCACGATTTATTATAATAAGTTATTCGTTGCAGCAATCCTTATAAAGCATATATTCAGTATATAATATACCTAATCAGTATAGGTTTAATATAATCAAGTATACAAAACACCCAAAAATATTATGAATGAATTGTAAATCTTAATTTATGCTGCTTTATGCTTACGTCTTTTACTCGCAGACTGCTGTTCCTTTAGGCAGTACAATTTTAAGGTATATAAATCTTTGTAAGGTGAGAATATATTATAGGTTAAGTATATTACTCGAGTTATTAGTACTTTTTGCAAAACATTTTAGTTGAAATATACACTACAAGAGAGTAGCTATAAGAAATAATAATAGACGTATTTTAACAATAAAATAGGTAAATTGATTTGTAGTAGATCAACCATTTGGTTTAGGTATATCTAGAAAAATAAATGCAAGTTTTACTGATTTCTGAAACAAATCACGTTTAATAGGATGATAGCCGATAGCTGTAAGTAAATATAGGAATGTAGTTACATTGAAATAAGTAACAACTAACTAAAGGAAATAATAAAAGTTTTCAAACTAGGACAACATGAGTTAGGGGCATAGCAAAAACGCGAAACCTCATAAAACACCACTTATGTACCACAAACGATTAAAAATAAAAAAATTCAATTTATGTCAAGGTGCAGGGCGTGGGGCCGAGGAAATGAACCTTAAAGTAGACCTATAATTGTTCACATTTATAATGTACCTACTATTTTAAACATTTTTTTTGTGCTAAAATTTGATTAGGTTTTTTGTATTTTTGTTAATTGTAAGTGAATGTTACGACATTTTTATAAACATTGTTAAAAATAAAGTTATGAACGTAGGTATATGTACGATATGTATGTACGTTTAATTGGTAATTCATACCAATTAAAAAAAAAAAAATGGTAAAACCATAAACAGCTGAAAGGTTTTTAAAAGTACAACTTAATCACGATTATAGATAGATTATGTATAATCGTGATTTTATTATATTTAAAATTGTATTGAAAATCAGTAGGTTAGTAGAATTATAGTGGTAAACAAATTCGCGGTAGCAACTAAGAAGACGTCTGGGACATAATTTATAGTTCACACTGCAGACATATACAAAACTGCGGTCATTTCAACTGGTTACTTACATAAAAATATGCGTACGTATATACCTACCATTTAAATGTTTCAAGTACCTACCAACCTTGGAAAAAAAAAAAAACTAAGCAGATACTTTTGAGTCTTGTATTATTGTTCCATATAACGTAGGTACCTACGTAAATTCTGTAAGTTATAGGTCATGCAAAGTAAAGATGTAGTATGCTCTATAGTCTATACTGTTCATGGCGTAGGTATTTATTATTTATAAAACGTTGTACTATCACGAAATATCGTAATAAAAGTGACGAATATTTTTCATAACATTCAATCTTCATTTGTATGACGTATATATCCGGTAACAGTGAATAGTAGGTAGGTGTATTTGTTATGTAAAATTACAAAAACGACATTCGAGTTTATATATATATATATGAATAAACAGTAGAAATACCTATTATATTTTCTTGTGAATTTTTACTTTCATTTTATTAGTAACTATATTATCTATACAAAAATAGTAGGTGCTCTCTATTTTTTATTGGTGTCCTTAAGGATTGCACCTTGATATTTTGAACTTTTACGTTTAAAATACGTATAGGTTACTGGTAAGTACCTATACGTATATTATTATTACAAGACGTTAAATTTTTTTTTAAATATTTGTCCTTTAGCGTAAACTTACTGTGAAGTGGTATTATTTTTCAAAATACACATTTAAACTAAACTATTTTTTAAGGGCCGACATTTATTCTGTGCACCATGACCTACTGTGACGGATTCCAAAACGTAGTCGGTAGGTAGGTACTCCGACGAATATCCCAGCACACTTAGAATTTATACCCATTATTTTTTCCATACCTACCTATATAATATGCTGTAAAAAAAACTGATAATCGATGAGTATACTTTTTTACCGTTATTTATCGGATTATTATTTTGTTCTTTTTGTTGCGGAAATTGCAAATTTCACACACTATTAGAGCGGGGTAAATTAAAAACGTCGTAAAAGCACAGATTAGACAAAACTTTCTCCAAACATGTGATAAAAGTTTGAATATAATTCAAGCCAAGAGTAATACCTTAAAGTTTAGAACTTATATTGAGTACTAGACTCACTGAGCTCTCTCCGAATCGTTCGTAACTATCTCGTAAGAAATCCATTGCTTACAGATTAAAATATAAACATCTGCAAACTTTAAACAACTTCCTAACCAGTAATCCGACCAAAGCGAATTTGCTTCCAAGCTTCCCGCCTGACCTAGAATTACTCACTCTCTTTATATTTTACGTGTACGTAGAATACCATAAATTATACACTTTGATTAAAAATAAATACCGTTTTGAAGGACAAAACCCCGTGGATTTGAATTCGAGTGTTATATTATATCATAGCATTAAAATGAGATAATGGACGAACAACACAACAATGGAACCTGTATAATATAATTTAAACGGAATAATATCCCACGCAGATCATTGTAACGCACCAACATGTGAATGTGAAAATTTACCTACCTACCAATTCAATAAAGCATTATACTTTATAGGATGTGTTATGTGTGTACCTCTGAAAATTGAAATGCAAATGCGTAATGAAACGTGAGTAATACCATTATTCCAGTGTACAGATAGTATCTGCCATCACAAACGTCGATGCTTGACATTTTCTATTATAAATTATTACATGCGTACTGCAATTGATTCTTGTATAGGTGAAT
>CM029357.1:56136725-56157825 GCA_017140985.1 Hormaphis cornu
CGAAAAAAAAAAAATCGGGAATTTTACGGCGAAAAATTTCAGGTTTGTAATGACGTTTTCGGGTAGAAGGAGTGCTCGTACACGTAGAATACTACGTAAAAGTTGGGATTTCGGCTTTAAATTTTATTCTATTTGATGCATTTTTAGATATTTCGATTTTTTTCCGAGTTGTGAGCCGAAAATGGAGAAATCCGCAGTCAGAAAAAAAGGCTATTTATCTACGTATAATAACTACCTATCGTTATAAAAGTTTGAAAATGTACACTATTTTTTTTTTTTTTTTTACGTATATAACAGCAATCTTTTTTATTTTCACCCAAGACGTGTTAGATTAGATCAGAAACGTTTTTTTCGAATACAATGATTTATCGTTGCTTTCAGGTATTAAATAATAACAACTTTGAAACCAATGGCGTAGGTTAGTCGCTACTGCACATTTACCGAGGTTCCTCTTAAAAACATCAACATTTGTTTTTATAGATACATAGTATTTGAATTACTAGTGTAAGGTTATATCTAAGTGAAAAAATTTATTATTATTGTGTAAAAACAAAAAAAAAATTCTTTTCAATTATATAATCGCTAGGAAATATACTATACTATATTACTATATTCAACATGCCAATTTTGAAAACAAAAATAACAACAATACGTACAAACTAAGAAATTATACATAAAAATTATGCACATTAGGTACCGTTCTGTGGTTAGGTAAGTAATCTTTTATATGCTGAGCGCAGCTGCAAATAATGTATTGTTTTTACATAGGTATTCTTTTTTTGTTTCTACGATCATGCACTTTTTCGGGTAGAAGGAATGCTCCAATTTTTAAAGTCGGTAACTTTTCTGATTAGTCTGTACGGACTCCGGCGTTACTTTGGTCCCAGTCGAAATATTGCTTACTTTTTGAGTTATTTTCAGAGTTTTTGATTTTAATTAAATAGGTACCTAATAAGTTTTTGATTTTAACTATAAATTTGAGTTACGTTATTTTTTGGGAACATATTTTGTTCGGCTGAAAAGAATTATTTATAGAAATAACCACAAAATAAGAACTTTATTTAAAACAAATAAAAATACGAGTATTTATACATCTCTATTAGTAGGTACAGTTTAACTTTTAATACTTGGAAAATTTTTCACAAATATGTTCTTTACAAATTACAAACCATTTCCTGTAATTGTTAGATAAAACAACCTATATACATATATATACATAGATAGAAGTTATGACAACTGAAAAGTATAAAATCCCAACAATATAACTCTGCATTTTAAATCGCCTATTTAATCTGGGTTACACTTGAGACATCTTTAATGCAGTTACCTTCTGTAAATTGTAATACCTATTACCAATCGATTTATAATATTTATAGGAAGTTTTGTTTCCGCGAATACGAAGATACGACGTTTTGTTTTTGTTAGTTTGCATACGGTAATATAACGAAAACTTTTCTATGTGATATTGAAATATGAGGGAAAAATAAAAACGCGATGTACCACCTATCTATCCATAAATGCATAAAAAAAAAAAATGTCAAAATTTTTACTTGGAATTTACTGCGTTCCTACCTTAAAAACACAATCTGGGTTCGCTGCACAAACGCCCAAATTTGTAGCACGAAAAAAGGCTCTTGGTTTGGTTCTAAAATTCCGAGATGGGGTTTATATTATAAATTATTCTAAACGTATTGTCTAAAATCAGTGGTATTACGCTGCACATTTGTACGCTGAAATAGGGGTTTTTTTTTTGTTTGTTTTAATAATTTCTACATTAGTTTCGGTGACGTTTTCGTCACGAGGACACGTGCCAATTGGTACGTAGAAAATATTATTATATGTTTATTTTATTATATAATTGTAACAAATCCAAATCACACGGCGTGTACCTTATATACGTCTTGTCGACACCGTCGCTGTCACCGTTTTACTAACAGCGTGCTGGGCGCACTCGAATAATTTACACGATAATAATAATTATTGCGCAAAAAAATGTTATATATTATAAACAAAAAAATAGAGACTGATTGTTTATTATATTAAATCGAGACGAATGTCGGTAGAATTTTTCGCAATATTCGTTTTTTTTTTTTTGACAACAAGTGTACAAAACGCAATATATCCATTATTACGTGGACCTATGACGCGCGCCATTACGCTATTGTATAATAATAGTCGGTAGAATTTATGGAATTAAAATATGTTTAAAAACCGTAGTAGGTATACCTACGATATATATATAGGTCATTAGGTATATTAAATAAACGATTTTGATAAAATATTTTGTTAGGCAATGCAACACGTATCGAAGAAAATAAATAAACGGCTTTTATATGAAAGGATAATAAAAGTTAATTATTCGAACCGGTGAAACGTTTACTTTTTTTTAGGTTAGCAATAGCTACAAAAGTTTTTCTGCTAAAAGCAAATAATAATATTATTCGAGACTTATTACTGATAGTTTGTAGTAATATATTTATAAATTATAATACACCTAATATTTAATAACACGCTGTGCAATATAATACAGATTACTATACGTATGATAGCCAATATAGGTCATAGGGATATTTTAATGTAAAATATGTTTTATACAAAAATTAATCTAAAAAAAAAAATTGCAACACCTATTGGACTAGTGCACATTCATTGTCAATAAGTTTGAAATTTATTTGAGCTATTGTATTTTTAATTGTGTATACATAGTAAAATAGTCAAAAGAACTACAGATTTTCAAGGTTACTAGCAATGATATTGATTGAGTATACAACGGTTTTTATTTGAGATTTAAATATGAAATTATGTTACATAAATACACATTTTACTTATTGTTTTAAATATTGATTAATTTCTACATCTTAATAGATTGCAGTTGTTAAACATGTATAATTAGAAGTTAGTTCGTTTATTTTGTTACTCTGTTATCAAATTTAATTATATTTTTAATTGTTTTATAAAATATTGTCAAATTCAAATATGTACCTTCCTATATCATTCTGAATACAGATGATTTTTTCGGGTTATTCAAGTTGTGTTGTAACTTGTAATAATTATAGGTAAGTATATAGTTTAATGACTTGTTACCTACCAATTATTTATTGGTTTAGTTTATTTGTTTACATAGAATTTAGATTGTATCGCGGTAAATATTTCAATAATAATTTTAATAACCATTTACGAGTATTATTTAAAAAATAACTGGTTTTTACTTTTGTTCGAAAGTAAAACCTGATTATTTTTCCTCGTGCAAATTACTTAATGTATAATCTTACTGCGTAGGTACACGCGTTGAAACTGTCAACAAAAACAGATTGCATTTAATTTAGGTACGCATCAATCGTACCTATACTAATACTTATTCGTATACGTGATAAAATATTGAATTTTTTTGAAAAATGGATTGTAATACGAGTACATTAGGTGACCTGGGTACTTACCTATAATTTTTCTATTTTTTATTACACTTTGTTTTAATTTTATTGGAAATATTATAAATTCGGGGAAAATAATATGGTTATAAAAAATATATTGTAACTACATCTTTCGTAGTTATTTATGGTTACTTAAGTAAATTTTTTTTTTTACTGTTTAAGTATATGCGCTGTATGGGTAAGAAACATTTGAATAAAAATGATATAATCAAAAGTCAGGTAACTAAATCTTAAGTTAAAAATTTAAGTTAAAAACTTGTGATTGTTGATATGAAATGTTGTGAAATGTATCCTATATATCAGGGGTGGCCGTAACGATGCTCGCGAGCCGCACTCGGCTCTTAAATCAGTTTTGTGCGGCTCTTGAATCAAATTTAGACTAAATTTCTGTTAGAAACGTTAGATAGTGTCGTCGGTTTTCGGTTGTCAGTTTGCAGTCGTTCATTATAGGTATAGATTGGCAAATAATGTTAAAAATAATAATGTTTTGTGTAGTGTAAAAAATAAATGTCCTTTCATTTGATTTGAAATCTTTAGAATTTTATAAACATTGCTCAACAATAAGAAAATCGCCTTGAATTGGCTTTATAAACTTGCGGCTCCCAAAGTTAACGTTAGTGGCCACCCCTACTATATATCGATGTATATCACAAAATTATAGTCAAACCATATGTACACGTACCTATCTATTTTATATATGTATTAAAGTTTTGGAAAGTAGTGCGATGATCAAATAAAAACCTTTAAAAATAACATTTATTTAAAATTCTATTCAGTTTGATCAAATAAGATTTCGAATTTAGATAACGATCCACCTCGATTTGTTTTTTGTTCGATTAGGTACGTTGTTTTCGATGATATCGAGTTTCCTTCGAATGTAATTCATAAGTTATAACGTATTGCGTATATAATATACTTGCGTACCCTATACTATTACGATACTTGAAAATGTAAGTTAAGTGGGAAAGTTAACATTTTCTCTTCGAATAATATTGTTGATTCAGTGTATTTGTCAAAGAAAAATAAAGTGTCGATTAAAAGACGCAAAAATTTAATTGAAAATGGAGCAATATGTTTGCGTGTTTTGTCATTTAACTATCGTCAATAATATCGACATTTGGCCTACGTTAAAACGCCGAAAGACCAATTTGATGTGCCGCAAAATTCTTCTCTAGTCCGAACGTGAAAGTGTTTACTTTGTTTTGACATACCTAGGTAGTACACAATCCACATTATACAACTTACATTTATACATACACATATACTTTTATAACCATCACCTATGAATTATAATATAATACGTTCAATATTATGTATTTACAGCCACACACAGTATACAGAGAAAAATATTTACTGGGGGTAGGAAAACCAAAATAAGAAATGTTAGTCCAAAAATGTAAAATAATTAAGTATTGTGATAATTTTTTCTCATTAAAAATATGGAAGAAGTGTTTGAAGTTTCATAAACGATAAATACCCCCTCGTGAATAGGTGTATGACCCTGTGTTATAAATTACTACGCGGTTAATATTTTTATTTCAAGTTAAATTTTGTCATCCTATAAGATCGAATACATATTTTGTGTTAGCTATTTGCCAATCAGAATAGACATAAGACACATAGTTTTTAGTTTAAAATTTAATGTTATTTAACAACTAATCAACTGTATTGGTACCTATTTTCAGTTTTTATAGTAGAAACCGCGTACATACCAATAGGGGGAAATTAAATTTAAATATTTTTCATTTTCCATTGTTTTCAATGCTATAATACATGTATGAATTCTTTATTTTTCAATGTCATTGTCTTCACGACCATTGAATTTTTAATGTTTATCCTATTATTATTATTTACACGCCTGCCTACATTTTAAACGAACAGTGGTGATGACTATAAAATTAATACGATGATATGACAAGGCTTTTTGTCGCCATCCTTCTTTTATAGCGTTAGAATATGCTCTCTACATGCGGAACTCACTTTGTAACGAGACATTATAGACATAAGACAAATATTTCGAGTACCTAAAAATGAAAGACTCTAAAACAACAAATTTTATTTTTGTGCAAACCCATTTATTACGTATATATTTTACACTCTCGGGTATCCTTCCAACATATTTTTTAATAATAGTCGACGTCCGATGCGTGTTTATAGTTATATTTGCACTGAAAATACTTCTTGTGTATGTATTTCAGTGAATTATTAGGTACTTGTTAGATGTTTTAGATAGATTTAAACCTGTTTATACTGTATAATGTGTAAAAAGAGACTAAGAATTATTTAAACAGCAATCAGTATATTATTTTGGTTGAGAATGAGAATTGAAATAGAAATCGTGTAGTATATTTTCTAAATAACGTTCCGCGTACAATCACTATTGAGATTCTGCAGTATTTATTATACGTACGTTTCATTGTTTCAAAGTATAATTTTGTACTTTATGAAATTAATTAATCTTTATTTTACTTTTCAAACGATTCTAATGTTAATATTTTAAAAACAGTTTTGTATTTATCAAAGTATTTGATATGGAAATTAAAAAAAAAGAATTAATGTGTATTAAATAATACAATATGACGTATCATTTATTTTCAATATACCCTTATTGCTATTTGTCAAAAATTGTACTCGTATAGTCGCCTACGTCTATTTTGGAACTTTTTTTACGAGTAAGATGGGTATTTGATAAAACCTGAGAATTAAATATATTTTTCATCCTAAAAAACAAATGTATCATGTGCATCACATCATATATATGATACACATAAATATTATATGATAGCTTATTTTCAATTGTAAAATAAGATTTTTAATCATTTTTAATTTACATGAACGCAAATTAAATATTATGTAGGTATTCTTAAACTATTTTATTAAGTAATTATTTATTTATTCTATACCTATATACATATTATTACATAAAAAATAATATGTTGATTAATCAATAAAACTTCAAATCGTATTAGATTCTGAACGTAGCAAACGATGTATTTATTTTAAAATGATATTTTTAAATTCTATAGGCGTGTATAGTGAGGAATGTATTGATTTTGAAAATGATGTTTTTTTCGAAACAAAATTTGAAATTTCTAAAATCGCTTCAAATTAATTGAGAATTTTCACACACCACTAGAAAGGGTAAAATTTATTTGTGTAATTTCAATCGACTTGGACTATTTTTGAGCAAAGTACATATTAAGTATATAAAATTTTGAAGTTTTCGAACTTCTTGTATTATAGTTTTTGTTGCGAAAAATCTTTTGTTTTCAGTTTAAAAATTACAAACTTAACAACATGTTTTTCTTACAGTACCTGTATAGCTAAAAGATTTCGAAAACCAGTAAGTATCATCACAAATTTCGATTTATAGAGTTTTATAACATTTCTTTATTATTATTTTTTATTTTTTTGGCCATACTTCCTCCAAAATGTGTTCACAAACACATAGGAATTTGCCGGCAGAATGCACCCTAAATATAAACATGCGGTGACACAAATTTCGAAAATTGTTGAGCTCGATGTTTAGAACTTTGAAATTTTCAATTATTTTGAAAGATATTTTACTCGCGCTGAGCTTGCTCTCAGAGTCGTTTTTGTTTTTCAAATTTACTATAAAACGTCGAGTAAGAACTGTAAAAAAAAATATCTCGCCCATTGCTATACAACTTACTGTGCGTCCGTCACTCTCTTTTGTTTTTCTAAATATTTCAGATTTTGCATAATATAACGTGAACTGCAAACACGAATAATAATTGAAACCATTACAAACATTTAGCGTGCACGCGTTCGGTAGTTAAAATGTTAAATGTACTTATTTCAAACGAGTGCCGCAGTTCTTGCGTGTCATTGACGAGTGAAAAATTTCTATAGAATTGTCATACAAAGAATGGGAAAAAAAAAATCATAGTGCAATGTCGACATCATGAATGAAAAATAGTGCGGCTGGCAGTTCGAAAATATTTAAATGGCGGGAGGGAAAATATACCACCCGATAGGTATAGGAACCGAATCGACAGACAAACCATAACAGTCATCGTTGTTATTACCTATCGAACGGAACGAAAGTGAAAACCTAATTTCCATTTCCATACACTTAGGTACTACGTATTTTTATATTTGTACGTTATCGATTTTTTCTCGCGAGTGTGTTCCAACGGGTGTATTGTGTCTTTTACAAAATACCTACAATAGAATTATGTGTACCGAATTTTTTTTTTTTTTCGTCAAGTGATTGATAATATTTTTCGTTTACCTACTCATAACATCGTAATATAGTTAAAATCGTTTATAACGCTGCAGGTATGAGACCAAATATTACTGTCCAAATATCCTAATACTATGCGCTATGTTTTATTTTATTATGTTGATCATCACTTATATTTGTATACCGCTATAAAAATACAGCTGCTATTATAATAATATTTATTAAAAACTTTTATGGACTTCTACGCGGTGGTGACCGTTTCGTTGCATTCTAAATCAGGAATCTAAAATTATAGTGTCCGACCATAAAAAGATAGAACTATCCTGGCATTTAAAATTTTGTAATATTTGTTGATAGAGTCCGTGGCCTAATTACTGAATTATTCAGAATACTTTTTTAAGCTATATTGGAGGCTATCCGACGGTTTGCTCGGGGTTGTTGGCTTTTGGCTGCTCGTCTATATGACTTGCGTGCGTGTATACCATATTATATTATGATGCCCCTGAAACGTAAAATTCATGTTTTTTATCAATCGGACTTTTTGCATAGAGCGTTTGAATTTGACTCGCTAAAAACATTATTCATAGATAGTCAACATAATAAAAAAAAATATTCCACATATCCATATTATATAGACAACAGTTAAGTTGTATTAAATGAAATTCGCGATAAACCGATCGTTATTAAGTCACGCTTGTCGTAAATTATAATGCTTATTATAATATTATAATACACGCGTTGCCTTATGGTATAATAACAATAACAAGCGTTACTACGCCATTTACTAATATATTGTGTATGTTTATGTACTTATGTATGTTCGCTATAAGAAAACAATGCGTGGAGGTTGCATATTTCTAAATATACTTCGGCATTAATTCGTTCTTTATACAAACCATCGCTCACTGTTATGTCATCAGCTACAAAAATTACCTTTTATAGTGTTTATAAGTACGTGAAATGTACCAAAATTTTACCGGTTATAAATAAATTTAAACCACCGTCGTGTTTTTCAAATGATGGACAGTGTATATGCGTCTTATATTTACAACGATATTGCGAGTGGAACAGCCGTTTATTACAATAACTATAATACGTTAATTTCAACTCTTCAAAAAAAAAAAACACGTTATCGGCTATCGCACGTATTAAATTTGAATGTGATAAAGCGCGCGATGACATAAAATTACTCGCGAAAAGAAGGGTTTTGAGTGAGCTCTGCAGTGAATCAATCAACCAACAACTTAAAATTTCCAATTTCTGTAAAAATGGTCAAAATTGTTTATGCTTCAACAATTCTATTAACATGTAGGTATACCTACAAGTTTCGATTGATTCGAACAGTTATTTTTAGAAGAGTTTTTGCCAACAAAAAAAGAAGTACTATTAAAATCAGTTGTTACCGTGGAAGGGGAAAAACCTTTTATACTTTTGATCTAATTTTCATTTCCCTGTACTTAAATGGCAATAACAGGAGAACGTAACGAAAATTACGCAAATAATGGTCTTTCATTTTGTCTTTTTTCCAATAATTTAGCTCTTCCAAAAACCTCTTATTATAATAGAACGATATTAGAACCGCATCTATGATTGTGTTAAATAATCATTTCAGGGTGTTCAAAATTATATGTTTTGTCAAATAATAATTATGTATTGTGTCGCAATAACAATAAAAAATTTAAAAAATTAATTTTTTGAACTGTTATAGCGTTGTTCTATTTTACATTATAAGGTTAGGTAAATTTGTGTTTTACATAAATGCATTAACTCTGTTTAAGTTTTTTAAATAATTCAACTTTTAAAACAGAAATGGAAACCTAAACATGGTTTATAAATTGCATACGCACTTAAAGCCAAATAGATTTCCATATTTTAAACATGACGAGTTGGCGTGACGAAAAAATTAATTAAAAATCGCAACTTAAAACTGAACAATTATTGCTAGAAATATATATTTATAATTTTTTGAATATTTACCGAGGTGAACGTAGTAATATTTAATTTTGAACACCCTGTATATAGGTATTAGCATATTGTATAAAAATTAACCGGCGACGTTTAGGTCAAGAACCTATAAATACAAAATAAATCACGAGAACTTAACAGGCCCATTTCTTTAATGTTTGACCGAATTGATTGATGATCATCATACTTTTACTTTAGTTCAAGTACCTACCAATATAATAGGCACCACCTGCAGTAGTTTTCACGCACGATTTAATAAATAATAATAATAAAGAGAATATTCAAATAGTATTTAGTTTAATAAATATATTTTAGTTAAAACCACATAGTAATATAGCTATAAATCGTCTGTATTTTATTAGTATTTACTACTCGTATAAAAATTACGTGTCAAGTAAAAAATTGAATCAAACGTGTAAAATATTAAACAATTTCTTTTTCATTTTTACATACTTGTTTTTTTGTTAATAATTAAATCTATAACCAAATACTATATACGTAACTTTAGGTACCGTTTAATTTTTCTTCATGGTAATTATTATTGGAAAAAAAAACAGACAGATGTTTGCAGAAATGTACGGTTTATTTTGGTGTTGAAGACAAACTGTTTTGTGATATTTTACGTTATTCCCATTCACGCTGTTTTCAATTTTTATAGTGATTTAGAACTGAGTTCAATACCAAATTAAAAATTTTAAAATCCATTTAACTAATACATTACACTTTATACGATCGAATGTATTTATTTACATATTTACATTGCACAACAACAATGATATTTTTTAACTAATAAAAGAACAATAATTGTATAATAATATATCTGAGATCATAATGTACATTTTCAAACAATCAAACACAAATAGTAATTATGTAATAACAATTAATGCTCGTCATGATAATATGCTATACATAATTATACTATAGATTCACATAATAGATCATCTTGGTATTTAATTTTTTCTTAATAATGTTTTAATTTACAAAATAACTAAATTATAAAATACATTTCAACACAATAGTACCATAGATTAAATAAATATCCGTATCATCTATTATGGTACAAAACACTAAACACATTGTGAAATAAAATTGTTTTTTACTAGGTAGGTTTTGTATTTGTGTAGAATTAGATGCTATTTATAAAGTATAAACATCAATTTATAAAACTGATGAGCTCAGCTGATGATTTATTACTCTCAGTTGTGGATTTTTGTTTCGGGTGACGAATTTAGGTAAGATTTTTAATCGAATAACATAATATTTTACACTCGTTCGTATAAATATAAAGAAAATAGGCAAGTAAAGTTCGTTTAGTGTTGGAAATACGCATATAACATTTCAAATAATAAGTATAAACACATTCGTATAGGCTATAATGTTTAAATTTTAGAGTATAATCCAAAAATAATATGCCAAAGTTAAATAAGGTCACTGTTACGGGTAAGTCATTGTTTGGAAGCAATAGTAAATCATTGCCTTCGAAAATAACGGTTCTGAGTCTGGGCCTCAGTGTATGTGTAACAATATTATGATGACTTAAATGGACAAATAAAATAACTATTTAGGTGTTCCACTGAACTTAAAATGCTGTAAAAATAAATATTATTTATACTGCAGAAATAATAAGCCAAACAATTTCATAATTTTGTAGTCTAAACTCTATAGTTCCTGTGGAGTGTAGGAGATTCTTTATTCTATACGTTTTCAAAACGGTTTTAGATTCTGATTGATTAAGATTAGGTGTTTTTTTTTTTCACTGATGAGTCTTTTTTTGGACGATGGAATAATTCAATCGTGAAATGTCATATTATACTACAAAAAAAGTTTGGAAAGTGAACCAAGCGATGGTGTTTTAGTTGATGCGTTTTTTGAATTTTCGATTTAATACGAAAACCAAAATGCGCCGAAGAAGAAATTTTTTTGTTCGATCCGAAAAACACACGTCTTAAGACGTCGTCTTTTAATTCCTCGACGTCCTCGCACGTGTTTCGAACGGACACATTTCAAACGCTGTACACAATAAAGTTTGAAAACAGTTCTAAGCATAAAAGTTTATAGAACTTGTCGAATCACTGAGCTGGCTCAAAATCGTAAATATTTTCGTAAACAGTCCGTCGCTTATACATGATTTATTAATGAACAACTTCCCCCCAAAGTGCAATAGTTAGTCGCTACATACACTCCACCGAGTTTCGCACCCGACTTCTTCGTCGTACTCCCTTTATTCCGTTTTGCTGTTGGAACCTAACTGGCGTTTCCTAATCGGCACCTCACTCGTTACAGGCGATGCTGTTGCTTAACTGCCTGGCGTGCCTGGCCGCGACCGCGATGAGCGCGGTACTGCCGCCGCCGTGGGCCGATCCGTCGCAGAACCCGTGCGCCGCGGAGCCGTCGGGCGGATGGCAGCTGCTCTACTGGCCGGAAGACAAAAAGTGCTACCGGATATTCCAGCGCGGATACCCGTGCCCGGAAACGATGGAGCTGGTTCCGCGGCCGGACCGCAAGGGTTCCGCCGAGTGCGCGTGTCCGCCGGGCAGCGCGCGCAGCGCCCGCGACTCGCGCTGTCACCAGCTGTTCCGACTCGGCGGACCGTGCGACGACGGCCAATACTTTGCGCCCGGTCCGGACAGGTGCGTTACTATATTGTGCTCCGTTCGTTTTGTATTATATAGTTACGTCGCTTGCGACGTATTATTATTATGATTATGATTAATTGTCCTTTTGATTTTCACACTTTCAATTGCAGCAACTCCGGAAACGTTTCTGAATTTTTTTTGCGTTTTGATCGTCACACACTGCATACTGCACTGACATTATAATATTAAGCAGTATTAGATCTATACATTAAAAATATTATGACTATTTTAACATATGAAAGAGTTTAAAAAATGTACTACCAAGTAATAATCATACATACTGGCTATTTTGGATGGATTACGACTCAAATAGTTTAAAAAAAGTGTTGATAAAGTAGATAGGTGGTTCTGAGTGTAGCGAAGAATGTCGTATTGGTAATGTTAACATGACGCCGTGTGTTTTTTTTTTCATTTTTTTTTTTCATTTTTACCACTATAAATAAATGACTACTTCAATATAATGCTCCGATCCTTATACTCTCATATCCAGTAGCTGTATATATTTCGTCGCACGGTACTGTGTGGGGTCATATATTTAAAAGTTAAAAATTGAAAGAGTCACAATAAAATAAAAATGTTAATAATTACGACAAACTTATGACAAAATCATCAATTATGTTTTTTGGCCATAACTTCAAAAATGATTGTTGAAATGAGCAGAAATTTTCACACAATACTTATTAAAATAGGTAAGATACGGGTCTGATGTACGCGTTTAAAGAGATTTCGGAAATTGTTACGCTGAGTATAGAACTTGGAAATTTTCAATTATTTTTGTAAAATTTGTTCGATAAAAAATTTAATTTTCCAGAAAATGATTCAAAAGTTTAATACGAGATTTTCAACTTATAAATCTGTATATGCTACTCGACTTTTCCATTGTCACAATTTTTTTTTTTTTTTTAGTCGTTATAATTTTTAAAATTGTCGAAAATTAGTCATCCCTGTGACTTTTTTTGGAAAAACATTCGTAACTCACGAAATTTTGATAGTTTAGATTTGAAAATTCTATATGTTATGTAGGTAAAACAAAATTTTCTATCTGAATCAAAAATCCTTCGAGTATAATCCGAAAGCGTATAGAAAAAGTATTGATAAAACGGATGTTATTTTGATTATGACAATGAAATTACGCTGTGCTGTTGTGCAATTGATACTTAAATCGTATCAACTCCTCAAATTAACTGTCCAAACGGTTTGAAATTTTGCAATTCTCTGGGATACAATAATTCCATAAGTACCTGTTTATTTGGTAGAATGTTTAGATATATATATATAGTTATGTAATAGTATACCTACTTTAGTTAATGGCTAGTGTACAAACTTACGGATTTTACACAAAATTGGAAAAATTTGTCTGTGTGAAATTTAAGATTAGGTACCTACCTACCTACCTATTTATCATCATTATATTAACATTATTATAAATATTCAACTATAAAAGTAAAACATTCGCGTATCTTACATTTTACATACAGAGAAGACCGAGAAAGATGGGGCACTTGTGAGGATCCGACGCCCTGTCCAGAAAAAAACCAACTGTTTTGGCCCAAAGACAAACGTTGTTATCGAAAACACACCAAAGGCCCGTGCACGGAGGGACAGCTGTTGGTGTCCAGTACGCAGAACGATTTGATTGGTGACTGCAAATGTGAAAACGTCCCCGAGTTGTCCACCTACTATTGGGCTGCCTCAGGTTGGATATAATTATAAAGCTTATGTACGTACGTACCAGTCTTGTGGGGTATTGGAATGATTAGTACATATGAAAATAAAAGAGTTTAAATACTTTTTTTGTTTTTGAATACTATATTAAATGCATTTTGAAAAAATTATTCGAAAAATTAATTATAAATTTGTGACAAAAAAAAAAAAAAAAAAAGAACGTTGAAAAAAGTTTATACTTTTCGAAATAATAAGTGTTTTTTGATAAATTTTGGAGTTGGTAATGAAAGGTCGATTTTAAAACTAATCGTTTCAAAATTATAAACATGTGGAAAATATGTATTGCAAAAATATTCGAATACTTTTTCCCCATATTTATTCAATTATACGTAAGTTCAAAATAATCAATCAACTAAATGAAATAATTTTATTTAAGTACTTCGATTAA
The DNA here is from genome assembly GCA_017140985.1 of Hormaphis cornu. Taxonomy (NCBI): domain Eukaryota; kingdom Metazoa; phylum Arthropoda; class Insecta; order Hemiptera; family Hormaphididae; genus Hormaphis; species Hormaphis cornu. The sequence goes on from CM029357.1 coordinate 56,151,078, forward strand.
ATATAGTTTTCTACATAGAAGCATACGACTATATTATTGTATATTAACTGTAGTTTGTACTAGTTTTTGGTTTATTTCAGCACTGTGGGGGCAGCTATCGATAATTATAGTTGTCTGTAGATTTTCTTTTCATTTAAATTCGAGACAAAAATTTCTAATGCGCAGTTTCCAATTCCGAGTTTACTTAAAGAAAATGTTATCTTGAAAATATAGCCGATTGTATCGCTGTATTTTATAAGTTAGACGCAGTCCAACCAAAACGGCAAATTACCTAGTTTGTAATTTCCTGTTTTCTCCTATAACTTGAACGATTTTTTCTGAGATCCTGTTTACTTGAACTATGCGTTTTCGCTTTCCGTTGTACGTACGAATTTCTTAAATATAATATTTTAGTCTTGAATTCTGTTTATTACGTTTGATTAAACCTTTTTTAATGTTGTGTTTCATTTAAATTATGCTTTATGCTATATGTTAAAGGGTTTATTCATTCGTTCCTCTACTTAAACTACTAGATTATAACTGTAGATATTATAAATATATAGTTAAACATTTGAACTATTAAGTGACGAATACATAGAATACAAAATTATTTTTTCAAGTCGTGATTTATTTTTTCCAAGTTTTAACCTGCAGTCTTGCTGCAAACACAATTGATGATGATATATATATTTTTTTATTATAGCACCTAACTATAAATATTATACGAATTGTAACAAAATATTACGATTAAAGCACCTTCAATTCAGATACTTGTAGATATTATTCAAAATCGATGTTTTGCTTTGATTTTCGTTTCAGGCACGTGCCACGAACACTACACGTTGGGCCCGTGTCAGGAACGCGGCGGGATATTCTTGCCGGGCGGTCAGTGCGGATGCGAGCCCTCGTTACCGCACTACCACAACGGGACGGAAAAGTGCTACCAGCTGGGCGGCGTCGGGCCGTGTTCCCCAGGACACCAGTTCCTGGTGCCGGCCGGCGGCGCCAAAGCGGAGTGCACGTGCAAAGAGGGTTACATCAAGTGGTTCGGCGACGGCGCGTGCTACAGGCCGTACACGCGGGGCCCGTGCGCCGCGGGCAACATGTACAGCGTGAACACGACGGCCACCGGCATGGCGGTCGGGTGCGTGGACGTGCCGTGCGCCGCGGGCAAGCTGTACTTTCCGGGCGGCAAGGGCTGTCACCGGGTGGGCACGCAGGGCCCGTGCCCGACCGGTCAAATCGTGCTGTTCCAGGACACGGTGAAGACGTCCATCGAGGGCGTGTCGTACCTGGGCATGTGCGGCTGCGCCAACACGGAGCAGCCGGACTACGCGCGGTCCGCCGCGGCCGGCGCGTTTTACTCGCCGACGCCGTTCGTCGGCGCGGACCGGGCCGCGCTCACGTGCAAACCGCAGCCGCCGGCCTCGGCCAGAAAACTGCTGCCGGACAACGGCGGCGGCGCCCCGGCCAACAGGCAGCAACAGGACCCGTGCGGCCACCGGCGCGGCACCGTCGCGTGGACCGACCTCACGTGCAAGCAGCTGTACATGCAGGGACCGTGCGAGCCCGGCGAATGGGTGGTGCCGGACCGCGGCAAGGGCACGCGCCGGGGCAGGGGCTGGAAGATGGGCAAGTGCGAGTGTCGACCGGGGTTCGTGGCCGTGCCGGTGGCCGGCGACGCGAACAACGTTACCGCAGCGTGCCAGCCCCCGGCCGTCACGCTGGCCAAGTTTTTGAACATGAGCGACGAGTTCGGCAACAAGGACGGTGGTACCAACAAGCAGCTACTACCGCACGTCACCGCCGTCGTCGCAGCCGACAAGACAAACGACGACGCCAGCAGCAGCAGCAGCAGCAGCAACGGAGTGCGGACCCGTTGAACAGCAACGTAAAAACTATATATATACATATACATATATATAATTTTACTTGCCCTCGGTGTTTTGGTATACCTACTTAACTATAATAATAATAATAATAATATTTCATTCGCCGTGTACGCATAGCTTTTTAGTCGAATATCCAGGCGATAATGAGATACCCCGATTAGTGAATACGTTAACCGACCTCGGGTTGTGGGGAGTTTAATGGAAACCGAAATATTTTGAGATTTCCACCACCGCCTATAACGCAGCAGCTATAATTGTACCACGTCGAGAGTAATCACAACGTGTCGGATACCTGCAGATCGAATGATCGGGTGTAAGTAGGTAGGTAGGTAGGTAGGTATGCATAATATTATAGGTATAAAGCCTCCCCCATCCAAACCATAAGTAGCCAGCCCCCCTAATATTTGTGGAATATTCCAATATTATAAAAAAACTCTCATCGTAAAATAAGTAAAATTTGTTTTAGCCCCTCCCCGGCCCCCAAACTTTCGCCCTATGTAGTTTTGCCACTGTACACCCATCATATATTTATGTACACATAATATGTGGTGTAGTTACAAGTGGGAAAATGATTGGAATTAATGGGAGCGACGACGAATCTAAAAAAAAAAAATTACGTCCTCTTTTGGTTTTATTAGTGTCGTCATAGTTGGGGACCATACTCCCATTAGTCTCGGCACGACGTCCCCCTCTTGCGAATAAATATTTTGGATCCACACCAGCGATTGTCATACTGTATATAATATAATAGTACGATAAAGTGCTGCAGGCAGAGTGTACAAAAAGTATGAATAATAATAATAATAAAAGCAATTCTAAGATGTTTTTGAAATGAATATTGTTGATAGAAGTATATATATATATATATACTTAAATGTTGGTATAAGAGGTATTTATAAATATTTTCAAAAAACAATACCTAGTTTATTTATTTTTTGACAAGCATACTCCATTAAATTATTTAATAGCAGGTACTTATAAAAGTATTTCGTTATTATTTTTACTTTTTAATAGTTGTCTTTTTCTTCAAAATTGTTTTGAAACTTTTGCTTTACATGTATATTATATCATTTACTTTTATTGTCATTTCAAGTTAAAAGTACCTATCATGCGTATACCTCTGTACGTACATTTTATAGTATCTAAATTAATATTTCAAAACGTATAAGGAATTGATCTTTGATTCCACTGCCCTATGATAATATTCTTCCCTGGAAATTTGTGTCTTAAACTAGTAACCATAATTAATGCGATTCCCTTTAATGTTTAACAAAAAAATAATTTTGAGATGTATATCATTAGTTGTAGATATTACTCGTATAAGAAATTTACCGAAAACCGTACTCTTGGTAGGTTTATAAAATAGATTAGTTATTCAACTAATGACTAAAATTTTAATCAATAGGTAAAAGATTTGGCAATTTCTTTTACTTTTACTAGGTACCACCTAGGTATTTATATAATTTAATTTTTGAACTTGCATACCTTTACTTTAAAATAACTCTCTAATTTTGAACAGCTTGCAATACAAATGTTTAATTTTTCTTTTTTCTGTTTAGAAATTTTTCCAAAACTTGCACCACTCGGTATTTTTTTTTAATTTAAATTTAAAACACTTGACATTGTGAAAAAAGTATAAAACAAAACACAAATAACGATAGGTAACTGATGTACCGATGACAAAGTTTCGTGAAATAATGCACTGTGCGCTGTGCGGTGCAGTAAATTATAAAACATCAGTAAGATAGCTGTTATAACAATAATTCAAACAATCTACTAAACTACTAAAATATTGATATGACTAAAAAATATTTACAAGGTATCTAAAAGACTTTGAAGTCTGATCTTTGAATATAATGATTTACATTTTTTTTTGCTACAAAATATACTTCTGTAAACATATTCATTTGTATACATTTTCTTTTTTTATTAAAAAAAAAAAACATTCGTTTGTATACATTTTCTCTAAAAATTTACCGCCCCTCTGAAACTTGGGGCAAATGTCCATTTTGCCCCCTCCCTTAATGCGCCCTTGTGCACCTATGTTAACATTTTATGTGAAATGAGTTAAAAAATAGTGTTTTAGTAGGCACAACAAAAAAATGTATCATAAATTAAAACACATAACTTAAAATACTTAATTCAAGACTGATTATCTTGGAAGTCAAGAACACTAACCTACAGCATAGGTGAAGAAGTGAGCTCAGTAAGTTTACCTCTTTAAATTGTATGGGTAAAAGTAAATTTTCCTGATGATTATTTTTATCCAGTGAATTATTTTTACAACTATTGTCAACATCGATTACTTTCTAGCACAATGTCTTATTTAGTTTAGTTAAAAACTAGGATTTATTTATGTTAAAAATTTACCAACATTAAATTTTCTGTGCGACATGTGAGTCAAACGTATACCTAATGTTCATTTTATAGCTATAAAACGTAATAAGACTGTAATGTATACATATCCTAGCTGTATACAATTAGTATAGATGTATAACCGATGTAATAATAATATTGGTTTTAATATTGTAGATAAATGACGATACCACAAAACAGATTAAATATAATCTATTCTGTGGTTATTACTAGGTACAACAATTTTCAAACAGTTATTTTTGTAAAAATTGTTATTATTAATTTTATAAATATTAATAATGCTATATAGGTACTTTGATAGACAGCATGTAGTAAGGTAGTGTGCTAGCTAACTCATAACTTGATTAAAAAATTGACTAAAATTTCAAATGTGTAAGTATTTGTTTTTCATTCATCTTTAAAATACGACTGTTATATATAAAATAGAAACTTAAAAATGTCCACTACTTTACACAAAAGTTCCACGTAACAGTGTTTTTTTGTGATGTGTTTTGACTCCCATTAGGGGATTTTTAATTTTCCATTTTTTCTGTTAAAATTCAATTCAATTGATACTATGGTTTTTATCTTGGATAAAACTTAATCTAATTTTTAGTTGCAAAAGATTAAATTTTAACATGGACATTAATCATGTATTATACATTACTCACCTATAGCAATAACGGCACCAGTATAAAATGTATAGTTGACAATTGTAGTTTTTTATTCGTACAATGTACATAGACAATAAATTACATAAATAAAGGCCCCAAAAAGGTGCTATTATACCTATACCTAATTAAATTAAGTGCGTTTAATAATTTTATTGTATATTATAATATATTGTGTAATGATTTATGGATAAGGAATTGCAAATATGAAATTATGAACAACAGTTGATGATATATCGTAATTTATATACTTAAAATAAATACATACAAATTTGAAATTTGTAACAGATCACTTAATTTAAAATATAATACATACCTACTTTTATAATATATTTATAATTTAAACATATAGTTAAACCATTGATTAAAATTTAAATATACATATTTAATCAATGGTTGAACGTTTTAAAATGTAGTTTTTGTACTACAAGGTACAACAATATTGAGATTTATAAGATGTTTTATGTTATACGATAAGAACATTTATGTTACCAATAAAACGTATTAGTTTAAGAATAATTTAATAATGTTCAGTTTTGATTAATATTATTAAATAAATATTTATAAGCTTTCATGTTTTTATTTGAAATTGTTTAGTGAGTACAATTGTATTAGGTACCTACATTCATTTACAATATCCGTTGATTCTTTAAGATAACAGTAAACTATAATATGTGTAAAAAATGAAAGTACTTGGATAGTTTAACCTTGTAAATCGGTTATAATTTATAATTAAATGCCTCAACACGCAAGTCGTAAATAAATTCCAAATTATAAATAATCCTATGTATGTTCCAAGTCATATGGTGGAAGTCATTTCAAAATGAAGGAGAGGCAAAATAAGTTTTTAAACCTACACAGCACCCTTCTGCCTATTATAGTTTGTATTTTTAAAATTTTAATTAAAAGTAAGAAAAAAAAGTCTACATCGGGGATCTTATTGCAAATAGTGTCAATGCTCTTGGAAAAAGTCAAAAGTAGTGTTAGTTAGATAGTTTGTTACAGTTAGCTGTACAACGGTACATAAAAAAGTGAAGAAGAGAATTAATGTGATACTAATTAATTTATAGGTTTATAAAAGTTATATCTGATATTTCATGCAGTAAATATTAAGGTTTAAGTATTCAATGTCGATTACCTAAGTTGGATTGTAATTATGGTTTTCAATAGTTCAATACAAAAGTATATTAAGTTTGAATGCTAAAAATTTCAAAAAGCCTTGCCCACAGACTTCTATACTACACTTCTATAGTATAAAAGGCTACGTAATATAGGTACTTAAATCTACAACTGTGGAAGCTCCCTTCTAAGATCAAGAAGCTGATTCAGTTTCATTTACATGTAAATTTCAGCTTAGATCACATACAAATGTTGAAATGTACAATGATAACATTTATTATATCATACTCGCAGAGTAATAAAACCATAATATTTAATTATACTTGTGTCTTGTATACGTTGTATATGTTTTATGGAAAGAGTCCACGGTTGGAAATGGGTATTAATAATTTATACGTTGTACAGTATATTATTAAAGTTACAAAAAAAATCCGGGATCAGTCTAGGTCGCGTGGGTAGTTTGATGGGGTAGCGACTACGCTATGGGTGAGTCACTAGTTTAGAAGTTGTCGTTTAAACGCATTATTTTATATCTGAAAGTAACTCATTGCCTTCGAAAATACGCAACTGAGAGAGCTCAGTTATCTAGTATACGTTGTGGTAAAAACAAATTAAACAATAAAAACTTTTATCAGATCTGTATCTTTCATTTTAGTTGAGCGGAGCGAGCGAAGCGAACGAAGCTCAATCTTGGGAGACTCAGGTAATTCGCTTGAAACGCTTCTCCTCCGA
>CM029357.1:56183396-56196338 GCA_017140985.1 Hormaphis cornu
TCGATGATAAACACGGTGCACCACCATGCGTACAAGTCGGGCTTTCAGAAAACGTTTTGACCGTCAAGATCGGACAGTAATCTCCTAGGAACTGACACGGTCACAAAAAGTGACCGAAACGCGTCTTCGTAAAATTCGCTAGCGCTCAGAAAAAAATAAAGTTTTTTCTTTGACTCGTCCGACTTGAGAATTTTCGGGTGAGCTCATTCCTCGCCGAGACCCCGTCGTTTCTGTCCGTTTATTCTTGAGCAACAACGATACCGTGGAGAATATTTCAATTATCCGACCAGTTTGTGGATATTTTGCGCGCATTACGAACATTCGTGAAACGATTGAAAGATTTCATATTGCGCAGGGCAGTGAAAAACGTGCGATGGGCTTTTCAGTAATCATACTCGTCACCGCTAATAAACTCGGCTGTATTGGTCGGCTGTACCACTCTTGACGGGTCGGAAGACGATGGGTGGTTGATGTGCTTTTTTGTTTTTATTTTCGTGTCACTCCCGATGAACAGTCGGCCGACAAGCGGTACGATGATCGTGTTTTTTCGACCGTGTTTTCGTTGTTTTGTCGTATCCATCCAGTGACGTTCACCCCGGCCACGAAACATTATATATTGTTGTAAACGTTGTTTATTTAAATTTCATAATATTACGAGTGCCCCCGCGAATAAAACAAGCGGGCGTACACTCGGGCACGCATGCAGTACATTAATGCGTAATTTAGATAGTGATTTGTGTTTCATTGTTGCCCCGTGAGATACGAGGAGGAACCGCAAAATTCCCCCGTCGTTTCGTCGTCGAATCGAAATGCACAAAAATCCAAAGCACTCGGACGTTAGATATTTTAGTTTTTGGTTTACACTTTTGTTTCGTGTTTCGAGCACAGACGAGTATATAGTCTCATTGTCCTTCTCGAACTTTGTCTTATCCGAAACGACGCGAACATACCGCGTTATCTTTGACTGAATCTCATCACCGTGTTCGGACCGTGATTTATTTACTCGACGAGTAGCAGCCACGGCTACATAATAATACGATATGATCGCAGAACCGAACGGTTGTTACACCACGAGTGCTGAGCCTGACACTCGAAAACATTTGTGGCTTCCATCCAAAGCGGAGCCAACAAAGAATGGTTATCGTTGTTTCCACAAACTTATAATTTTCAACTTTTGTATCGTATTGGATCAATTCCGCTCGAGACGTGTTACGTCCGAGACAGTTTGAATAAACATTCCATCGTCGTGGTAAATCTACGAGATTGTACTTTTGGAAATTTTAGTCCAGATAAATATATATATAGGTATGTATAATAATAATAATAATGTGTTCTTTACGAATAAAAGCATCCGTGCGAACTGTGGTGTCGTATAATACACATTGGCATAGCCAAAACCATCGTCAAAACTTCTCGATTTATCTGGATAAGCGTAAATGTACACTGGATGACAGGAATCGACTCGAATCACTATAAACGCGCGTGGTCAATTCTATAAGAGTTGGAATTTAAAAGTAAAATATTAAGAGTAGAGCATTTTCGAGGGGGGCTAGGGTTTCCGTTTATATTACACGTAGGTGTACACTGTAGCGAGTGTCAAAACAATCGTCGTACGAAGATAAGACTCGTTTGGACAAACTTTTACGTTCGTCGGTCAACGTCGAAGAGACTTTACTGCGCAGGATCGTCAAAACTTTTGTTCCTCCGACGATCTCGATTTCGGTTTGGAAAAAAATCATCTTTTATAACGGCCGGATTCCATTTAGGTTCACAACGCGGCGGTGTCCGTCCAACAGGGTTTTTGTGTTTTTTGTTTCTGATCTGCCCCCAACACACACGTGCGTTTTCATCGCCGAACGCACGGATTGAACGAACGACGCGATAAGGACGAATGATTCTTCGCAAACGACGGCTTGTTTGCGTTATTTTCGGCTCGCATTTTTCGAAAACGGAGCGAAATCGATTCGATAACGTGTACCCCGACAGAATGGAGGATTAAAAAGTGTCCACAACCTACGGGTTCTTTTCCGCCGTATCGGTTTTTAATTTTTTCGTCATCATCGAGTTATTTCTCACGCGTTTTACCGACGACGGCTGTTTAGTTTTTAAAACGATATTACCGTCGAAATCGTTGTTGTCTACGGCGGTCGTGACGGCGGCGGAGGAGGTTCGTCGACGATCGGGTGGTCGGCGGACGGACGTGAGACACGATAACCAAATGTACGCCAGAAACGTACTCGCACGAGTGTGTGTACGACGACGAGTGTATAAAACGATATTCGAGTGAGAGAAGAAACGAGAGACGTAGTAATAATGTTCCTCCCCGCGCAGTCGGACGGGTTGAAATTATAGCGGACGACAATCGTACGAAACGTTTTATCGTTTGTTTTATATATATTTTTTCAATTAGGCGGTCATTAGTAGTATTTTACGCGTCCGTCCGCTATCGGCGGCACTCTAAATCAAACGACAGTAACGAGTGTTTTCCCACCGGTTTTCGTCCCCGCCATCGTCGTAAAACCGTCACCGCGCGGCTGTGTCGTCTTACTTATCATTTTTCGGTATTTTTTTTGTTATAAAACACTTACGTTAAAAAGAAAACAGTCCTGCATCGTTCGAATGTACGTACCGTGTGGCTTAACGTCATTCCCGAACAATTAAAACGTACCTGCGTGTGGAAAACATCCATCATTCGTATTTAACGTAGTCTGTGGATAATTTTTTTTTACGGTCGATCGTTATTTATTTGTTTTTCGTTCGTCCAACGAACGTACAACACAAATATCGCCGTTCGTTTTTAATGCTTTCAGCCCGTCGTCACCAGCCTCTTAGCAGTTATACGATAATCGAGTACAACAATAACGTCACGCGCAATCACTCGCGTGTTGTTCGCGATAAATCTTTTAACGGAGCAATTTCGAATTGATTGCCGCCACGCAAACCTCGACAAACCGTTCTCGCGCGCGTGTGTCTCAAAAACAATCACCGATCGGTACCGACAGAATAACGTTTCGTCGGTCATCGGACGGACTTTCGGCGGAATTACAAAAATGTACGAGTCAAAATATTGTTAATGTACGTTTGCTTTTCGCAACGAAAGAAACGCGTACCGCTGCTAATAAATGGGTTACATATTTCGATCGTACCGGAAGAAGAAATCGCGTTCTTTATTTTCACCGCTCGATTTCGTCGAACCCCCAACGTTCTGTGTTCGACCTTCTTGACGAATCGCCGACTGCGGACGATCAAAAATTTTCTCTACACGATGTGGTGGTGAACGTAACGAATTTTCGCTGCGCGTCGAAAACCGGTCGAAAAGTTGGTTTTTTCGTTAGCTTTTTTGTCAACCTCGCCGCCGCGGTTTTAAACGAAATCACCCCCCGGTTGAAACGAGATACACTAAAGGGAGTTTTTTTTTACACATACCGACGTTATTTTACGTCCGATCTGATTTTTTTTAATACGACACGCCACGGACAAATAAATCATTTCAACGGATGGTATATTTATGCGTTTATGCCGATGCGACACGGGAGAGTGGTCGGCGGTTTCGTCACAGACGCGGTGTAAGAGCGAGATATTTTCTTCTTAACTCGAAACGTTTTCGCGACTCGAAAAAACTCAACGGGTCTCGATCGGTTGTTTTTTTTTGTCGGTTGACCGTAACTTTTTTTAAAAAACAACAACCGTCGACCGGGGACTTTTCAACCGAAATTTCGTTTTTTACCGTACATACGGGCTTGGCTTAGCTTAGCTGCTGGTGGGTACGAGAAAACAGAACATTTCACTCCCGTCGCACTCGCGTTCACCCGCTGCGTGCGGTCGAAAAGTTACTATACATCATATAGCGAGGGGGAAAAAAAACAAAAGCTATACGCGTTTTTCACGTTTTACATACACAATTAGAGAATTGGCCGGTATAAACAGATGCCTCCGAACATCCCTCTCGCTTGTCATTACAGTACAAAACAATAATCGCGTTACGAAGCGTTTTATAACGGGCAGGTTGTGCGCGCCGCGGTCGTCGTTTTCGCTCTAACCGGTTTCCGTTTTATTTATTTTCCGATCCGCACAGGTTGCCGGGTGATCGGTCACGAGGTGGCCACTTGGAAGAACGTCAGCCTGTTCGACGACCCGTGTCTGACCTGTCACTGCGAGAGATCCGTTGCCGGGCCGGCGCTCACTTGCGCGAAGAAGGCGTGCCCCGTGCTCCAGTGCCCGTCCAGCAGCATGCAGATACTGCCGGGCGAGTGCTGCCCCAGATGCGTCGGTAAGTGCAGTTCGAAACGAACGTACGTTTTTTTTTTCAGATTCTGAGCGCCGTCAGCTAGGTAAGTAACGGTTTTACGACGATTTTCTTTTGTACCGTTAAAATGAACTACCGAAGAAAAGAGCGCGTCGCCGGCGAACCGTTTTCGATCGTCAAGGTTTAGAGAGAGAATTTGCGATTTTCTCAACGGTTTCCCGATGGGGAAAAACCGCGGAAAATCCGTTAAAAACGGCGACCCTCCGAAAACGATCATCGAGGAGATTTCAAAGAGTCCGAAGAATTCTGCTAAACGTGCCGTGTAAAAATGACATTTTTCATCCGCAAACTTGTTGCATAACAGGTCTGATTTACCAGCACTCGTTAAAAATATTCCGATCTCGCATACTACCTATTTAGACAGGACCGACGAACTTCTCTGTGTGATAAATAAGAGTTTGGCGGTCACTTTGCACGAAACATTAAAAATGCTAGTGTTCAAAGCACTGGATTTTACACAGTTGACACGGTTTTTATCGCCAAACTCATAACGGAGCATAGTGATTCGGGTAGAGTCTCGCAAGCCTGTCTATGAACGATGCGGTGTTGTGTTAGGATTTTTTCCCTCGACTAGTTGAATAAAACCATTTTTACGGCCGGTCACAGCTTGTGCTCCGTCAGTACATATTATACCGATTCCCAACAAAGACTATAATACTTCAAAAAAATCAGAAAAAACAGAAAATACATCGACAGCCTTTGTTGTTGTTTCGAGAGTTTGAGCGAATAACATTTCTTCATTTTTTTATCATCGATAAATTTACAACGAAACAGTAACTGAGAATTCTGCCCGTTGTTTCATCACACTGAAGTGAAGAGAACGGAGACTTTTTTCTATCATTTGATTCTTCAAGCCGTTTCGTCGATTCTGCGTTTTATTGTACCGTTTGACGGAGAAATTTCTGAAAAAACTTTCTTCGTTAAATATAGTTTTACAAGCAGTAAGTAAACACGGTTTTACAAGGGACTCAACAATAGTATGCGGTTTCTCGTCTTTAGCTATCAACGAGGCAATCTCGTAAGAAGCTTCCATGAGCTTTTCATTTTCCACTGCAAAATGACCAGTCGAATCATGCGTTTTACCGAGTTTATTTTAGCATGAAAAAAATCGATTGGTTTGTCTTTTAAACTGGGACGATTAGTAATAAAATTAAAAATTTTCACGCCCCCCCTGAAACTTTGTCACGTCTCCCCAGGTCGAGAACCACTGTTTTAGACGATAATGTACGATACAACTTCAAAAAAACGTTTAAAAAGTTTCATTTAGTTTTAGGCTATTTGTAGCTGTTTTTAGATGTTTAGGTGTATTTCATTTATAAATGGGTTAATTTTGAGTTTTTTTTTTTACATAAAATTTGAACGCAACATCTGCAGCCGAACGTGACTAAATAAAAAAATTTTTCAGCCTACGTTTTGATCAACCGATATTTTTTGGTTTTAGTTTTAAAATTATTTTCTTATGATTAGTAAATTTAAGATTCTAGACAATCATAACAATTTTAAACCACTTATAATTGTAGCGCCTAATAGAAGACCATTCTATTGCTATGGCGCGATTTCTATAGTTTGACTGAGATCACTCGGAATCGTTATTTTCGTAAGCGATTTTTAACCACTTTAATGCTTAACTTCTATTTAAACCTTCCAAAACAATGACTCACAACATAAGAACCATCCACGCGACCTATAGTGATTTCGGCTTTTTTTTAATGTTTATTTGAAGAAAAAACCGAATTGCCCCTATCGAACTGTTGCAAATTTAATTTTATAACGCGTTAATGTTGAGTTGTATACAATATTTATATAGTTTGGAGATAATTACAATCTATCTTACGTGTTATTTTCTTAAGATTCGAGCGATTGAAATTCGCCGTCCTGCACCGTTCCCATGGTCACCAATAGGTCAAAATATTTGTCACTATGCTGTTTAAATATCACTGGAATGTACAATAATATCCGAATTGAACTCTGTTTGGAGTTGTAAATAAAGGAAAATGTATAACTATCGATCATCAATACACATCTACTATATAAGAGTAAAATCAAGGAATCGATAACCTTTTTTCTTCAGCTTACAAGCTGCTTTTTACTAAATGCAGACCAGTACGCGTGCGTTATTAGGATCAATGTGGTATCAATGTGAATTTAACGTCTATAAATATAAAAACTACCATAATACTGATTACGAATTCGCGTCGTTGGATTATTGAAACATCAGCGTTTTCGACGCGTAGTATTTTTATTGTCAGCCAACAACAATTGAAAATCTTCGTGACCCATCGCGTTATTGTTTTTTTACTCTCCCGAGTCGAAATCGTTTCTCGGGAAATATCTTTCAAAAGTTGACGAGGCCACGAAGAAAAGAAAACTTGAATAATACGCGTACGTGCCGCGCGCACCGGACGGAAACGTCTGGCCGAAACTCCGGACGCACATTGTTGTTGCACGTTAAACCGTCTGAATGTTCTCCAGATCTTTCCGGATTTGTTGGCCGCGGCTGCAGACGGACTGTACTTCGTTTATTGTTTTTTCCCATCCGCCGACAAACTGATCGTCTTCTAACGAGAACAAGAACGTTTCTATATGAATCATACGTTTCGATCGCCATACACGTAATAATAATAATTTTACTGGCCAAATCACAATTAGTAAGAACGTATAGAACAATCATTGTAATAGCTCATCTCACCACCGCCGAGGATAATCTGAATTTAATGTGTAAAATCACAATTTTTATAGTTTAAACAGTGCACACTCGGAATCGTTATTTTCGTAAGCGATTTACAGTTGCTCACGATATTATAATACACAAACTCAAACTAAACGTTCCGAAATAGTGACCAATAGCGTCGAACTACACACGCGACCTAAGTGATTATTGTTTTTCAGTCTGTCGAAAAAAAGAAAAACCCATAATCGATAACTTTTCTGTATCGACGTTTTACGACGATGGGTTTACGTTACGATTTTGCGAAAATATTTTTTCGACAAATACGAGACGATTCCGCGTACTTTCCAGTCGACTTGGATAATGGAACACTTTTGAAATTAAGACCGAGTGAAACAAATCAAACGGTTATATTTTATACCGACGGTGTGTCAATAAATTATTTTTACGTTCGGAGGATCGCCGTCTCAGCTCGAAATGATTTATTTTGTTATTCGTATAGTACCGTTAAAGATTAAATGTGTGTTGTTTTTTCCCCGTACAAATAAGCGTAGCGAGCTTTTGTGGCTCGCGCGTTTTCGCCGAACATTTTAAGCGCTAATTCGATTGAATAATAACAACGAATTCGGCGAACACTGCACAATACGATTTAGAAATAGAGGCTATATATTTTACTCTCATTCGACACATTGAAGCCAATCCACTAGCGGTGAACCGCAGTAACAGTAGAGACATAATAATATTATGTCTCTCATTGCAAGGACCGAAACGGATAGTTACGGTTTGTATGATAGTACCGATGGAAAAACAAACTCGACGAGCCTTTGGGTGAAATTAATTATAGTCGTTTTTTCAACGATGTACGTGACTCGACATAATACGTCATTGTTATTGGGTTTTCATAACTATTATTGTTATTGTTCTAGAACCTATTTGTGTAGAATGTTTTCGCGTTTTTATGGAATACTGACATCGATTCGTTTTCATGTTGTCGAAATTATGTTTGTGACTAAAAAAAAATACGCGATGGCGAAACACGGTTTATATATATACTTTAAAAACATTTCGAAAACCAATTTACGCGTTACGGCGTAACATTTCAAATCGCGAGCCTAAAAGAATGAACGCATATCTCTTTGAAAAATCTTTATTTTTTTTTATTTCCAAGCCTTAAAACGTTTTTTTTTTCTTTAAAAAAATGCGCCTATCTATCCTATACGTAACACCGCGGACTTTCGGTTTCAGGCAAAAGTCGCAAACTGATGGACCCGCCGAGAGGAGCCTGTCTTCTGGGCGACAAAATCACGCCGTCCGGCCAGGGAACGCACCCGGACCGGTGCACCGAGTGCATGTGCGCCAACTCGACGGTCGTGTGCAAACGCGAAACGTGTCCGCCTTTGGACTGTCCCGTGGAAAAGCAGACGTTCGCTTCGCACAACCAGTGCTGTCCGCAGTGTCCTAGGGCCGTGGACAGGGCGGATACGTGCCAGGACAACGGAAGAATTTATTTGGTAAGGATCGTAGAAAATCTTTTACAGATTCCGAGCGCAGCGAAGATCGCGTATTGTAACTGTAGTAATGTATCGATCGTTTTTTTTTACAGATATTTTGTTTTGAACGGTTTTTCGATTTTTCTAGTGTCCAGTAACTATGCTGCACAGATAGGTTCGCGGAATCCGGTGATACTATATTGATCGCAATTTTTTTTTTTCTAATGTTGCTTACTTCGTAAATTATACCGCAAAAACCGAAAAAAAACTGATGATTTTACTACGAAAAATTTGAAATTTTCAAAGTTTGTTTTTTAAACGCGTAACGTTTTTTTTTTTTTTAATATTTCGATTGTTTTTCGAGAAAACGATCGAAATTGGAACACCGCCGATTATTTGTGCGTTTTCTACAAAGTGGTCGATTACGGCACAAAAAAGTTAAGGAATTTTTATAAATTATACGTATTTAGCGAGTTTCGGTCCAAAAACGTACAAACTTAGACCAGATGAAGCGTTACGGTCCGATCTTTTCACGCAGTGGCTGGTGGTACCTTACACAACAAGCTTGTAGTAAACATAATGTAGTATTGCATACAAAAAAAAAAACAAAGGGTTGAAAAAAGGAGTAAATTCGAGGTCGGTTGTTTGGCGTAGCGATTACATACGAGAAAAAAAGTCTTACCTCAGGTTGCATCGGTAGTTTTTATAAAAGTGATATTTTTCGTTGAATTTGGTAAGAATCGTGTTTTTTTCCCGAAGGCGATGATTTGCCATTGCTTTCAGACGTCTTTCTAAAAACAATACGTTTGAACGAAAACTTCCCAACCAGACTAACTCGTCCGAAGCGCAGTCGCTACTCCGACAAATAATTACCCGCGCAAACTATAGTGTGATGATCCTGGTTTTTTTTTTTTTTCTAATCGTTACCTATTAATACTACATTATCGGTTTGTTAAAAATAACGATTTTTCAGCACGGAGAAAACTGGAAGGTGGACGAATGCAAATCGTGTCTGTGCGTTCGCGGTCAAATTCAGTGCGCTCAGGAAATATGTCCGCCGGTACATTCACCGTGTCCGGCCAACACCAAGTTGCGAGCCGTTCCGGGTTCGTGTTGTTCGCGTTGTGTTCCGAGTGAGTTTGAACCATTAAATCGCAACACGTTTGCCATTAATCGAACATATTTACCCGGTCCGATTGGTTTGTCCCCGAATAATTTGTAAAGCCAGTAGTACATCAAACAGGCATTTATATCTGACTAGACACATTGATCGCCGATAGCATATAATTATTATTGCCGAGAAGTTTTTTTTTTCGGTTCGTTATATCACATATTCATCATCGCAAATCAATCGATTCGCTCTCTTTCACTTTCCACTAATCGTTCGGTCACCCTTGATCTTTACTTGCCAACAGCATCCATATTTCTCGCGCACACACCAGCAGTCCTCGTATCGTTCGATCCATTAAACCTCGTTTTATTCATCCTTTTCACTACCGCTTTTACTGCTTCCCACCTTCTTGTTCGGTCACATATCAAAATCATCTCACAATGTTGTCCGCTATTAAGGGAGATAACCCAACTTCTTTTTTTGTTCAAATGGTTTGATCGAGTATATACCCATAGTTCATACTAGGCTTACGACGACCGTAATAAACGTAACTCGTAAAAAACTAACTTTTCAACCTCTATTTGTACAGTCATCTTATCACATAAAACAAACAAACCCGATTCCCTCCGCTAGATCCGACCACACTTTCACATCTCGTGTTTTACAATATCTTCCTCAAAGCCTCCCGTCTATTTTTGCGCAACGGATTCTGAGTACCTAAAACTCTCGACCCCGTCGCATCTTATTCATAAGCATATATGAATATCGGCGATTAGATCAAACGTGTAAACTATTACCTAAATTTTAACACAAATTTCGTTTCAGTGGACGGCGTTTGTACGGTGTTCGGTGACCCGCATTACAGAACGTTCGACGGGAAATTCTTTAGTTTCCAAGGTCCGTGCAAGTATCTTCTGAGCACGGACTGCGTCGGTCGGACGTTCAGTATACGGGTGACTAACGACGCGAGGAACACCAAAAATTCGGCTTGGACGAAAACGATTTCCTTGAGAGTGAGTGCCAAACTGATTCATGATAAGATCACGAAAAACCGTAATCATAACGTGAATTTTTTTTCATTCCGACTTGTTATATAGATCGGTACCTTAAAAGTGAACTTGGGTGACAAAAAACGGATCAAGATTAACGGCCAGAGGGTGTCCGTGCCGTACAAGAGGAGTACCGAGCTGACGATTTCAAACGTGAACGACACCGTGTTGGTGGAGACGAGGATCGGCGTGTCGATCGTTTGGGACGGTCGAGGATTTTTAGAAGTTTCCGTGCCGTCCAAATACAAAGGTAAAAAGATCCACAAACGGTACAGAGCGAAGATTAAGGTTTATTTTCAAACAACAACCAGATTATCGGACGTTTTTGCGTTGTTCGCACACACTGAACGTATTTTGAAATTTTTCTATACATTCTATACATTTTCGTATTACGCCGTTCGAGTTGGGTGTACTGTTGTGAATTCAGAATTTGATTCTTCACTTTACAGCCGTACGATCAAGTCGATCAGTCCCTTAAAATCCCCTCCGCCCCTCAAAAAAATAAAAAATATACTCCTCCCGCGCTCACGCTCACGACGTTCTCTGAATTGCAGGCAAGCTGTGCGGATTGTGCGGCAATTTCAATGCGGTGCCCAGGGACGACATGACCACCAAAGACGGGCACGTGGTGACGGAGGCACAGGTGTTCGGATCGTCGTGGCGGGTGGGCGGCAAAAACGCGTGCAGCCGATCGCTGAAACCTGTGACACAAGCGTCGCCGTGTTCCAAGAAGAGCCCTAGGATCCGGGAACGCATGTGCAAGCCGCTCCGCCAGCGAGTGTTCGCCAACTGTCACAAAAAGTTGAACTCGATCAATTACTTCAAGTTAGTAACGCGCGTTAACTTCGGGCGCCACACAAGTCGCGGATTGTTTTTCCCCTTTGATTTTGATGATGAGACCCCAGACGAAATCGCGTCTAATTCGTTTCGCCATTTTTTTTTTCGCAGATCCTGTTTGACGGACATGTGCGAGTGTCCCGCCGGCCGGAAGTGTTATTGCGAGGCGATGACCGCGTACGCGCACAGCTGCCGTCGACTGGGGGTGTCGCTGCCGGACTGGAGGACCATGACCGGGTGCCACGCGTACTGACCCGCGTCTGAGCGTCCGTCCAGTTCAGAAGACACCGCCGCCGCCGCCGCTGACCGTTCGTTGTTGCTAGTCATTGTTTTCGTCACACATCTGTGCGCGACGTTTACCTGACCGTACCGGCCGAAAACGGTTAGTGTGACACGAATTGGCTGTGGTGTGTTGTACAGTTTGTGCATAGATCTCTGCTGACACCGTCCGAAAACGTACGGGGTGGTTAGCGACGATCCGAGGATGTTCCGGGTCGAAGAAACGGATGTATAAATCGTCGGGGGGAGCGCGTAGCGTGGAACGCGTACGGATTCGGGGCATTCAAAGGGTGGATCGAGGCGTGTACAAGCGGGATACAAGGGCGCGAACGGGGAAAAAAACCTAACCACTATAGGACCACACGTTCGAGACGGGACGAAAACGGCGAACTATACGTTTATGCGGGAAACGCCGGCGAGAAAATCTCGTGCCGTGATCGAGGTCGGTTCTTGGAGGCTCGATGAAATTCACGTTTTCTGTTAAAAATATTTTTGGGTACCAGCAGCTGGTAATTCTGTCGACCTCAATTCGGCTATTATAGTTCGATTTTCACCGTGCCGGGTTAACGACGGACACCTGTAGAGCTGTTATTTACTCGTCGTGTGACAGTCGGTAGGTACTCTCTAAATTGTTATCAGCGTAGAGGTATCCGCGTCCGTCCTTCCCGAGAGAAGCGGTTAGGCAC
This sequence comes from Hormaphis cornu, assembly GCA_017140985.1. NCBI lineage: Eukaryota > Metazoa > Arthropoda > Insecta > Hemiptera > Hormaphididae > Hormaphis > Hormaphis cornu. Next base: position 56,195,823 of record CM029357.1, read on the forward strand.
ATTAATCTTTTCACTCGGTCGAGATCCGCCGATCGGATAACGCGTCGAGACGTCGTTGTTATTATTATTGGGGGGTACGGACCGACCGATGTTACGAAAAAAAAAAAACGGCAGTGTCGGCGACGTGAAAATTTTCTCTCAGTGTGTATCAGAAGAAAAGAAAAACAATTAAACGCAAAATCTTTTATTATTTACGGTCTCTTTAAATCTTTTTTAAAATCAATATTTTTCATCGACCGCAGCAGACCGCCATAAACTGTAATGAAATCCGTTTATTCGCCCACCCCGAACTGGTTTTTACGACCGAGGATTTTGTGTCTAATTTACGAAACGGAATGCTTCTCTGGAGAAACGATACGATTAAAATGCGAATCCCTTTTTTGCCAATTTATTATTTTTTACGAGCCTACCGTTGATTTCACAGAAACGCCAGTGATTACACAAATCGATTCGAAATCGAATTAAACTGTTTTTTTTATCGATCTTCGTTGTGCGTTTAATGTTTTAAGTTTCATG
>CM029357.1:56252988-56263049 GCA_017140985.1 Hormaphis cornu
TTTTAATTGCCTAGGGGCCCACCAATGTTTAATCCGGCACTGATAGTATATATATATAGGTTTAACTAGTTTGATCAAACGGATGTTTGTTGTTGAATTTTGTTTTTTACCAGGACGTACCGGACCTAGGTACCATAGATAATCTCTCTCGGAATCGTTTTGTCGAAGTCATCGCTTTCAGATATCGAATAAAGTACGTTTGAACCACAACTTTCGAACCGTAGCGCGCGATGATCATCATTTCAACATTATTACCGAACAGATGCGTGATTTGTGGCGTAACTATGGGGCCCCGGTCAGATTCAGTCACGAGGGGGGCCCTTACCAGAAAATGTTTTTTTTTCCGTTTCAACTTTTCCCATCCGTCCCCGCCCCTCCCCCCCCAACTTACACAATAATATTCATTGCTCGGGATTTCGAAGGGATGTATTATCCAAGCATGTACATTCGTGCCACTTTTGGGGGCCCCCTGGTGCCCGCCCGGGGCCCCGGTCTCTGAAACCGGTACGACCGGTGGTAGTTACGCCACTGATTTTACCGTCTCCTTCCGGCACCAAACATTAAACTGGCCGTGCCCCCCCCCCCCTGCTCAGTGTTAAATTGACGTCTGCTCGCGCCGCTGCCGTTACGATTGCAATGTAAATCATAATTTTGTTTTCGTCTTTACTACGATTATAACGAATTATAATATGCGCGCGTGGCGACGAGCTTTCACTATCGGCGCGCGTTTCGTCGCCGGCTGACCGGCCGTATCGTTGTGTGAATTTCGCGGCGGACGTTCGAATCGTCGTTTCGCGTTGGGCGAAAAAACAAAAACTGTGATAGTATAAATAATCGGTAAAACAATACGTCGTGTGTAGCGTTTTTGTGTTTTGTTTTCGCGTACGACAACATCGTGCGCACGGTGCCTACACATGGACTCGTCGCCGGAGACCGGGGTCGGACCGGAAGCGCGGACGGACAAACAGATGTCTTTGGAAGACCTCAACCTAGACGAGCTCAAGACGCTCGTGTCCATGTGGTAAGGGCTGATTATTTTGTTACACTATCGCGATTTCGGCTTTGCAAAAATACACAGAACAGCCCCCCGCTACAGTCAGATCGTTAGATGCGCCGCACCTACGATCACCGCGAGCCGTTCACGCGAAAACGTTTCGGTTTTCGAAATTGACGGTGCAGATATCTTTTTGTGGGGGTTACGCGTCGTTATAGAGAAGATCGTCGAGTATTTGCGTGCCACTTTGGATGTGCCAAAACGGTGGACCGAAAAGCAGTAGAACGGACTCGCTCGTGAAAGTGTCAACCGTTTCAAAAAATTATTTCGCGCGGCGGTCGGGGCCGGACGTGCGCTCTCGGCTGATGGCCCCTAGGCATTTACCCGAATACGGCACCTCTATTATTTAGGTAGCACCTATTTTGTTCAAGAAACGTATTTTCGTTCGTGTTCGTTCAATTTTCGAAATTGCGTTCGGTGGAAGCTCTCCCGCGGTGGCGCAGATAATCCCGGAAGCAACCGCGTCCGGCGAGCACCTGGGTCATTGCGTAGGTCATGACGACCGCCATCCCAACCCAACGACCAACGTTTGGCAGTAGCCTCCGCTAGGTCCACGCCGCTTTGGGAGAGTTCTCCCAACGCCTCTGCCACTCCTCCATGGTGACCGCCCTGTCCCTCGCCCAAAGCACCGCCACCGCGGTTCCGGGCTCCCCTTGGCCGCCGAGATCCGGCACGCTTCCCTGGCCGGAGGCGCTCGGGCGAGGAACAGCGCCGCCTCGTCTGATACCGTGCGGTACGCGCGGGTCACACGCGGAGCGATGCGGCGCTGCGCTCGGACCGTGGCGGCGCGGTTTTGCGCCGTGGTCGTCGCTACCTCGGCCCACACCGGCGCCGCGCGCAGAATCTTGGAGAGGACCGCGCTCGTGAGCAGGGTCCTCTTCGCCTGTGACGGGCCGCCCGATCGCCTGCGCCGACTCCGGGGCCCCGGATGACGCGATCGCGACGTGCTCGGTGAAGGCGGTGCGGCGGTCAGTTTGTACACCGAGGAGAGATTTCCGGTACATCGCGTCCGATGATCTTCGCCTCCGTGTACGCTCACTTTTTTGTGAGCATGACCGCCTCCGTCTTCTCCGCCGCCGGCTCCAGGCCGCGACTGCTCGTCCAGCAGCTCACCCGATCCAGCGTCTCGTTCGGCCAAGGAGATGCTGGATTTTCTCTCCGCCGCCACCACCGCCAGGTCATCGGCAAAACCGACGAGAAGGGTGCCCGCCGGCATCGGCCGACTCGGATCGTATTTCAGACGACAAATCAAATTTATGTTAATTCTGTGCCAAATTTTAGTGTGACTAAGAGTAATTATTATATCGAAACCACAGGTCCAAATATACGTCCTATGTTAAGTTTTAATTGTACACGCTGAAATCGGACGCAGAATTGCCCATTGTACATTAGCTTTCCGGTATCGTCGTATTTCAGTATGTGTTATATAAAAGTCAACGTTTGTGTTGGATAGGCTCATTAACTGCCTATTCAATCTTCTCCAAATTTCACATACGTTGAGGCCCTGAAAAGGTTTTAGGCGCATTTTTTTATCCATAATTGTTAACCATTTTTTTATTTAGAAAATAATTCATTTTTTATCGGCGGTATATTTGCATATATGATAATACTATTTGTTCAATCGGCTGAATATATTCAGTGATACCAAAGTCACAGCCAGGGAACTCAATTAATTATTCGGTTGTTGTCAATACTTGCCGTAGCTGAAACCGTGTAACGAATTATGTAATCGTGAAAAAAATTAAACCCCGCAATTTACCACAACATTGTTACGTTATACATGGTGATGGGTCTCTATGCTTTCGATATTAAGACTTTACCTTGATTAGTAAGAACTCAAACTCTTAGTTAAACAATTATGATTGAAGTTCTTACTTCTGAATTCACTAATACCTGCCATATATTTAGGTCAGATAATATATCTCAAGAACATTGAGAAATAATATAGAATTACAAAATAGGATGGGAAAAACACTCGAATACGAAACCATTGATAGTTACCAGATATTTTAAATTTATCGGTAACAAATATTCATCAACTATAGTATACACGAAAAAATAATTCTTAGAAATATAAAGCATTCATAGATCAGTATGAAGGTATTCAAATGTAAACTGGTGCTGTATATGAATGTTTTAAAACACACTTTATACTAATGTAAATGACTGTCCAGAAAATTAATGTACATCGAAAGTCGAACATTTAGAGCGGAGGAGGGATTATAGACAAAAAATTGTGTGATAAAACGTTATGGGAAGGATACGAACATTAAAAACAAAATTTTGGGCTATTCGTGGTCTTAGGGAGTTAGTTAATAGCTGTTGTAAGTTCTTCTACCCGTGTAGTCCATTATTGGTAGGAATCAGGAGAGTACGTTAAAACGAATTGTTTTTCCCGTACGACATCCACTCGTTTTTGCACGTTTATGGGCACTGCTGGCCACTGTGACGATGCTCAAATTTTAAATCGGAGTAGTATAAGTGCGTAGTAATTTGTGGCCGCAACAACTGATCGCGGCCGTTCGATTCGATGTGATCGGAAACGCCTCGACGACATTATTATACAATATAACGAGATCGAAAAGTCAAAGCCGAGAGCTGAGACGTGATTTCAGTTTTTTTGTTTTATTTTTAAACGTGCGAGAACTGTAAAACATGCAAATCTCGCGACGGCAGCGGCAGTTTGTACGGGAAAATATTAATATTAAAAGAGAAAAAAATAACGGTCAGCTCTGTCTCGGCGTTCATCGAGAAGCTATTGTTCTTACAGATAACATAACAGAGCAGACTATTTTTTTTATACGTTTTACGCCGACGGTCGCGCGTAAAACGTCATCGAATCGCGGTACAAATTTATAGATTCTGAAAGCAGCGGTGCGGAATGTTTTTTTCTTTCTTCTGAAAAAACGTGTAAACTGGTAGAAAAAGTATTTCACACGCGACACCTCGTACGATAAACTTTTGAACAGAGATGGTACTCAGTTCAAAGCGATCCTTCTTCCGTTTTCAGTGGTCAGGTACTCCTCCGAAACGGGTTCAAATTAGTTTGAATTGTTCCCGAATTTTTAAAAAACGGGTAACGTTCAAACGTGTTAAATTCTTAAAAAGTTTCATCAGTTTTGAGTTATAATAATAGCGCGGGATACTGAAATTTTCGATTTATCGATCGGGCTCGCACAGAATTTCGTTATTTCTTTTAGCGTTACGATTTATCCGCACGCGTCATAAAATTGTTCGTCAAATTTTTGAATATAATAATACGTAAGTCAGTTTATCAGACTTTGATAGCGAATCGAGTTTGTATCGAATGAGTACCACCTACTCTGATCGAAACACTTTTCATGTATTGCTTTTGTAATATTGTTTTATTTTTTCAAAGTGTCCAACAATATTGTATTTTAAATACTTTCAAAAAGCGTTTTATTCCCGGAGAAAAAAACACATTTTTACTATTTCGATTCGCGTGGTTGTTCGGTACTTTTTCGTAAAGTTGGATTACGTTTAACAAAAATAACTAAAAATTTAGTGCACGCCGTGTCGTGGGTGCAGCAGGTGATGCATTGCACCGTTCGGCTGCGTTTTATAAACTGGCCGTACTCGAGGCCCAAGCTAACATATTATTGTAACTATGGGTAAATGTTCTCAAACGAAACACGGTTTTAGATTTACGGTGGTCTTATCGTACATCTGCATAATTACCGAATTAAAGCTACTATTTGAAAAAGAAAAAAAAATCCGAAACTCGAACGCATAGGCGCGATGTACTTGGAAAGTGCGACTCGTTCGTCTCGTCGTGTTGGGAGCTTAGGTTTGGGCCCCGTGAAATATCTCAACGACCCGTCTCTCTCGAGATGCTCTGCCCGATTCGTTTGAAATTTTCGCGCGTTTTAAACGAAAAAGGAGCGAAACATTTTACAGTCATTTAAATCATAATTTTTTCGGCCGTCGACCGTAACGGATCGATTTTCGAAATGCAAAACGCCACCCCGGGTGTTTTTTCCGTAGTCTGCGCCCGCTTGTCACCGTCGTCGCGGCCGTTTCGGGAGAAAATTTGAGCGAGCCGTTGTTTTCCAGCGATCTACACAGCACAACCGAAGATTGACGTTTCTTAAATTTTATTTTCTCGTGGTCTCGTCGGTTAGAACGAAATCGGACGCACGCTATCGTCGAACGCGCGCCAGCCGCAGTAGTGTGTGCATCGGTCGACTGTTTTGTTCGCTACCGTGCTCTCGCGAGAACGCGTCGGAAAACGAACACATCCCGTGAATTCGCGCGCAACGGCGTAAAATTACTAAACTTCTCGTTGTATTTGTAACCTGCGCGACACCGCAGCCGACCGTCACTCACTCTCTAAAAACACGGCGGAAAAGACGTCCGGAAAACGCTCTCGCGCAGAACGGTTGTGCGAATTTTCGAAAAATCTCTTTGCGCCGGCGACGTTCCGGACACCCCGAACGTGTCGTGTGTGTACATATCTATCGAGCGGGTAGTGAATAACAATTATTCTTCAATAACACATAACGGGTTAGTTAGCAGCCGTCCGCCGGTAACGGTCGTCCGGCGAGTAGTCACTTGTTTTTTTTATCTTATTTTTTTTTTTTTCCGTCGCAATTTTTACTCGGCCGTAGCACTCGTAAGCGCACGCTCGTGTGTTGAACTCGCGATAACATATAAAAGTAAATAAAACACGATTATCACGGTGGAATTCGCTCGGACATGACGTGGTGCCGAACGGTTGTTGCCGCGGCGATGCGCTCGCGGAACAGAGGAACAGAGATAACGCGGTCAGTCGCGCGACGGCTTTCGACCACCACCAGGTAGTTATAAAATAGTTCAACGGTTTTTTTATATTATTTTTTTTTTTTCTGCACTTTGAGCGCGCGCAGGTTTCAAAGAACGACGACGCAATAGCGTACGCCAGTGGTGGCCAAACTACGGCCCGCGGGCCAACTCCGGCCCGCCATCATTTAATATCTGGCCCGCGAAAGTATTTTACACGACGTAGCGTTTTAAGCTCATAATTCACATTAACATTCACATTCAAATTAATATATTTGGAAGTATTTTTTGTGAGGGTAAAAAGATATTTTGTATAATTTATATTTATTTTTTCATTTGTAGTTATAATTTAGTATAGATTTACAGATTAAATAAAGCTGTTAAATTATTAATTTATTTAAAAATAATTTTCGGAAGTGTAAACCGATATCATTTTTTCATTTGTAGTAATTATTAAGTTAAGTATTAAATAAAGCCATTAAAATTAGTGAGTAAAATAAAAACGTCGTTAAATATGTAATAATTATATACCTATACCTAAATTTCAGATGACTTAAAGTAAAAAAATTTTTATGGCCCGCGGTAAAAAATGTTTTTTCGTTATGGCCCGCGGTAAAAAAAGTTTGGCCACCACTGGCGTACGCAAAACGCAGATTTTACCGCGACGTGAATATCGTAATTATTGATTTTGGAACGTTCCGGACGTTGAATATTTTAGAAAGACGTTTTTTGATTTCGCCCCCGAAAACACACACCATCCTACTAACTAACACTGGCACCGCGTGTTTGAAGCGCGTTTTTTTTTTTTTTGGAAACGTCGACAGTTTTTTTCGCGTGAACCGCGTCAAAACTTCCAAACTGCTATCGGCGTCGAACATTTCGGTCGATTCCGTCGCATTTTCAGCGAACTGTAGAACTTTGAAACGCACGGGTCGATGATGATCAGTGCACGAAGCCGCGTGGAGTTTCGTACGTTGATTTTCAGCTGAAACACTGTAGTATTGACGAAACTCGAACAACGTCGTTTTCAAAAACTGCGTGCACAAAAAGTGTCGAGAAACCGTAGTTATTTTGCGATTTTTTTCTGGGGCAGTAATCCCCCTTCACGATCATAAAAACGGATAAAAAGTTCGTACGTCATGCGAATTTCACTAGAGTAAAAAATAAAAATTGTTTTATTATTTGACTCGCCGAGCTGGGTGTTGTTGCGTGGTTATCGTTTGCTGCGCCGATAAGATAACGCTAATTACACACACACTGTTGTACAACAACACGAAACCATCGCTTACTACTACCACCTACATGGCACAAAAACGTAAAACCTTGCAATTTAAATTGCCTATACACGACTCCTCGATAAAAGAATATTTTCGCCTGCGCATAAAAAAAATTACACGTTTAAAAAACGTAAAAAAAAAAACGTGTTTGCGCCGCCCGGGAATCGAACCCGGATCACAAGAATGGGAATCTTGCATGATACCATTACACCAGCGGTGCCGTCAGACTATCCGGACGGTGTTTTACTGCTTTTAATAACATCACTATTTTTTGTTTTTTTATTAGTACGTACCACGTTGAAAAAAAGGTGTTTGCACACGGGCTTCGGTTATTGTAAATTTTCAAAACACGAGTGATCTTATCATTTAGCGCGTGTTTTTCATATTATACGACAACATTAAAAAGAAGCGTTTTATTATTTTAAACAAAAAAAAAGCACCCAACATCGTTTTTGACCTATGAAAACCGCATTTTTGATACTGCAAAATGTTGGTTGAATTTTTTGTTTCACGGTTTCCTATACATGAATATTTCAATATTACAGTTTCTTTCAGAAAATCACCCGATTCTTTAGGAGTCTCTTCCGCGGATCAAATTTTTTTTTTCCATTTTCTTTTTTTTTTACATTATTTTAGAGGTTACCTATTGATTTTTTATTCGATTTTTCAGAGATTTTCTTCCGATTAATAAAATAGACTAGAAGTTGTATGGTGATTTTTTTTTCCTAATCTGTTCAACATATTTCTTCTACGCGTGTGTATTTCAATTAAATAACCGAATAAAAAAAACATAAAAGATAGGAATGCGTATTATTACTTAATATGAGAACACTATACGATCGTTTTAACTGTATTAATAAATATCTGAAGATGCTCGTAAGCACAATACGGGTTTTCGACCGTAAACTTGTATACAATCCATCGTTAAAACGAATAAAATTTAACGAATTACTTTAAATTTATGTTTGTTCTATCCAAACATCAATTCGCGTTTGTAACAGGATAATGTCATTATGCACAAGAAAACATAGCAATTACCTGTTTATTAATACAACAAATACCACGCAGGGATCACTTATAATTATAAACTGTAAGTGCTTCACCCGACATTATTGTGTTGTAATAAAAATCCGATAAAAAATTAAACATCCACATTTACTCGCGCGGCGTTTATTACTTTTTAAACAATAATTTTCCTATTAGTAATGTTGCGTTACGATTGTTTTAATACTACGCGCACTTAAAGAGTATACATTTTTGATGATTTTTTGTTACTTCTGCCACGGGTACTCGTTTTTTTTTCTCAAAAACAATTCACAAAAAGTATAGTTACATTACGTTAACTGCGTGAAATATTATTATTATTTGCACCGATTCAATCGCGCTCTAAACACGATCTACTTATCTTATTTTGTACTACGAGATATTGCGCGGTGTCTTTTATCGACTCGCGTACAGTATTCAACGCACTGCGAAATCGATTTTTACCAAAGCGGTGAATCGTCGTCAAGTACGATTTGTTACATACCGTACGTTGATTTTGGAAACCGATCGCGTTACGACCGAATGAAACGTTTTACTACAAAACGTTTTAACACGCGCAGCGTTGAATCAAATCGTTTTTTTTTTTCTACGTACGTATACGGTAGGCTGACTGTCGATTGCCTCGAACCGTGTACATTTTTTTTACTTTACAAACAAAATTTTAAGTCACATTTCTTAACGACTCGTGAAAATCGGAAAAGCGTAAACGACATTACATTTATCGCACCTATACCGGCGTTCGTACGTTTATTTACTCGTATCACGCGCAGAGCTCGTAACATCCATTAGCAGCCATATTATGTACAGGTCAAGCACGATAATCGTTAATGTACTTCGGTCTTTGGTGCACTTCAGTTTCCGTGTAAACCGACAAAAAATGTACAAAACGATAATGTTATTTTAACCGCGTTTTCGTACAGGTTACCTGCGCGATTTCTATATATTATTCTGTATCTGACAGCAAAAGACGTACGATAAACACAGCTTTATAACGCAATATCACGTTTATAGTATTTGTATCACAGGCCTATAACGCGCGTCTGCCACGTGGTACAATTTCTCGCGAATTTTTTCACAATTGCACGTCGGGTGTTACAACGAATGCCGGAAACAACGATACATTTACTAAACGGCTATTATAATTATAAGCAAGTGCATCGATAACGCGTGCGGGGTGTTGTTAATCGGCTGTGTAACGATGGCAAAAAAGTTGATTATCGTAACAAATATGTAATACACACGATGTCGTTTCACAATGATCAAAATGCCTACTTTGTGGCGCGAAACAGTTGCCCGAGTAGTTTGAGAGCGCGGCAAGAATAAATTTTATATTTTCTGCGGTCCTATAACAACAACTCGGAGGCGTATAACAGAGTATTTAAACCGTAGAAACAAATCGCGAGACGTTTATTTGGTCGTCTAAAACGGTTGATAAATATGCGGACACAATGCGGTGACCAGAGGTGCCTTGAAAAAAAACCAATTATCAGACAATATCGGGCATGTTCTAAAAAGAAATTATTACTGCTACTATCAATAGTATACGGCGTGTTCAGCTGTTTCGCGACACCGTTGTGATTTCAGTGAATACAACCAAAGGATGTGTTAATTAATGCGAAGAGTTTGAAAATGATCAACTTTTTCCATAAGGTATTCATGAATAAGACATTAACAGCATCGACCTTTTAAAAAAAAGAAAAATCAAAAATGTTACAATTATTAAGAAACATCGCCATAAACGTAAATAATGCATTTAACGTAATATGTATCCGAATCGTTATGACACGTTAAAATGTTTAAACGTTATTATAATTAAATCAGTATAAAAGACTGTGATTATTTTATATATTGAAATTAATTAAATTATTTATGATTTATTAATATATTATTGGCATCAGTAGTTTTGG
>CM029357.1:56417595-56460803 GCA_017140985.1 Hormaphis cornu
CTTAAATACTTTTTAAAAGTATTTTTTACAACACTGGTTAGCAGGTTGTGGTAGGATTAGATTACAACAAAATGAAATCTGTTATTGTATTTTAATGTAGATAATATTGTAGTTCAAACAAACCATACCTTTTAAATATCTAAACAAAGTTCAGTGTTTCACTTGGTTACAAAATAGTAATGGGACGCAGTTAAATAAAAAATTAGTCTTGTAATGATGTGCCTATAATAGTCAACTATTCAGTCTACCAAATGAAGAGTACCCTAATATTTTTTTTTTTTTAATAACAGGGTCCCTCCAAAATAAAATACTGACAAAACTCGTTAAATTTGCAGTTCTGACAGATGTTGTCCCTGACATCCCTGCCATTATGGTAAGAATGTTAAAAATCTGTCATTTTTTCTAATACTTAAAACTCACTCCATTGATGGTAAGTTATATGTCTTTGTTAGTAAAGTTTCCTTTAACTTGCAATTTCTGTAGCTAATTAGACTTTATATTTTTTAGGTATTAATTTTTAAGATAAGACTATTATAGTTAAAAAGGTTACATTATAATTGTTGAATGTAAAATTGCATGAAAAAAAAAAAACGGGATCACTCTAGGTTGCGTAAGTAGTTTGACGAAATAGCAACTACGCTTTGGGTGGGTCACTGATTGGAATTTTGTGGTTTAAACGCATTATTTAATATCTGAAATCAATGATGAATCATTACCTTTGAAAAAATTATCCTGATTGAGCTCAATTCTAGTACACGTCCTGGTAAAAACCAAATTTAATAAAATCAAAACATCACTGTTTGATCAACACTTTTTTTTTTTTAGAACTTTCCTAAAAATGGTCCGAAAATTCCAAGAGTTGTATCCACAAAAAAAAAAATATTAGTGTAAATAATGTGTCAAAATTGTTGAAGTTATTGAGATTTTAGTATCAATTGCACAGCAGTGCGTGATTTCATTGATATCATCAAAATAACATCATTTTTCATTACTTTTTTTATACGCTTTCAGAATCTACAATGCGGATTTTTTTGAAATATTTTTATTCAGATAGCAAATTTTATTTTACGTACCATAATAAAATTTTAAACAATGAATTTTGTGTTACAAATTTTTTTCCATAATAAAGTCAAAGGTATGATAAATTTTCTAACTTTTTTAGTATCATAATATGTATTTACATGCTGCAAAAAAAAAAAAAAAAATAGAAATTTACAAACCTTTTTAAGTTCTATACTTATTTTAAAAAACTTAAGAAATCACTTGAAACTTGGATCACATTGTATTTTACCTATTTCAATGTTGTGTAAAAGTTTCATCTACTTCCAATTATTATTTTGGACAGTTATGGCCAGGATTAGTTATGGCCAAGAAAAGATATCAATTATGTTAAACAAACATGTTATGCATAATTTTTAAAGATTTTGCTTTGTTTTGTATTGTAACTTTTTCAAACATTTTAAACTCTCAAATTACCAATGGTAATGAAAAAAAAACCATTATACATAGTCCATAGACCTTTCAGGAATGATATTGACTTTTAAAATTGGATCATTTCTTATACCCTAAAAAGTGTTTACAGAAAGAAAAAAAAACAATAATTTCTTTGCTACGCTCAGAATCTGACAAAATTATCATTGTGAAAACAATATATTTTTTACTGCGCTCAGAGTCTAAAATTTTGGGCAATTTCCTTATAATTTAAATACAAAAATGTATCCGTAAAAGATAATATTATTGTGTTATTCTGTCAATAGTGAAAATTAATAATAAAATATGTACAAATTACGAACAGTTTTTTACAGTATTTATTTCTATAAAGTACCTGTATAATAGTTGGAAACAAAATAAAAAATTGCCTAGTAGACACATAATTCAATTCTAAAAAATAATCAAGCTAGCTGTATAGTTAATCAATTATCACCTAAAATTGTCAATCCGGTTTAGGTAAAGCTCATCCAAATATCCAAAAAATTATCATCATATTTTATTTCTATTAGTTTGTACAAATAATATATTTGCAATCAATATTAATAATTTAGTGCACGCCTAATTGCTATTTGAATATTTGTTTTAACTAATCACAAATTGAAAAATATTTAGTTTATAAAATCAATTGTTTAAATTTGCCGCCCTCAGTGGAGCAATGCATTTGCGCAGTTTGTTGTTGCATTCCTGTATTTAGTCGCACCTTATAGGATCAATATGACTTATATCAGTGGTGTGCAACCTTTTTTGATCCACGACTCCCAAAAATTATTTATTTTGATAATACATTAAATGATAATTTTAAATAATACCCTTCCTACAGACATTATGCAAGTAGTATATAACTTTTTCATTACAATTATTTACGACCCCCACCCAGGTTGCGCACCGCTAACCTATATAGTAAATGTTGTTTAAAACAAAGTAGCATTATTTATCATAGGTAGCGTATCTGCTACATAAAAAATGTGCAACATCAATTAGAAATAATTTTTTCTGATTTTGTTGTTATCCGTTACAGTACCGAGTATTATTAAATAATTTAAGTACCTTCAATGTTTCAAGAACATTAAAATTGGTCGAGAGCAAACATGCGGCAAATTTTTCAATTTATCGTTTATACATTTTGTATGCCTTGTGGCCGCAGTACAATACATCATGTAATAATTATTTGATTAACAAGTTTTATTTAATTATTTAACACCTTGATGGACAGTCGTTAAATTTTACTGTTATTGCAGTAAAATTGAAAATATACGTCACTTTAAAATCTCCATTATACATTAGTTTATTATTGCTGTAGCGGTAACACAAAACCACGAGAAAATTGTTATTACTGCTATAGCAGTAGTATTTATCGTGATTTCTTATGAGAAAAAAAATTATTCCAAACATATTGTTATCATTTAACCAACAAGCAAAATTGTTTTTTTTTTATTAAAATGTTTTTGTAAAATTGGTGATAAAATAGTATCATTTTTTGGAGGGTTTTGTAGAAAAAATATAAAATGTAGAGTTCATCAAGGTGTTAAACAACAATTATTGTGGTAGAGAACAAAATTATCGCACAACAATTTGTGTAGGTCAATAATCTACAAAAACAGTCTTTTTTGCTCACACTTGTGCAACTCAACGCTCTACATTCTTTTTATTTTCCACATTATTGCAGACACACCTTCAAGAGATCAACACCCACAATTGACATTATTGTGATGATAATGAGCAGCAATATTGCATCACATACATTAATTTTTATTTATGGGCCCAACGAGTTACACGATTAAGTGTACTCAACATCTGAAAGTCTATTCCGAATGCCATAATAGGGTAATTCACACTTCAACGCTCTAGTTAAAAATTAAATTTTCAATTTATTTGTAATTTAGTAGTATATCTAAATCTACACAGAAATAAGAAGTGCCTATTTCTTAATTACTTTTATTCATCAGTTATTTAGTTTTTACTAAATTAAGTAACATTTAATGTTAAATACCTATATGATTTAAGGGGAACGGATGACAACATAGTTAGCATGACAAAATTAATAACAACATTGATACACATTTACAATGAGTTATAACACCATTCACCGTGGAATAAAGTACTATTTAAAAAAGATAAACTAATTGATACAACAATAATCAATATGTCGGTTAATTTTTAAACAAACAAAAATAGTGGAGAAAAGTACAAATACCACTCTTTGCAGGTTAATTTTACCTAATAATTATGCATATGCAACCTGGCAGGATCTACCGAAACATGTATAACAAGGTCAAAGTTGCATTTTAATTATTTAAAGAAAAAATTACAAACACAGAGTTGGAAACTATTTTTCAAAAATTGATATCAATGTACATTAAAACCAAATATTATAATAAGCATTAAAATGAAACACTTTATTTTTTAATACATCACAAACAATTAAAGTATGTACACATTCTGGTCTACAACCTACGCCAAAACAAGGATTTCAAAATGTTTTGGAACATAATAACAAGTAGAAACTGTGTAAAAAAATATTGTTGTAATATATATTGTACTACGCTAAATGAATTAAACAATTTATACATAAATATTAATACAAATACCAATTCAATATCATTGATTTTGAATGGCTTAAGTGTTTACAAACTACCAAATATCCATTCAGTGATCCAAATCTATCACAAAATGTAAATCACAACATATTACTTGAAAATGTTACGGAAGGTCTAAATTATTGAAAAAAAAAAAAAAAAATTATTTTCAATATGAAAAACGCAACTTTTCACTATAACCAAGTTTATCAAGATTTGGTTTGCATGCAAAGTTAATCATTGGAGGTGGTCCACACATCAATACTAATGTATCCTCAGCTGGTGGATAGAGATGTTCAGAAATCATGTCTGATGATACAAATCCAACACTGTATTTCCATCCTATTAATATGTTATTATTATTAAATAATAAATAAATCAAGGTCACTTTAGAATAATAATGTAAAACAGAAAACTATATATACTCACCATCACTAGGTCTATCAACAGTATACCAGACCTTCACCTGATCTGGATGACTTTTAGCTGCTTCTTCCAATTCATCTCTTAATAATATATCTTCTTCCGTCTGATTGGCAAAAAGTAAGGACAATTGAGTTTCGTCTTTAGGGTCTCTAGTGACTTGTCGTATTAATTGTAACATAGGAGTGATACCTGTACCACCTGACAATACAAGTAAAGTTTCAATAAGTAACAATAATTAATTGTATTAAAAATAACATTTATATTTTACCAGCAATCATTGATATTTTCTTAGCGTAAAGATTATGAGAAGGATCTATTCTTTTTACAGCTTTAATTTCAAAATCTCCACGACCGTGATAAATAAGACGGCCAGAAGGTCCTCGGACATCAATCGTATCTCCAATTTCCATTTGTTCAAGATGTTGAGTCAATTTACCACCATCTGGGAATTTTGGATTTTGGTCTTTGAAGTATACCTAAGCAATTAAAATAAAATATGGATTTCAGAATACTACAATTGTTAAAATTAAATGCTTACTTTAATCACCAAATCCATATATCCAACATCATTATCACTACTAACTGGTGTATAAGCACGTGCGACTAATTCTTCATTTATTCTTGCAGATAAATGAATATGCTGACCAACTGGTAAACCTAAAACCAAAATCAAAATTAATTGTAAGAATAAATTTGTAAAGTGAATATATTGTAGCTCTAAACAGTTGTGTTCAATAATATATTGATGGTTAAAAAGCTACTTGCAGTAAGCGACACTGTTATAGTGTCATGGAGTTGTGGAAGACACTTTTCTGCATTAATTTACACCACACAATTGATATCATTGTTTTATACGAGTTACGGAAATACAGAATTCTAAACTTTGAGCAGTATGTAACATTAATTTTTTAACGGGCAAAAAAAACAGTAAGCACCAGTTTTTGGAATAACCATCACAATAATCAAATTTAAATGCAGCAATCAATAGATGACAGCCACCACCATTAAAAAAAAAAATTATACACGTATAATATAAGGAAAGAAGTAGGGAAAGTCCTAAGGTTGTTGCTTACATACTTCATACAAATCTGTAGCTTACATATTATTAAAAAAAGATAATGTCATAACCATAATAATATTTCACAAGACGTAGTAATTAAGTATTTGTAATGTGGTGTATGATACATAATAATATGTCATTCACTGCATTTTAATGTGAACAGTGTAAGTAAATGTAACTTAAACAGGAAAAGAAAGAAGCCAACAATTATTGTAAAAGTGTTCAAATCAAATTAAAATTAAATATAACATAAATGATACAATTTTTATAGTATAACAAATCACAATAGTGAAAAATCAGAAAAAAAATCTACGCTTTATCATGAAATTAAAACAATTATTATATTAAATCAAAATTTAGAGAAATGAGGGATTTTTTCATCTCAAATGTAAAATATCAAAATTTCGGCTTACTGCACAGCTTTTTAATTGTTGATATTATTTAAATTAACTATTACGTAACACCATAATAATGAAAGCATACACAATTTGTATCTATTACATTTAAATGTGAACTAAAGTATTAAAATTCATACTTTCCATTACACAATAATAACATAAAACAATTTTGTAAATACAAATTTGTTTAAGTCAATCAAATTTATTAGATAGGTACTTTCAAAAAAAAAAAAAAAGCCAGCTAACACACTTATTGTAAAATCAATCTATTTGCAATCAAGTATATTATTATGAATAAAGGTGTAAAATTCTATTTCAGGTAAATTACTAAAAACAATTTTCATGTTTATATATATAAAAACCATATAATAAATAGGTAGATTACCTAGAATATGATTGTCGGTAGGCAACTCAAATCTAAATCTTCGAGTGTCATGACTGATAACGTGTTTTTGAATCAGCGGCAATGGAATTTTGGTATTAGAATCCACCAGAGTTCTTTTTTTTTTACTCTTTTTTTGAAAGTTGGCGACAAACGCAGAAATCGCAAAGCCTGTTGTTACAACAATCCCAAGACCGACTAAAACTGAAGACACGCTCTATAATAAAAATAAAACATAATAAGAATACAACAGTTAATACATTTAGCATTTAATTAATTTATGGATGAAAGAAAAATGTTTAGACAAATTACAGCAACAAATAAGTATTGACATATTACCAAACTTAACCTATGAATAAGTAAAACTATAATTTATTTGAATAAAATAAAATATTGGTTGAAAAACGTATTAGTCACACGAGTATAACAAGCATTTAATTAGTAATAATTACCGAAAATGAAGATAAAAAGTTTTTGACTGAAAAAGAAGAACTCATAATGAATTTTAAATTTATTCAAGTTGTTCTGTAAAGCACACAAATGTGAAATGAAACGAGTTGAGCTACTCAGAATACGTCATAATAATATGAATGCTAAATAAATAAATAATATGCTAATAAGAAATAATAACTAACAAATAGTAATTAAGGTTTACGAAATACGAACGACGAAAATAAATTGAATTCATCAATTAAAAAATGAAAATGCGGAAATTATTATCAATCTATGAACAAGATTCATGAGGATATCAAATATATTTTATGTTGTTGAAGGTTATGTTTTGTCTTTCATGGAAGAATCGCGGTCCGCAAACGATTTTCCACTGAAAATTCAAATTTAAAAAAAATAAATGAATTTCAAGACTTCAGTACAAGGATGTAGGTACAGATCTTGATTATGGTTTAGACGTTTAATTTTAAAATTATAAAATGAATTAAAACGTAACTTCTTCATGTATTTTTTAAGCGTAGCAAAAAGTCATTGGATATCGATTTAAACGCATAATTTTCATTTTATGATTAGTGAACACTTTCAGCTAGTAATAACTGTAGAACGATTGCTTTGAACTTTGATAGTTACATAATATAAGGACGCGGCAGTCAAACCATTAAATTCTATAGTCAAACAGTACGATTTGAAAGTAAAAATATTAAAATGCTTGTTATTTCGTTGGGCACTACAAAATCCGAGGTATAAATAATGATAAACCAAATATTTGCAGAAAAACACATTAAGTGTGAATGAATAGCTGTCGTCGTTTTTGTAACACGCATTACCGACAACTGTACGCAAATCACTAGACAGATGCTTCATATTTACACTAATTTCCGGGGCAGTCCTGACCGTCATTCTCCAAAGTCGAAATCCACGTTTCATTTGAAGAACAGACTAGCGTCTAGAAAGATGGACATCACCTGGGAAGGAGTTAAGTTAGAACACACACCCTATCCAAAATATATAGGAGTTACCCTTGATAGATCACTCAATTTTAAAGAACACTGCGTGACCATAAAACGTAAAATATGCGCAAGAAACAATCTATTGCGGAAATTGGTTAGCTCAAAGTGGGGAGCTCATCCCAAAACGGTCAGAATCTCTGCACTATCTCTATGTTTCTCGGAGGCTGAATATGCATGCCGGTGTAGGGATGTTCAACACACACTAAACAAATTATACAGCGTTAAATGAAACGGTACGCGTTATAACAGGCTGCTTGAAGCCAACACCAGTAAACAAACTATATTCACTAGCAGAAATAGCACCACCACATATTTGCAGACAAATTGTTAGTGACATAGAGCGAACGAAACAGATCACGGATGAAAGACACTCTATGCATAACACACAAGAAGGTTTCCAACTGAAATCAAAATCAAGAAAGAGCTTCCTAAAATGCACAAAGAAATTAGAAGATAACCCACAGACAGCAAGATTGAAGCTATGGGAGGGTAGAGAGTAATCAAAAAAATTGAAGAAAATTTACCCCCAGGACATAACAATAAATGGATGGTCTGGACGACACTAAACCGCTTACGCACAGGAGTTGGACGTTCGAGGGAAAACCTAAAAAAATGGGGAATAAGCGAAGGGAATGAAGACACAAACTGTGTATGCGGAGAAGTCCAGACAATGTCACACCTGCTAAATAGCAACGAATGCCCAATCAAATGTGACGTAACAGACTTACAAGACGCAAATAGCAAGGTTATAAAGTTGGCAGAATTTTGGAGCGACATAATTTAAAAACATAATTCATACATTACCTTTTATTACCATTCATTAGTACCTACACTTTTTCATATTTTATCTTATTTTATTTTATTTTATTATTTCATATTTTATTTTATATACCAATTGATTTATTTGATTAATTGATATTATGTCGTGTTATTTATAGTTTACCGTTTGCATGTTTAATTACCTATAATACGACCAGTCACCCCCTCGTAAAAAAAAAAAAAAAAAACAAAATAATTACTTAAGTCTAAATTCTAAATAAATAAATCTGAATAAAAATTTATTTGTTTATTTAACACTTACAAGATCTTCAAGGATTCCCATAGTGATTAGGTACCTTTTTGTATTTTCTAAAAAAATTAAAAATGCACACATAAAAATTATATCTATCAGCTATATTATTAGGCAACACATTAATATATTGAAATGTGATGATAGGTATTGGACAACATTACTCACAAAAATAAAAAACTTTTATGACACGAGAGTAAATAAAATATTTGCGTGTCAGTAAAAATTTAATAACTAATGAGAATGAAATTGTTTTTCTAATTCATTTTATTAACTAGTATTATTTTCTTTTAAGTTATGATACCTAGTTTAAACTTCAAATTTTTGCATAAGTAATATTATGTTAAAAAATATTAACATAATATTACATAAACGTACCTCCTAATATATATTAACAATAATATATTGAAAAGTCCTAATGAGTTTATTTTTTAGTACATTTGAAGTTTGAACTAAAGCAGTACAAAACAATTTAAGAAAAATATTAGTTTTAAATAATAGGAATTAAATTCCCATTAGAGTATGCTACTGGGTTTATTATAATAACATTTAAAAGTGCTGAACCTATAACTGCTATAAAACAAACACAAAACATTTCATATTAAGGAGATTCACACCTCAACAAGCCATGAGTCAATAATTATATACTAGATCCGTAGGTAATCCAAGCGGTATAAAATATACGATAAAACGTTCTCTACATTGAATATATTCAATTTCATTAACACAATGCTATTTTTTTACTACGACTGGTTTAAATCGTTGAAACTAAATTCCGTCAACAAATATTTATTCAATTAAAGAAAATTAATATTATAAACTACCAAAGGACATAAACTTACATGTTTAGAATACTTGATTAAAGTCAGAATAGAAATAAAAAAGCCATATAGTTATTGGTAATAATAAAATTTACAATTTGAATTTAATTTAATATTTAAATAAATAAACGAAAGAAACTTATGACTATAGTGCAGATTGTTTAGATTTATTTATTGAAAATAATTTATTTTTTTTTTTTCATACTTATTGCCTTTATTACAGTTGAATGTAAAATTGTCAATAGTTCATCTAGTTCAGTCATAATTTTAGAGTTTGTGTCTTTGAGCTCACAGAAAAAAGTATGTTCCATTAAAATTCAAAACACATAATTATATTCTATTTTCCAGACTGTTAAATCCATTAATGAAGAGGTGTGTGTTTAATGGATCTTTGTCAGACCACAGAAATTTACTCGATTAAAAGTGAAATGTTATAGACACAATAATTAACAGGTTTATTTGGAAAAATTATAAAATAAGTATAAGGATATTAAAATTTGCACCTTTGTCCTTAGATGAATTTTTTACTCTTACCACATCCTAGGTACGGACGTAAGGTTATGTATATTCAGTATTGTGATAACTGATAATTATTATATTAGAAGGTTTTTCAACAAAAAATAGCATATTTATAATTTATGGGTACTATAGATATAACAGAATTTATTTTGTAACAAACAATTATGGTTGACCTTTAATATTAGAAGTTAATACATTTACTAGGTGCACTACACAACAGATAAGAGTAAAGTATAAAAACTAATAAATACTAAGTAAAAAGTATGTACTTATGTAATATTTTTACAAATATTTTTATAACGGTGAACATTGCATACCTAAAAGTAATAAGGTAAAAGATAAAAGGTTTTTAAAAAAATTTTTAAATGTAAAACATTATTTTATTTTACCTAGCTATCTACTTTTTAATAAAACATTAAATGCCGTTCACATTATATTAAACTCAATTATGAGCACCGACTTATTTCAGTTTTTAAATGACCTCTAACATACAAAGTGCAGACAGAATAACAACGAAATTTTTAACTTTTACTATTAAACAAATTTTTATATAGGTACTATAGGTAGGCAGGTATACCTACAACATTTAGTTTTACTACCCAGTAACAACAATAATAAGAATAGTATGAGCACCTATTCTACATTTTAAAAGACGTACCAATAAAAAAAGGTACCATTTAACATTTTTATGAAATAGTTTACATCAATTATCAATATAAACTCTCGAAATTGTTTATTATGATAATTGTCACATAAATACCTATCTACTCAAGTACAAAGAAATTAAATTGTATTACCTTAGTTATTTTTAAATATTATTCTAAAGTAAAATGTACAACCCACAATGTGGATCATCAGCAAAGTTTAACGTTTTTTAAGACAACAAATTTTATTATAACGCAATAAGTAACTTTATAATTGATTGTAGATACTTTCTACCGTAATCGATTTCAATGTCATAAATTATTTATGTGAGAGAGCAACGACAACAATACACGGTTCGCTTAGTTCTGCGGACAGAAAGCGCAATACCAATTATGCACTTTCGTAGCGGTCATTACCTATTATTGAACGGAGAGGAAAAAATAAAACGTATACACACCTTTGATTTAATAGCCGTAACTCAAGGTTGGAGAAATAACAACAATTAATAAATATTCGGAATGGTCTGACGAATAATTACGTTTATGAAAACGAACGGAATTCGGTACGCGTTTCCAGTTAAACAAACTACATACTTTTTTTTTTCAACAGACCCAGACACACCGATTTCTGGTGAATTAACGACTGCCGGCAGCCGGACGAAAATTGGTGGGCGGCCAAAATTTAAGATTTTTGACCGGTCCGTCTAACCGCAGTCGCTGTCAGTCCGAGGACGATAACTATATAAAAACAGCTGTCGGCGGGTGCGTTTGGCAAAGCGCCGTGAGCGCGGACGCAATAATTTATCATAATAATATAATATCGTTACGACGGGCGAATATCAAGGTCTATATAGATAATTGTATCCTTGGGCGAATTTTGTTTTGTGAATCCGAAATGTTTCGGTCAAGTGTATCTAAATGCGGTTAAATCGTTAAGAGCAATGCATATTATATACAAATTAATAAGTGACCATTAATAAGTCATTAATTTTTTAACGCATTGTGTAGTAAGTAATATGTTGATGAAGACGTTTGGCGGGAAAAAGTTTGGTTTGAAAACATTTTGAATTCCAAAAAAATTCTCGTTCCGCTCTATAACCTCAAAATATTTCAAATGTTATATAGACAGCGCCGCGGCGGCTGATAGTACAGTACTTCAAAATGCGCCAAATGAAAACAAAATAATAAAGCCGGATATGTACCTATGTATAATACGGTTTAATAATGCGAATTGCAAACATAGGAGTTTGAACAGTCAAGTGTGAACAGTCTAACAAGTTATGGATCCTCAATAATTAAAAATTAATTGCATAAAATAAAATTTATCGTTTGATTTAACCGGTTCTTAGTGCGGTTAGTCGCAGTTAAGTTAAGTACTAAAGTACTCGACTTTTTAAAGTACGAACCAAAGTGGTTGTGTTGTGTTGCTCGTTTTTAAAATAAAATTATTGCTCGATACACCCCAAATCAACGTGATTCTCTACCTTACGTTTTGTTGAAAAAACTGCAAATCTGCGTTCCCGGTTGTCAAAGAAAATCGGTTCCAAACTATCTCGAGTACTTACTACATTACAAAAATGATGTCATCAAAGGTATAATCAATCGTTTCAATTAAACTGTTTGTGGAAAAACTGAGTAGGTAGTACTTGTGCGTAAAACTTATCTATTCACGGTGTTATTGTAATCCAAACAAAGTTGCGCCTTAATAATGTTTGACCCTTGTAAGATTGTTCTAAATCTACATTTGCATTGCATTATTACATTGTAATTTAACATATACAATAGTGCAAGTAGCAGGTACCTTGTAGCTACGATTATGTGTAAGTTAATCAAAATTCATGTTAAATTAACACGTAACACATGCATTTTTTTATGTTGTTATGTAGTTAGTAGGTTATTTTAGGTACCATTCAATGCTTTCTATTCATAATTATTAGCTAATAATAGTAGTTAATAATAATAACATTAGTTTTATAATATTGTTGCTGTACTGTGATATTCGGTACAATTATGTTTAAATCTAACAAAAAATGTTTGTATCATACAAATATTTGTTTTATTAATTATTATATTCTGGTGTCACACTTGGTTTCTATAATTCATCAGTAAAGCAATCGTTAATTATTGCAAAGTTTTTGTAAGTAAGCAACTAATCAGTTTTCGGGTGGGAGGCTATTTTGTACCGAGCGCATTTATTTTAAAACGATATTACTATATTTCTTTTTTAACACTTAAGGCAAAACAGAAATAATTCAATCTTTTCATGTGAATCCAATATAGGTTTTGGGCCCTAGATAGTCCTAGAAAGATTTTTTGAAAACTTCAAATTTTCAAAAACTGATCATTTTTTTATAGTTATGATCCAAAAACAAATAAGTCAAAATTTCCAAAATAACTCTGTATTTACCTCATTCAATTCCAATTTCTGTAAGTTTCATAAAAATTTTGGAATTATTGCGTTTTGTTAAATTTTTCAAACCACTTTTAACATGAAAAATAGTACGTATTGACATAATTCTAGAAATAGTTACTTTTTTTTATACTTAACGTCGAAAATGTTACCTAATTCATGAATTCCAAATGTATTTTAACAATGGAAGTAGAACATTTTGATTTAATCTGATAGCAGCATTTAACCCTTTGTCTACTTTTCCATTAGAATTGACGTAGAGCTCATTTAACATTTTATAATTTTTTTTTTGTCAATAGTACCATTGAATACAATATAATAAATTGTATTTATAATCAATGATAGTATGTTTTGAAATGTGGCCCTTGATTGGTAATCTCCTGAGTTGTCTGTTTACGATGGTCCTGCCTGTCAGAAACCAAATTCTTTATCAATACTTTTTAAAATGTATAACAGAATGTGTTTTGTGTTTCCCACCTGAATAATTTTACTGTATTTATTTTTTAGATTATATCAAATATTTGTAGACGTATACAACCTATGAAACAAGTTGTCCGCTACAATTATACACAAGAAGAAGCGCCACTACCAAATAAAGTCGAAAAAAGTTTGTTTGTTTGACATTCTTCAATATTCATTGATTTGTTAAAGTTATAAATTAAAAACAGTTTGAGCAATATGTTAATAATCTACTTAAGCTCATTATTATATTAAATTTTATTTTTATGACCCCGACCGCTGGTAGGTTTTTTATATCTTATGAATTTAGACCAATGTTTTTAACCTGGGAGAGGTGTCGTTGGTCTTTTTGGCCATAGTTTTTTTTTTATTTTGGTTATTATTTAATAGTATACGAAACTAAACAAATTACCTTTTATAGTTTATACACATGTAGGCTATCAGTATAACGCAGTAGTTAATAAAAACTGTAAATTGTATATGTTTATTGCTAGTAACGTTTTTTTTTCAAAAGTCAGTCATTTATTTCTAAGGTACAGTTTGTAATGTTTGACAAACAAAAAACAATTTTCAAGATAAATTAAAAGGTATTCCATGTAGTTTGTTGATTATTTGTTTTTTGTGCGCCTTAGAGTATAGTGTATCATTGTACCCAAAAATTATTATTTTGATGTAGGTACCTATATTTTTTATTTGTTAGTTGGGAGAGGGTGGGGTTTCAGGAGTAGTCTTTTAGGTCTTTCTTGTATAGTATATAATAGTATTGTGTAATATATAACCAAATGTGTAAAAATAAAATAAATTATCGGCAATAATATATAAATTTTTAATATTACGGTAAAAAAAAACCAGCGACATCTTTCACTTAATATTTTAACACGACACTTTTCCCGGGTTAAAAAAACTAAAAAAATTAAATTTTAACACATAGTATAGCGCTTATGCGTATGATAAATTATAAAAATGAAATTTATTATTACAATTTCATTCTAGCTCTAAATAAAGTAACACTTTTGGGACGAGTTGGTGCAGATCCACAAAAAAGAGGTACGGAGCAGCATCCAGTTGTTGTATTTTCATTGGCTACGCACCAAAATTATGTTAACAATAATGAAGGTTGTATATTTTGTTTGATTATTTTGTAAAATAAATGATTGTTATAATTAGTTTTTAATTATTAGAAAACACTCAAAAAACAGATTGGCATCGCATAGTTGTATTTAGGCCAGGATTGCGTGATACTGTGTATAATTATCTACAAAAAGGACAACGCGTACACGTTAGTGGACGTTTAATGTATGGCGAATTAAAAGATGAATCTGGTAACACTCGAACGACCACATCGATTGCTGCTGATGATATCATATTTTTCAATACAAACAACTAAAATTAATTGTTTAAGACTTAAGTTAAATATTATTTACGCAAAGGTGTATTGATACTTATTTGTTTAGTTTGTAGCAAAGATACTCATTATTTTGGTTATTTGTTTGATCTACTTGTAAACATATGCCATTACTTTTTTCTAAACGCATGCATTTAAATATTTATGATCTAGGTATATATTTTTACGTTTATATGAATACTAATAATTTAAGAGTAAAGCTTAAAAACATTGAATTTATTATAAAAATACATTGTTTATAAAAACCAGAATAGTTTAAAAATACCAAAGTTGTATTTTACTTATTAAAAGTTACACATTAGAATACTTAATAAAGTGTATTTGTTTATGATTTGCTTGTATTAAATATGTTTCTACTTTCCACCTAAGATATTCATTAGTAATGCTAATAGTTTAAATTTTAAATAGTAGAATCATATTGAAAGTTAGTGAACTAAAAAAGTTAATTAACAGATAATTCAGTCGCTGATAGCGCTATCAGCATCCACTTTCAATGGTAGCAATTTTGCTGTTTGTTCAATAATATTTTATTGAAAGCTATGAAAATACAACTGCGGGCTGACGAATATTGTTCTATGACGGGGTTTGAAAGTGGATACCACGCGCTCCACAGCAACTGAAAGCGCTCAATTGGTTGCCAAAAATTACCATAGCATTACTTAATTGTTTATTATAAAATCAACGCTGTTACCTATTTTAGCGAGAAATTAATTATTCAAGGAAATTATTCTAAAACTAAAATTGATCATAGGTTAACAACTTGACAAGTATCTGCAATTTATCACTAAAACAGCTGATTAATTAGTTGATTGAGTAGTATGCAAAAATAAAGTTGAAATTTAAGTTATGTCTATTTCTTTACAGTTGGAAACTAGTTAAAAAAAAGAGTTCAACCTATTGGGTGGGTAGTAATTTGAAATAGCTACTTGCTTTGGAGTAGGTGACAGTTTTGTGCTGGGTCACTGGTTTAGAAGTTGTAATTTATAATAAATTAATAAGCAATGAAAATTACAAATCTGAGAAAGCTCAGTGAGTCAAAAAATTCAACAACTAACAAGTCATTATTTTGTTGAAACTTTTGTGACGCTTTAATTTTATCCGTTCTAATAATGTGTGAAAATTTCAATTCAATAACTTTTGGAAAAATGTTTGCCAACATAAATGACCAAATGAGTAATGACTAATGATTGAGAAAAATGTTCATTGATCATCAAAGTTAATTTAATAGCATAGGTTTAGAAAGAAAGATTAAATTTTAAGTCTGGTGGAAGTTTGTTGGAGTAGTTATTACACCATGGAGTAGGTCACAGGACATAGCTTTGGGTTGGTTACTGGTTTGGAAGTTGTAGTTTCATGTTTAGGTGTATTAAATCTGTAAAAAAATGGTTTGCTTACAAAAATTTACTTGACTTTATTCAATTTCACGATTATATTACTGAAAAATGTTGAAATTTTGTCATTGGGACGTTTAATGTTCTTAAATCTAAAAATGAGATTTAAAAAAAGATAATTACTAATAGAAAGAGTTTAAAAAAGAAAAAGTTAAAAAAAATAGAACATCATATGTTTTTTAACTTGCTCATAATTAATATTTTTCAACCGCTAGAACTACTTTAAACTGTTGCTTGTTATTGACATTCAAATTTTGAATGTATACAAGGAAGACAACAAATTTAATATTTTTCAAATTTTTTTTTTTAATACATTCATTTTCAATAGATACCTCTATTGATCATTTATTACAAAATAATGTCCGGCAAATTGTTAGATTTTCTGTAAAATTTTTTGTAGATAATTCAACATAGCTCATTAGTTAATGCACTAAATGCATCCTATTAAAACTTTTTAGTGCTTACTGCAACTTGATATATTTTAATAATAAGTATCTAAGTTGAATGTTGAATAAATACGACTTAATTAAACTTTGGTATTATTAATTCATTTAAGTAGCTACAGTTAAATATTCAGGAAATTGGCCTGGTTTTATGGTCATTTTATTGAAGACTTACGTCTTTCATATATAAATAGTTAAAACCATATCATTGCGCCCTATACAATGCCATTTTTTCCGCTTTGGAGTAGGTCACATTTTTGGAAGGTTAAATTTGTGAGTAATTGTGAATTGCTTAAAAAAATAACAATTTTGAGTTATCTCAGTTTACCTGTATAAAAATTGTGCCATAACTGTAGAATATTATAATAGGCACTATTATTAAAAAGGGTGAAAATAGTTTAACACTTTAATTTTATTTCAACCAAACAATGATCAATTTTGTGCATACCTACCATGTAAAATTAAAATGTTAAGTTCCTCGGTTAGAATTAATGGAGAATTTATATGTATGAGTAGTTACCTAGAGGGTTATTTATGT
This sequence comes from Hormaphis cornu, assembly GCA_017140985.1. NCBI lineage: Eukaryota > Metazoa > Arthropoda > Insecta > Hemiptera > Hormaphididae > Hormaphis > Hormaphis cornu. The sequence goes on from CM029357.1 coordinate 56,435,088, forward strand.
GTACGAGTATATAGTATTATAGTATGCATGTATGATATCTTATACTTACTCTTTATAAATCATATTAAAATAATATGTACCTAGTCAAAAAAAGAATTATTGTTTTAAATCATTTTTAACTATCTCCCTATTTTATTCGTTTCTATCGCATCATTAACTAAGAAAAATGAATGCCACATTGTGTCTAATATCCAACCCAAGTTTGGAATTCAATAATGATTTATACATAGGAGAAATTATTTATTGAAAAAAAAAGTGACTAAATGGTGAACATAATTATACGTACATAACAAATCAATAAAATGTAGTATTTTTTGATACTGTAAATTATCATTTTATTTATGAATTTTTTCCCCATTAATTGATGTATATTTTATTATGAACTCATGGTTTTTTTTTAGGCAAATATTAGTACATAATATAACACCTACTATTAATATTCTAGGACCTAGTTACATATGCATGAATATGCAATGGTTCAGTAGTATGTTGGTAAATACATTTATGAGTGTTTATTGCACGAAATATGTTATTATATATTGCTGAAAAATTTGTTCCTTTCACTTGAAAAGTTGTGTAATCGGCCATATTTTTCTCACTGAATATTTGTGCTAATGTTTTTTAAACGGTTTTAGATTGAAATTTAAAAATGGGAGTAACAAGCGGCAAGTATACCTAATAGACTGCCATTTGGGTTTTTGGGTGGATTACTGGAATGGAAATTGTAGTTTGATGTTTTAATAATTAAGTTTGTAAGCAATGAATCGTTGCTCGAATAATGCTCTATTAAACCAAGTCTGCATCAGAAGTCTTTAAAGTTTTATACTTTAAAATGGTCAATATTTTTTGAAATATTTAATAACATATGAACTTTATCGATTCAAAAAATGTATACATTTTTCAATTAATTTGAATGGACACATGTAAAAAACGTAAAAAGATACAATTGTGATGTACAAATTTCTATAAGGAAAATGTACGTTTCCGAATTTGTTTAACCGTATTTAGGAAAACATGTAAACAATTTAATAATATCTGAGAAACTATAACAAATTCCAAAATTTTAATGTTTTCTTTTTCTCTAAAATTTTATTAAAATTGACTCTTTATATTAGTTATATATTGATTCAAACGATGAGTATAATTTCAAAAAGTCAAAATAGCACTTTCGAAAATACTTTTCTTTTTTATAGTCGGTACCATCTCAGTCACACCTATTATGTAATTGAGAGATAATATATTATGACGTTATACAAATTCGCTTCTACGCTAAAATGTGTTTCGAGAAAAATCAAATATATATATATAATTTTAAAATCAATAAATGTTTTGCCTCGTTAATGTAGCTATGCGTCACAACGAGTGCCTCTTCCATAACATGGAACGTTTCTGTACAATCTTAAATATTATATTATGTTCTACCACATGCTGATTTTGTTTTAATATTATTGTAAAATATTATCCCGTGTAATATAGGTAGGTATAATACATTCAGTAACTTATGAGAGTACATTTATTTATTGAATCTACATGATAACTTTAATTAGCTAATGACGATAGCAGCCAAAATTGTACAACAAAAAAATCAATTAATCAAACTTAGTTACTCGCGTAAGTATCATTCTTGAAGAATTAAAAAAAGGCTATTAAGCCTTTTTTTTGTACAGGAACATTTCTTTCATCTTCATTAATATGCACGCTATACAACGGCTCATGTTCAAAAAATAAAAAAGACGTTTAATTTTTATCGGGCCATAGGTAGTTCTTTTTTTATTTTTTCTGTAACGCATAATACACGTATCAAATTAATTATTATTTTGTTGGGGCAAATTTTTTTTTTTTTTGCCTATAATAGTGTTACAAGTGCGTATTAAGCTGCCTATTTGCTGCCCCCGCAGTCACGCATTATGAATATGAGATAACATATAACAGTTTTGAAACGTTATTCTAAATTAATTATTTTTTTTTTAAAAAAACACGAATTTTCGCGAATACGCGTGTGAAAAGTTTTGTCTAATTACCAACGTATTGTTAAACGTTTTTAAATTGCGTGTTAAAATTTGTTTTGTTTGAAACAGATATTGTAATATAGTAGTGTTAAACACACACACACATGAACGGTTTTAAAGTCTATCCGTCTTGGATCAAGTTAGCGTATTGTTCTGAGACGCATAATATAATCTATATTGTGTTGTATAAAAGGAAAACTGACTGAGGAATCAACGCACAGCCTAAATCACTGGAACTGGAGACTTGAAATTTTGCACAGGGGTACAACGTATAGGCGACAGTTAAGAAAGAATTTTTAAATTGGTGTACAGACTATTTAATAAATTCAAAATCGTTTTACTGAGCCTCGACCAACTGAATCCCAGACAACTGGTCTGGTCGGGGCAGCTATAGTAACAACATAATTACACTACGCTGCGTACCTACCATAATTTTTTCTCCCACATTTTCGTAGGTACCTGTATAGGTACTAAACGTATTCTGACAATTTTATGCGCATTTTAGAATCACCGTATTCGCAGCCATCGCTATACCTACTCGAAATTTCCACGTACTAGTTATACTTAACTAAAATAATTGATACTACTGTTGATTGGTATTGAAAAAAAAAATAAATAATATGCTCACCGTAAACCGATGGAACGTATTGTATTAAACGATGCATTTTTATTTTCTTACGTTTAATTCGGGTACTCGCGCCAAAACGGTTTTATATTAATATTGCATATAGCAGAGGTTCTTCAATGTCAAGGTCTACTAGCGGTGTGTGTGTGCAGTGTATGCGTTTGAATTAAACCACGCAATATAATGAGCGTTTTGTACTTTCACGTGCACATGCTACATTATAGAAAAAAAAAATACATTAATGACGTACCTACATATTTTATAAGCCGAACTGTTCGCGAGTTAAATGATACTGACTGCGAGTGAATCATCAGCTCAAGTCGGCAAACTATGTTTATAAATTTAATGTAAGTACCAACAGGCCTGCAGAGACTAAACAATTCGTGTTTTCATATTACGCACATATTGTAGTAATTATTATAATCTATCACGGGAATCTTTCTCCTTCCCGACTCTCGCGTCCCCCTTCGATCGGCCGTTAAAATACTTATGAAGATACGCCGTTGATAATCAACGGTGTTTTTGGATTTTTAAAATTAAAAAAATCTTCTTTAGCTGTGATCTGCCGAAAGTGCCAAAATAAATGTGCTTCAATTTTCACAAAAGTGGTGCCGAAAATTGAACAGTGGGTATTATTTAGATGGGTATAATCATGAAATGAAACTTTTTTTTTTTGGAAATTTCGGTTAGTTTTTTAGTTCTGACAACAAATTTTTTAGAAACAAAATATAATTTGAAAACCGTTAAAAATTCGTTTTGTTTTATTTTCTACAACAAATCCGCTAAAAACTATTCTCACGTTGAGCGCTCATAAAAAACAACGAAATTAAAACGCCAAGTAGTTAACGATTATAACAACAGTTTAAAACAGTTTTTACAATTTTACTCCTTTTTTGAGACTACCACCTACCTGTACGACATTTATGAGCCGACCTACGAACGTTTTTCGTAAAGTGAAAATTTCATTGAATGATATCGAATTAAATCATTGATAAGCGAATAGTTTGAATATTTTTGCAATAAGTTATAAAACTGTTTGAATTAAAAATAAAATGGCTAAAAAACATAAAACAATACTTCAGTATACCATTATAATAGGCCATTACCTACACACTTTTTTATTTCGTACTATAAACACTAAACATACTTCGCATTTTCATATTTCATGTCCACGTAGGTACCACCTACACAGTTTAAATTTTTTTTACGAACCACCTGACTTACCTAATAACATTCTTTTTTGCTTATTAAAAACGTATACGTTTATTTTATTTGTAAGAAATAGTATTTTATTAGGAACTACAAAATTATGACAATATAAGTATTAAACGCACAAAAAGAAATTAATTTAAATTAGTTGAGGACTCGCCAAATACACGAGTAGTGACCAGTTTAATGTTAATATAATGATTTATTCCAATTTTTTTTTTTATAAAGAGAGATTTTCTTTGCACACCAGGGATTATTTTTTAAAATTTTTGCTGCAGCACACTTTAGGTTTCAGTGGGAACTCGGTTAGATAATCAAACTATATGACACCCACTATGGAAGTCATATCTGTATCATTGATGCTACAACATTTTAAATTGGTCGGTATACTTACATTTCGTTAATTTTTTACAAAACGCAACCATACATTTACTGATTTTGTTTTCTAATTTCTTCAGGATATAGTGTAACACTAGACTATCGATTTTTCTGGTTTACTTGAATATGAATATTATTATTATTAGAACAAATCGTTACATCGTGCTAAACTAATATGTTATGGCGGACTGATAAAGCTGAATAAAACTGTTGGTGTGAAGAAAAACATAAAAAAATAAACCTATTCTGTTAAATTTTAAAATAACAACCAATACACGTAACGAGTGAATAAATTGGTACTGCACACATGCGTTTCGCTGTTACGCAAATAGTGCGTGCTAAAACACACAAAAATAGGCCCTGCCTACTGCACTTTGCGTACGAACATCTATATGCAATGAGCAAGCATACGAACAGCTAGAAGCTTAACAATTCATAATATGTTGGAAACTTAAAACCTTCAATAGGGTCGTTTGACCCTTTAAGTAATTCCACAGTAAAATGTTGTCGTTTGAATCCTACGGGCTTTTTCTGAGCGTTGTAAATTTTATGTAAACACCTATATACTTTATGGTGTTGTTGATTCATTTATCATATAAAAATAAATTAAGCAAAAAAAAACAGATTATAACTGCTGTTTTTGTTTTTTCAATAATATTTTTCGTGTACATTTTGGACCAAAGTGGAAAACTTTTGTTGCAAAATCAAACATTTAATTAGTTCGCGACGGTCTGTCGCTTATTTTCTTTTGACTTTTTCTCCCATTCAGAATTATTGCTTATTTTATTATATTTTTTTATTTTTATTGCCAGCGTTTTACCTATTTTAATGGCAGTGTGAAAACCAACAAAAATTGTCCGTAAACTACAGTGCTCCGTGTGACATTGACTCAAAGTTGATGCGGTATAATTCTATAGTATATTCACGGTGACGGTCAAGTTCAATCAGAAATCGTTGCCACCCATAAGTGAAATGCTATTCACTTACTACTATAATTATACTAGTTCATTTATATCATTGATATTGTTACGTATTGTATGATCTCAATCAATTAGTATACACAACTTTGGTATAAAATAATTTTAAAAAATAACAGTATACTTAGGTATGGTACTTACTGTTGAGGTTTTAATTTTGATTTAAAGTAAGTTAGTAACTGTTTTCTTTTTTAAAATTTATTTTAATAACATCAGTAGGGAATAAATTTCATATATTTACTTACTTATATGAGATAAAAATGTTCATTACTGCTAGGATAAGAATGTAAGATTGGAAAATTCAAACCAATCGTTCAGATTTTACAGATTAGACCGATTTAAGTTATAATGACTGCAGATGTCCAGTCTAAATATGTCTAATCGAGTTTAACTCGGTCGCAAACCAGCTTCATTCGGTCCTGATTTATATATAGTAAATCAATGATGATAGTTAACAAAACTATAGTATAATTATTTTCATGACATATACTTATTAATAATAGGTTGTAAATTTATTATAAATTTATTCAACAGTAGTTATTTACCATTTTCTAAGTCTTTAAGTTTAAAAACAATTACTCTCATTTTTTTCAAAAACTTGCACCAATAATGACGCGTCCTATATATTATTAGATCTATTCGCAGAATTCATAGCTATTTATTGTGAACTAATAAAAATACGTCACAGTTTAAAATGTCACTATTCATAGTCTACAGACTATTCACAAAGCTTAAGTGGACAAATGTGTTATGTAAGTTCCCACGATTGTATACCTATATTACCTTCATAGTTTTATTACACCACGACAACTCCTCCGGTACAAGTACATTTTACTGGTATAGAAATACAATTTTATGTATCTATTATTTAGTTACGCCATGTTGACACAAATCACAAACATCAAATTTAATACCTATAAGTACTCGAACCCGGTGTCCTTGTATTTCCATCGTAGGAAACGGAAGTGTTAAACGTCGGTGAAGACTTGTTAAAAGTATATGTAATCCCTCTTTGAACTCGTGGAGCTTTCCAAGAACAAAACAATTAAATTAGTTAAAATTATAGTATCTAGGTATCGATAAGAAGAAATGAATGAAACATTTCACGTTAGGTCAGAATGATGGCGAAATGGAGACGCGTGTAATAGACATTAATGAGCACATTCATGAGCAGTATACCAACTTCCTATGATACGTACCCAAGTGACAAGTACACACCGATCAGTTTTGAATTTTTTTTATATTAGAATGATTAATTTATTTTGTCGGTTTTAATTTAATAGACATAAATAGTCATTATACTTTATAGACTTAATGCATGGTTAACTTAACTTAAACTTTTGAACTGGATTATATTGGCTACTTAATGCGGCCATAACGGACAAAAAACGAATCGCTTAAAATATATTTTAGCTGAAAAGTTGAAACTTATGCGTATAAAATGTTGTTTGGTACATATATACAAATGGTAAAGGGTGTTTTTTCTAATAAATATAAGTATAAATAATTGTATAGTAAAGTTTGCACTTAAGTGGACTTACTGCTTAATGAATTATTCAGTTGATTGAATATTGATTTTATGTATTTATATATATATATATAATGGCGTACACCTAAAGTGTATAAAAAGTTAAAATACTAACGTGTATATTATAAAAAATACTTAAAAAAAAAAAAAGTGGAATAACGTATTACATTTTACACAATATACCCATAAAGAAAAATTTCTAATCAGTTACGCACCTTTATTTTATAAATGTCTACATTCCAATTATTATTATAGTAATCTTTTAATCTTTTAACTATCCATTACTACCATTCCAGGTGATCCCGGCTTAAAAGGCGCATAAAACGAACTTTTGCTTTGTTGTCTGACCTACTCAACTATCTCACGTCATGACGTTTTATCAGTGGATGAATCCTTCAATGGCTTCAATCAAGACTGCAGTCTCAATATGAATGTTTACTATTGTAAATATCATTATAATATATTATTGTGAATATTACATAATTTGGGCTTATTGTAAACATTGTCTTTACAGACTATACGATTTTTAAATAATAAAATAAAAATTATCTTTTTCTGGTGTACCGGAAAATAATTCCTCCAATTTTTATTTTAAAAAAAAATTTGTTTTATCTATGTGTTCCAGAAATAAATGATTTGTGAGCTAAATTTTCAAATGTAATTACACCCCATAAAAACTATTACCCGATTCTAACACTATTTATGAAGTAAAAATATCAGTACTAATTATCTACATAGTTAAATTTATATGAATTTAATTCTTTTATATTAGCCGAAAACCTATTACTTATTATACCGTATTATAATATATGCTCGTAAAATCTTATGACAATATTTAGTGTCTATATATTGTGCTAGATATAAAAATAAATATTGATGTACGCAAACGTACCGACCAGTACGCTTATACACTTGCGGAATAAATAGAATAATATCTATCTATATAACTATACAAAATTATACTTGAGTTATTAGGTACCTACTTGAAAAATTTCAACCGATCAGTTATTTAGTATTAAAACGTCACCATAAAAAGTTATTAAAAAGAGACTCGAGTGCAGGTAATCTTAATTTCTAAAATTCCATAATAGGTATTCGAATTCGCGTACAAATAATAATATTTTTCATCTTGTTAATATCACATTAACTATCGAATTGCCTACCTACGATTGGGACTGCCGACTGGGTGTAAGATATTGGCGAAAGGCTTAAAACATTATAAAACGATGATATTATAAGAATATACTCAAAGTATATTTCTAACTAAAATGACACTACTCAAACTTTATATACATATTGGTAATTTTATTTGTTTATGAATATAATTTAAATTTTAAATAATTTGTAATCGATTAAAATACAGTTCAAAATCAGAATATTATATAGAAAGGAAATAATATGCCCATGCTTAAAGTACCTATTTTTAAGTGAGTCACTGTACAAAAACTGGGCACGTGTTGGTAGTTAGTGCAGTTAAATAGGTATTTATATTATACATAGAGTGTGGAAAATGTTTAGAAATATAGGTATCTAGACAATAAATGATAGGTAATTGATATATAGAGCAAAATTAATATGATATACTATTGCTGGAAGAGAACCAATTTTTTTTTTACCAATCAGTGGCGTAATCAAGGCGTACGAATATAATAGTATACGAGTAGGTATGTACATATTAGTTATTATGGATATAAGGTACCCAGTATGGTCCCCGCTGACCACGAACTCAGTGTTTCCAAAATCATGTTAAACACTCCGTATGCACGAATACGTCTAACAATATTATTATTAATCATAATAAAATAAATTGATGATTTATTTAAAACCCACAATCCGCTCTTACGTTTATGAATTTTGACCTTGGAAAATGGGGTTTTACCGTAAACATTTTTATTTTTCATGAATAATAATAGTTTGGAACTAGGTGCATGTCACGTTATTGTACTACTACAACGAATCATTCGGTTAACTGTAATGTTTGTTTATATACACACTAGCAGTTCCCGTGTTGACATTTTTCATATTAAGATTTGTTGATGGATTGGTATGTATAATCTTTTGTTTTATAAATTACCATCAGCGGCGGATCGCCCACGCCCCCGTTAACAAAAAATTTTAAAAAATATATGCAAAATAGGAAGACGAATCCACCGGTTTGTTTTCGTGGTAGTTGACCTTCATCGCGATCAATTTTCGTATAATTTTTTTTTTTTATAGCAATTGTATATTATGTTTGGTAACGATAATATAATTTCGGAGCAGCTGCTATTCGTGGCAGTGGCGATATCCTGGTGTAACACAGTCGTTGCACAAGTGTATCGACTACAGTGTACTTGACGGCTGACAAAGCTCAAAACAGATTCAATTCGGGAGGCATACATCAATAGCCATCTAGATTTGAAAAATTTGATTGCCAATCTTAAATAGGAACGGTAAGTATAACTAATTGGCTCCAACAATGATCTTAATTTCGGTTCATTTAACCGTGTACGGATTAAAGATATTTTATCTGGGAAACGGAAAAGCTGTAGGATCTAAGACCTATATCATCATCCTGTCAGAAAATCTGATAACTAATTTAAACGAAAGCTGAAACTTTATTGCACAAATGGCATTTTAGAACTTCACAATATGCTGGGTGTTGTACCAACCACACATTAGCCGTTTAGCGCGACCGCGTGTAATACAAATTTTGAAATAACCAAGCTCCTACGCGTTTTCCATCGAATCGTGTTGACCGTTGGTGAAACTAGAACAAATTTTTGTTTTGTTTTTTTTTTTAGAGAGCGTATAATATTACGTCCTATAATGTAATAAAACAGCGTATAAAATATAGATCGTTTATGATTCGACTTGATGTATAGTTGGAGCTGGGGGTAAAAACGGCCACCGAGAAGAATGTTTTGAGGAATGAGATATGTACGATTTCATAGGATAAGATATGGCGCTGTGCCGTAAAAACAGAAGAATACGCGCAGTACATAATATGGAATAAAAAAATGGGAAATTTTCAATATCCATTTACGTTTTCCCAGGAACCTTCTACATAGAACTACGATGACACGGGATTTATTGGTTTTTTCCGACTTAATATTATGCTATTATAGGTAAGTATAGGTAGGTATAGTAATCCCGCTGTGATCACCGTCCACGGAACATTAGGTATACATAAATACATGCTGCAGACGATGTACTGATCTAATAACGATAGGTAATTTTTTTTTCTTTTTCATAAAAACACATAGGTATTATATCGGAACTATTCGCGCACAATTTAATAATAATACGCGATTCCCATGGCCAATACAATAAACATAGCGAAATCCCCCGTCACACGTGGGCGTGACCCTCGGAGACTAGAATATAATAGATAGATTGATAGACAGATTTATTTTATGTAGACAATAAGTTGCGATCGTTTGTGCACACAATAAAAGTAGGCCCAATTATACACTCACAATTTGTACCTAAGTTGTATACACATATTACAATATTCACACGTAATGCATGGTATAATATTTTCATCATTCAGTTTCAGTACCTTTTCATTGTTTGGTACCTATATTATGTACATTGCACGTTGCATTATGCATTATCATCCGCTCGTACGACATCTCCGCGGGCAAAATCGCGGTATATCGTTAGAAATTATTACACGTTATTGTTTTAACGAACCGTACGGTGGATGATGGTAACAATTATAAAATATATTGGACGATGCACACGCGATATTATTATGCGCAGTCTGTCGACGTGGTCCAAGGGCGGAAATCGTATCGCGACTCTCGAGATTTCCACGATTACCAGCTGGCCATAATTTTCAATCCGCAGTGTAAATTGACCATTTTGTATACAATATTGTGACACTACAATAATGGTAATCATTGTAATAGTTGTGTTATAAATAATTATGATGGACCTCCAATTAAAGCCGAGAAATTGTACGAGGAAAAGCTATTTTCGGGAAGGACTGTGAACATTAAAAACAGAATGTCGGGGCTGTTTGTGATTTTAGGGAGTTAAGCTCTCATAAGTATTAAGTCTCCCTACTTGTGTAATTACTACTTGTCTGAATTCGGTATAATATTAGGTAGGTTAGGTAACGGATTAATAAAACGTTAAAAACGTTTATGATATTGAATTTAGAAAAAAAGTTAATTTGTTATTAATTATTGTCAAATACCCACTCTGTAAATCAGTATGTTTCCCAACGACCCAATCTTTTTTATTATAATTTATAACCTTTTGTAAGTTTTCATAAATATCATACGTCCATTTAAGTAATTAAATTACTCGAAAGAGCCTATATCAATGAATACTTTTCACTTCACGTTTTCGTGTTTGACGAAGGACGATTACATAGTGTGATGCAAAGTGAAAACTACCTCAATTGCTTGTTGCTCGGTAGCGTACTATATTATGTACTGTGTAGGACTTATAAAGGAACAATTAGATAATTTTGTAACTGTTGATATCAAATTTAGTATTCTGATTTCTGATGATTATTGTAAAAGAAATACAACAAACACTGTGTATTATTAACCATTAAGTCCCAAAATAGTGTTGAAAAACAAAAAAACACACGAAACTCAATTATAATAGGTTGATAGTTATTAGAAAACCATAAACAGAAACATTAGAAAACGTTTTCGCTATAAAATATTAGGTACCACCCCTAAACATTTGACATCCGGTGTAACTTCCCCCTTTCCCCCATATCACGGCCGCGCTATGCGTGTACTACTATAATAGCTTATTTGTCCTACTCAGATTATAAACTCAAAACACATTTGTATAATTTTGATGAGAATTTGGGTATGGTTATAAAAATAATGTGATAAATTAAGCGTTATTATAAGCCATTTTCCAATTTAAAATGACATTGTACATCGGGTACCTAGGTACTATTAAAACTTGATGTATTGCGTTTATAAATATTTATGAGATATGCTACTACATTATTATTATGTGCAATTTGTACGTATTTTTCTATTTCGCAAAAATTTACCAGTAAAAACGAATAACAAGATTTCTAATCAGAATAATGCTAAAAAAAAATTTTAATTGAATTATTTTTAAACTCTCGTTCGTTCGAGTCAGAATGATTACTAGGTATATGCGTTTTCTCTACACCTAAATTGTACCAATGTATAATAAACGTTACAATGAATAAGTTGAACATACATTATTGACACCAGACAAGGGTATCAAATTTACAAGGTCCGGATATTTAAATGCATTTGCATAACATTTCAGAACACACATATGCCCCTTCTACCTACTCCTACTTAATAATATTATTTCTATTCCTTCCAATATATAGGCTTAAGGCTATTGCATTAAAATATTTAAACTAGATTTTATAAAAAGATTAAAAAATATACATTTTCAACAAATACAAATTTTACTGTCCGTATGTTTTACTTTTTATTTATAGAATCTATTAGTGGAGTAAGGAATTATATTTTTAAGTAATGATTTTACTATTATAATATTTTACTAGCGAGCTCAGTGAGTAAAATACTGAACAAGTTCTAAACTTTAATGTTCTTTATGTGTCTCAAAAAGTTTTGAAATTTTTAATGACGTTTTAACATTATCCATTGCCAATATGTATGAAAAGTTTTGTTGGTTTGAATAATTTTTGCCGAAAAAAGAGAACGAAAAATACCAAATATCAACGGTTAAAGTAGGTATGTATAAAAATTGTTTTACAGAATGTAGAAAAATATGTTTTGAAGCTTGTGCTTCTGGTATGGAAACTTATGTTTTATTGATTGACACCTTTAAAACTATGATAACTCTAAAGACTAAAGTTCTATACATTTAGCATAAAATGGTCGAAATTGTTTGACATTTTTATGACGTTTAAGTTCCCTTCACTTCAATATAGTTTGTGTAAATTTCAGCAACATCTGGAAGTGTAAGAGAAAATACACAGAGGAAGAGTAAAAACAATTATTATATTCACATTATTAAATAATTATATTAAAAAAATTGACATTTTTCTTAATTAACTTTAGATACTGTGATTAAATTCATCACAGTGATTAAACTTTAGAAAATATCACCGCTGTATACAAATTTGAAAACTATCAGTTATCATAGTAACGCGATAGAGAAACGTCCCCGAAACGTTCCTGAAACGTCCCTGAAACGATTTTGAAACGTCTACGGTCCAATGTGTTTTGTGAAAATATCCGAATTTTGTACCAGGAACCTATGCGACGCTTGCGCGTACTCGGAACCCGACTCTCGGCGGCGCGCGGTCAAAACTACGCGGGCGTGATGTGCGCCTGGTACCGTAAACATCGTCTCCGCGACTTTCTGAGATAGATCTGAGATTGTGTGAACTATATATATAAATTTCAAATCGCACGTAATAAAAAGCCGGAAGGTCGCGTGGGTAGTTTGATGCTGTGGGTCATTATTTTGGCAGTGATAACCAGTAAAATATTGGAAGTCTTAAACATTTTCGAAATGATTTGAAAATTTCGCGACATTTCCACTCCAATAATGCGTAAAAGTTTCAACTTTTGGATAGGATACTGTCATAAAACAACAAAACTAGCAAAATAGTATAACGAAGCGTCTAAAAAAAAAAAAAAAATTTGACGGTTGACAATATTTTTGTTTTTGAATCGTAGCTCAAAAAATTAACAAAATTTTAAAAATATCATCAAATAGTTGATACATCGAGGGCCAATAAATCTGACCTATCGTTAGAGGTATCATATAACCTAACCTATAGATCGCGGATTTTCTGGAAATTCATACCAGAAAATAAAATATCGTTGTCAAGTTATCTAACAATGGGTATACACTTTTCTTTACGCTCAGAATCTAAAACAACATCATCGTAAAATCAATATGTTATTTAGAATAAAAAGTTTTCGCTAAAATCAGTTTTGAATCTTATTTTGAAATACCTAAGAAATAGTGTGTTTTTAGCGTTACAGTTTTACTACCGATATATTTTGTGTATAATTTTTGTACGAAAATTGAAAAGATAGGTGACACGCGTTGCGTTTTCGTCGAATAAAAGCTATTCGGTGGACGATGTTTTAATGGTTTTTTTTCGACTTTTTTTTGTTGTCATTATTATTGTTAAACGTAAAAAAACTAAAAGGGTTACCTCGGTTAATATGTATTATAGATCAACGATATTTAACAACCATTTGGAATAATATCATTTTTGAAATAGGCTAGGAAATGCATATATCATCCGTCGTTTTAAATCGAGATTATTTTAGGAATGCACGTATCCGTATGAGTGACTATTATAATATTGTATCCGAAATATCTTCTCACGCTACGAGCGATTGATAATTCAATGCGTACAAGTAATAATAAATCACGTTTCAAAATTTATTGAAAACTGATATTTATCGTTTGAAAGCGTTTTCGCTGCAAGTAAATTTGGCTTTATGGCATACCTATACTCCATGTTGTTGGTTGAATTTATATTATAGGTATGTTATTTTTCGTGCGTTTTATTTATTTCGTTTTGCATACCTCCACTCTTTAAGGCTTGAGCACTAATTTACCACTAACATTTGGCAATGTATCGGGAATTTTCGGCTATTCGTCCGTGTTGCCGCCTTATATCGCATCACGGACTTTTCAAAACCGGAGAGATAAACGATCCGAATAAATTAACATATGCATTTTTATTGGCCGTATGCATTACTTTTCGGTGGGGAGAAGATCAGTAGGTGTGGTAGTGGCACTGTTATTTTAATAATTATATATTCTCATTTTTCAACTGGCCAGCCAAACGCAATGCTTACATGCTTCACTAATGCAATAGGTGTGTATTGTATTTATTAAATGTCTGATAATCATAGTATAACGCGTTTTGATTTGTGGATATTTTAAAAATAAAATAAATTACTTTGTTTAAAATGCAATTCGGTTTTATGTATTATTATTCTACAATACGATTTATAACTGCAGACTGGCCACTGGTTATAATATATTTTCTACTTGTTATGTATTATTATTATTATAGCTGGTTCTTGATACCACTATTGTTTGTACCCAACGCTTGAACATACAGTGCCGCGACTTAACTTCTTGGAGCCACGGACAAAAGCCATTTTTTTTTAGAAAATAATTGTTAGAGAATTTCGTATATATGAAAGACTTATTGGAAACAAAGGGCATTTCACCGGTGAAATATCAAATGTCCAGAAATTCTTTAACACCCCGGTTACGTTATACATATTATCTTCATTGTGCTTGTAAAGATGCAGACGGCAGTGCTGTACTTGAGCTGCTAAAGGGACATAATATGGGTGGTAATCGCCGTAAAATCTAACCCGAAAACCGTTTTGTGGGAAACGCTTATATTTTCAATATTTCTGAAATGGATTTTTTTTCTCATAAAAAAAAGAACGTTTGTACGGGACGTTACGATGTAAAATTTCTTTAATTGGTGTATCAGAAGTCGTTCATTTGAGTAACTACAGTTGAATATTTAGGAAAATTTCTCGGTTTTATTGTTGTTTTCTACAAAGCTATACGTGCATAAATACTTGTTACTCTACCGTCGGTCGGCTGATTAAAAATAGACAGTCACAGATTAAAACATATGGTGCCCGTAAGCTGCAGTGAACAAATAAATTTGTTTTAATGTTATTTGTTCTAATTTTACGGGTTTTTAGTGACGTTTAGTTACTTACTGCATTTTTACTTACTAATAGTGTAGTCTGTTAACTGTAAGTAATGTACCTACATTCCTCGTTTGACAAAAAAAAAAAAAATCTCGTTGGATTGCTTGGGAGTAGGTCACCGCTTTGGGTGGGTCACACATTGTTAGGAGTTGTAATTCTGTGTTTATATTAAATCCGTATTGGCATTCATAGAAAAACTACGGCTTTGAGTAAACTCAGTGGGTCAAACACTCAAAAAGTAGTTAGTTTCGAAATCTTATATTTGGCTCGATAGAAAGAAAAATATATTTTGAAGCTTGTGTAAAAGTTTCGAGTCTTAAGTATAAAAAGCACGTGATTAAATTAACACAAAACCTATAGGTATAAAAATGCATAACTAGGCCAATTAGGTAAAAACAATAACAAAAATAGGTGAATACCGCGTTGTTTAGATTGTATATAATATAGGTAGTTTCAATTTTTAAAACCCTAAACTGAAAATTTAAGGTATTTCGAAACATTAACTGGCAAATTTGACGAATTTCAAAACTACAAAGCTCTGTAAATGCACTTATCGCTTCTCTCCTATGTTACTGTCGTATGAACAGTTTTACTTTTTCGGATCATAAATCAAAAAATAACTTCAACCAACCAAAGTATAGGTACTAATTAAGGCCATAAACCTATCTTTTTTTTAGCGCCTAGAACTCGTTGAGACCGGCGTATTTCTACTCCCCTAAAAGTAGTTTTTAGAGACCATAAATATGAAAGAAAAAAAACATCATCATAAAAACAGTATACATTCCTGGCTACGGAATAAAAATGCTCATATAGTTTGCAGCTCCCCCAATTTTGGTGGCGTACTATATAGGTATAAGCCGACAGATTACACTGTTTACGCTTTAATCCGTGTAAGTTTTTTCCTCAAAACCGTTTTTTATAAGACGACGTTCATGTCCGCAGCGATCAATTAACTATATTTTATAAGTTGTTGACATGTGCTTGCGCGTGACGCAGAAAACAGTATAATAGATTGTTTCTTTTGCTAATAGGCAGTTACTATATTTTAGTGTTTGAAGTCTAAAATATTTCACAAAATCGTGAAATATTAAATTGTTTTTTTAATAACGGCCGACCTGCGAACACTATGAATGCAGCAGATGCGTTTCCCCCAATCAAAAAGAAATTGGAATTTTATGTTATACGGTTATTTAAAAATATCGTTTATTATATTAATGAGTTGTTTTAAATTTGTAATATTAGTTGTACATCGTTACATGTTTAACCGAATTGTTACCATGTTTGCGTTATAATAGCGATTTATTTTTTGTCATTGTTTATTTTTTTACACAACATTTTCGTATGGAATTCAAAAGTTCCTTGCAAATATATGTTATCGACTCGAGATCGTACTTAATTTGACGCATTTTTAAAATATTAAATAATAATCCAAAATCCAAATTTTCGCACTACATATAATTTTGTAAAATCTATGTAATATTTTAATTTACTCTAAGTACAATCTAAACATGATATTTTTTTATACTTAGGTCGGAAAACGTCAAAAATCCAAAAAATTATCACGACCGTTTTTACATTGAAATCGTTTCGTCGTATTAGTTTTTGGAAATAATTCTCTTAAAAATTAATCAATTAATTGAAATTTATACGTACGAATTATTGGATGAATGAAGTTCAATTGTGATAAAAATTACATTCAACTTTTTATCTCTTTATACGAGTTAAATATAATACTTCGAAACTTACAATTTAACGAGTACCTACGTAGCTTTCAGTTCGATCATAATATTGATTACGAATTTTCGACCCACCAAAAATAGTGAGAAACTCCCAACCTATCGCTCGTTTTTTTTTTTTTAATCTTAAAGCGTTTCAAAATTTTTTATTTCATTAAATTTTTAAACACTACTTATAACAGCATAGTATTACAAATAGCACACACACACACACACTAAATAAATTTATTTACTTTATCGCACATGGACACATAAAATGTGAAAAATGCTTCTTCAGTGGCGCAAACCGTTTCAAATAAAGCGGGGGGACGACGACATAGTTTTTAATCCCACCCACATACCTAACTGTCGAAAAATTCGTAAGGTATTAAAAAAACATAATTTTGGGTTAATTTTTCAAGGGAGTTGCCCGAGTGAATATATGCGCCACTGTGCCACTTAAGAGACGCGGCCGCTGCAGTTGTCCACTAAATGCAGGTCTACTTTAAAACGATTTTTCCGGCCTTTTCCGATTTCAATATACCTAGGCGTATAAATTATTACAAATTGATAATTACGGAATTTCTTCAATCACAAATAATAACCATGTACAATTCGTTGACACATGCGCGGAGTTTTTGCGAACGCGTGAATAATTTATAACACGTTAGAATACTGCACGGATACCAGACAATTGAATCGAATGTTCTTGATTAAAATCGGAAATAATCCCCGAATTTCGCGTACAATATTCCATTTTTAAACTTGTTTTAGTTAAAAATTGTTTTGTATAACTTTTTCTCGGGACGACTTAATAATAAACGTACGGCCATACCAGCGGACACGTTAAACTAAATAGTAAACATGCAGGCGTATGTATGGTCAGAAATGTAGTAAGTACCTATCAAATGGAACTATCATGTATTCGGATGATCATTAACGAAGCACTCGTTATAATCGTATGCTCTCTACCGCGGTCACTATCAAAGTTATCAAAAGTGGTAAGTCTGCATATAGCAGAATATCGTAGTATTGATCGTGCGCCGACACATGTAAAAAAATTATAGTCGTGAAAACAATATTAAGTAAATTGTACGTAATATTTTGAACGTCAAAAATCGTTTACTCTTTCAAGGTGAGTTTTTTTTTTTGGTGAAAACTACGGGTAATTTGGCCTATTTTTTTTTTCTGTAAGTCTCCTCTTCCGGCCTCGAACGTCCCGGGTGAGCGTGCGTCGTATCACGCAGCTGCTATATTGTCTCCGGGCGAACACCCTGTATATATACCTACGGCGCTTCGGACGTCGCCGCGTGCAATTTTGTTATGAATTATTCAATCGAGACTCGGCGCCGACGGCCGCGTCACTGTCGGTGTTCCGTGAGAAAAAAAAATAAAAAACCCACCAACAACAACACGGTCGCGGCAACAAAAACAACAACAACGCCGCCGCCGTTGTCGGGGACGCTGCACGTGGCTGCAGCCGTGACCAGTTTCGCGTAGCATTAGTAATGGCGATCATATTAACGCGCGGTACATTGTCGTTATGCACTTGCAGCCACTGTTGCACAATCCGGCGGCGGCGGCGGCGGCGGTGCACTCACATTGTTCGGGCGAACGCGCGCGCGCACCGCTGCACTGACACACTCACACACTGACACGGAACGGGTTGCTGCAGTGCACTCCTATAAATATTTGTGCCAATCGCGCACGTTTTGTTCTAGGTTTTTTTTTTTTTTATACCATCCGATGACCTTAAAAATATATTGAATAATTTAAAAAAAAAAACAGAAAACGCGCGCGTGTACGCCTTCGCGTTAAGCGCCGTATTATAACTCGTGTGCATGATATATATATATTATGTTGGCACGGCGTACCGAAAAATTATGTATTCACCGCGTACGTACACAGTGTATTCGCGCGTAATAATGTATTACGATACAGCTGCGGTGCGAACTACCGACCTGACCGCGGCGTCTTATATAATACGGCGCAACCGCGCAGGGGCGGCCGGGGCAACGTCCCCCGCCACCCCGGTGAAGGCCCCCCTCACCCCTTAATTGATGATTCCGGGGCCCCCGAACACGGATTTTCACCGGATTCTCTAATAAACTTTTAGATTCCGAGCTTTTACAATGACGTTTGGTCAATACATACAAGTGCGTATTATAGATAACGTCTGAAAATTTCAAACCGTTCGGACCGTTATTTCAAGTTGTTGTTGCGTTTTTAAGGGTTTTTCAGACAACACCGTTTTTCAACACTTTTTTTTACACTTTTTAACTGGGTGGGTTTTTTTTTTAAATGTTCGTATTCAGATAGCAAATTTTTTCGTACACAACACAACCAACTTTGAAATCTTAAACGGTAAATTTGTGTTGGAATTCTTTTCCGAAAACAGTCGTGACCAATATTCGAAAATTTTCCAACTCCAAACGGCTAAATATGAAAACTGTGACCGCGGATTTTCGAAAATTTTTATTAGCATACGCGTTGGAAACCTCGTATTAGATTTTCAAAACTTTTTGTGGAAGATTGCACATTTTATCGAACAATATTTTCGAAAAAAAACGTTTATGAAAATTTCAATGTCAAAATGTACGAAATTTCTCGAAACTTGTATCGGATATGTACCTCGCCAACTTTAATATGCGATATGAATGTTTCAGCTTATTCCGATCGTTATAGTATGGGAAGTCGCATGGCCTAAATCGGTAATGCCGAAAAAAACGTAATTTTTAACGTTTTTTCCATAATTTTTGCTCGGTTTTTTTATCGTAACTTTTGAATTTTACAGACGCTTTACAGTCTATTGGACCCTCAAAGTACCATTCGTGTCCATGTACTTGACCATCGTTAGACGTATACTGACGTTACACAAATCGGAGCGTTATTGAAGAAGTTATCGCGATGGTGTTAAAGAAGGAAAAAAAAAACATACACGCACACCATGTGAAAATCAACACGTTCTTTGCGTTACTCTCAAAATCTACAAAAGAGAATATTATCTAAAAAAAATAATGAGCACTTAATTTTGTACTAAATACATAGGGTTCGTAAACCTAACCAATGTGTGACGGCCATGCAGGCGACCTTGGCCATCTGACACTTTTTACTGCATTCTACTGCAGTGACCATGTTATATTATAATATTATTATTAGGTAGTACGTGCATTGCGCTGCAGTTGAACTTAACAATATCGGGTCCAATTTATTTATTAATTCCATACTATGTATTTAAATTAAACGGATATTTATTAGACATTTTACGGAGGGAGAAAGTTTATGCGTGTGCAGTGAATCTAACAGGATTACATTATTACAACGGTCATTACAGTTTTGGTATGATTCACGTACGATCGTATACTTTCGTACACTTCGCATAACCCATATTGAGAGTGTATAAATAATTGAAGTATAAATTACAAGTAATAAAAATCATATTCATCAAATATCGTATCCAATATGGAGAACTTAGAACTAACGGGCATTATTTTAAATACAATACGAATGCTCGAAATCGGCATCAGCAGCGGTGACATTCGCCGTGAATATAATATAGTACCAGGTCCCTAACGATACTATCAAATTTAAACACAATAATGGAGTTTAAAACTGTATATTGTGATTGGAAAAGCGTAATTTTTGTTGGAACTGCATCGTTCAGAAAATTTAACACTAACGACTTAAGTCATCTCAACGAAAAACGATTAATTTGTTATATACTCGTTAGATTTAAATAATATTACTTTATAAGTTTTAGTTGTAGGTATTAATATATTATTTGTACAGTGCTTCATATGTAGTTATTTACTTGTGTTTTATTGTTTCTCTTTTTACCGTTAATCACTCTGATAATTGTTAGTATATTATCATTGATTATACAAGTACAAATATTTGTGATCAACGGTATTATCTACTTTTGAATTCACCATCCCCCGAGTGTCCAAGTATTTAATATACCACTCTCTGCATAGACGTTTTAATTATCCTAAAATGAATTAAACAGATTCGTTTTTTGCGCGTTGATATAAATTTCGTATGTAAAAATATTGTAGCCATGTTTCCGAGGTGCTCTTGAATAACGATCCCACCGTGATCTGCAACTGATTGGCCAACTGTACCTATAGTAATCGCAATAATGTCAGTGAAAATTGGACGGTTTCCATTAAGATTAAAATACGATAACACTACGTTAAAACATTGCTGCAGTCAATCTCGATTTATGGAAATGAATTTACGTTCTGATAATTTATCGTTCTAACTTTCTTTAAATAATTAAAAAACATATTTTTGAAAATTAACAAAATATGTATAAAATATCCAACATATTGTTTAGTATATGCAAGTACGCAGCTCTGATCATAGAAAACGATTCCAGTCTAAAAAAAATACGAATGCATCATGGTAGTATTAAGGTTTTGATGTACCTAATATGTATCATCCTTAAATTTTAGATTGAGAAAATAAATAAGTCAAAAAGTTAGGTGTAAAAATAAAATTACGTAAAGAACACACATAACGGTATAATATTGAAACGTTTGAAAGGAGGAAACAAGTCGTTAGTAGGGCCTTACTATAAAGTTTTAAGGTTTTATACTGTTATGGTATGTTACATAAATAAATAACTCAATGGTGAATACTGTTTAACAGTAATTAAAAGTGTAAAAAAGATAGAATAAATTTTGTATTTTTTTTTTTTTTTAAGTTATGATTTTCACTTTATTTACCCTTTCGCTGTTGTATTTATAATTGTTATTTATCATCGTAGTATAGCTACATATTTATAACGCGTCGTTAGAATATCCAAAAATACTATTTACAAAGTGGCTAATCCACGAGTACATATTCTGATTCATTTTTCAAACATTCGCACTCGAACAATTATGGATTTTACCAAGTACAAAATGGTTGACAAAAAGATTAATCTCATAATATGCAAACGATTGTGATACGAACACAGCGTCTGATATTACTGATTACATTACATAGGAAATGCAAACTGCAAATTAGAAAAATAATATAGAAGGAGGACGCTGTTGAGTGAATAACAGACACGAGTGTCCCGAACCAAACCACAGGGATAATATTAAACTAGAAAGGTCGAGCTGAAATATTCTTGTAAATAAAAGGATAATTCGTTTCCTTCCTGCACGTTATATGGGTCGTCTTCGTCGCACTGGATTTGATGATACAAAATATGGTTTTAGCCGTTCCCTAAAATTAATAGGGATATCAATACTTATGCAATTTTCATTCTGAAAACGGTTCTGAACTCGCTGTAATGTCTACTGTCGTTTTCACAAGAGTTTTTTTTTTTTTGAAAATATTTGTGTTTAAAAAAAAAATCTAACCATAGTTGAAATACAGAAACGTTGACGATGTTTGATCAATTTTAAACGGCCATAAAATTACGAAAACTTATTTATTTTCAAAATTGTCTTGTGAAAACTGCAACGTTCGGGTACTTGTCTTTAATTCTGTGTTTATCCCTGCTGGTTCTGAACCAACCGAAAAAATCGCGCAAACGTGGAAATACAATATTATGTTTTTAGAAATAAGACGTATTGGCATGACTCAAAATACATTTATGCTATAAGAATAACGGTTCCCAGCGCTCCCAAATTTTAAATACACGACGTGTCTTGTTATAATCACGAGAACCATTTTCAGAACGAAAATTGGAAAAACACAAACTTAGTTGTATCAGAAAATCCATGAACGACGAACACCCTTAATAACACGAGCGTCGCGCTTACTTTTTATTTCTTTTTTATGTAATTTTTACCTATAGATTTTTGCAAAACAGAACACTTTTCAATAATAATTTTAAAAAATGTACAGCTTCGCGTTAAACTGTTTGTTCAAACTTCGAACTTAGGTAATGGAATTCGCCCAGCCCGGGCAGTCGAATTCCCGTAAGTAATGGTGCGGCCGTGGTCGGCTCCCGTCCGTATAAGCGTATATTACTTACAGTTAGACCTTCCTAGGAGCCGTATACTTCGGTCATGAGACTGTGTAGGGCTGTGAGTAGACCTATAAATGAGAACTATACAAAAACGCTCTAAAAATACATTCCTAATTTGGTTGGTCCGTGGGCTCGTCTGAAATTAGGCGAGTCCTGCCTTAGACCAGTCCAGGTGCAAATGCAACCTGGTCTTAATACGTATGTCTTCGTGGGAAGGTCGTATTTCTGTCTGCAGGCTGAGGGTATTTGGACTTCCTTTTCGCGTCTGACTGCGGTCGTATATAGTAATGCATCCGAGTAAGAGTTGAGTGCGTTATTTATTGACGGTTTTTCGGGGAGGAGGCGACAAGGGGATCTTTCAGCGCCCTTGGCTAATAATTGTATTTTTTTTTTTCAAATAATGTTGATAATAAAAGAACCTACTACGCGCGCGTGCAACGAAAATAACGTTTTCAACAACTATCTGTTTTCTGAAATGGACCTCCCGTGAAAAAATTCACTCGCACCACCACCATTTTTTTTTTTTTATTAATACGCGTGTACAATAATAATGATAAAATCAAACATTCGTTCTGCGCGGGGTCATAAAAAATTATGAATCTGTACGACTTGTGTCGCTTAGAGGTATAATAAACACTTGGCCAGTTTGAGCATTATTATTGTTCTGTGTAGGTATACTACACGCTTGTTGATGACGCACTGCAAAAACGAAAACTACCAAGTACGACCAACGAGTCACTGCAGTCCGTAACAATTCCAATTAATATCCAAAACGCGATACTCGAGATCGTGTGTTCATATTTTATTTTTACACGCGCAACCTCGCTGCGATGCGTGTTGTTTTATTATTATTACTTTTTTTCTATAAGTTTTCGGTCACAAATTTCCGTCCGATCGTAGCCCGAACCTACCGGTTAACGAAACGATTTTCTAAGCTGTCCGCGCAATAACATAAGCTGCGGTTAGGATCACGCGCGCTGCGGCCGCACACGCCCCAAACGGGTTTGATCGTTTGCAATGCACTAAAATAAGTAATAACAGTATTATTATCATTAGTTATTATCCATGTATCCGTGTTATGTTTTATGTGTCCGTAACCGTGTAGTTATGTAGTGACGTGACGTGGACAGAAAATCTTAAAAATACCATTCGACGTCCCGAGTAAACGGGGGTTTTTCTTTTTTTGTTGACTTTTCCACATAGGTGGTGTATTATGTTTCATTATATCATTTTAGAGTATAAATTATGACGCGTTAATCTTGTGCGTAAAATAATTCTTTTGACGGGTACGTTGGAATAATTCAGCCGAGCGATTATCTACACGTACGATTGAATAAATGGGTGAAAAGTTATCTGTACGTTTTGAATACCTATTGAACTATTGAAATATTAGGTACTTTTCCGAAAATTTCTAAATCATAACCACAGTGTTTGTGATCGATTAGCTTATGAGCTGGTATCTAGAGCTCAGGGGCCCATCAAAATCATGAAAAAACCCCCAATAATGTTCACGTTCAATCAACTCTAATGCTGCAGTCTCTCATCATAAAATAAAATTTGCTATACTGCGCAGTCCCCCCCCCCAACTTTTTACTTTAGTTACGCGTATACGAATTTTTCTAATAATTTGTCTATCATTAATTTTTAACACTTTAACGCTGAAGCGTTGGACATACGAAGTGAAAATTACAAAAAAAATCCGACGACAATACGTAATTTACCGAAATTCTACGACAAAAACTAAATTTTACTGTCCGTTTTGTACATAGTTATAATGTCAGATGGCGTATAGAGTAGTTATACTATCACAACTATAGTTTGGGTTCAAACTTTCAAAGTTTAAACGTTGTATTTAATGCGTACGTAGGCGAAATAATAATAAACGGTTACACTCACTTTGATGTCTCGCAAACCTCGGCGGTGTACTCTATAGGAAGATGATCGAATTATGGGAAAAATAAAAACAATTTTATACCTATTGCCCATTTCACAATGCTAGTATAGCTGACCATTTGGGTATTTTTGGTAGTTATGAGTGTTAAAGCCCAGAAATTTTTCCTATTATTTTAGTTGATGAACAGCATAAATCATAACAAAGGGCAGGTTAACGAGCCGCGATCGGGTGCATGGTATAGAGTTGAAATAACGCGAATACAAATTTGGAGTAGCTGGTCACCATGATTTGGAAGGTGTAGTTTGAAATTTTATTTTAATTTTGTAAGCGATTATATAGGTCATTATACAAATCACTCACGAAAATGACGATTTAGATTTTACTTAATGTCGTAATAATCGTATTATATTGTGATGATTAAAATATAAAACAATGGTCTGTCGGTTGGATGTCATATATTCAGTATAATTTATTGCGGTTATCGCAGAAATAATTACAATAAGTATAATAAGTACCTGACTAATAACATATAAAGACGGTTTTTAGAGTACCTAATGATTTATTAAATACCTGTACGCATAAACAAATTAATTTATACCTAGTGAAAAGTTGTTTGTATCACGATAAAATATTAAATTTACATAGTATGTAATATTATTGTAGTTAATATTATTTGTGGGTTGTCCGGCGTGTAACTTGTTGGTAGCAACTTTAAATCAAGTTAAATTCTTAGCAAAAAAA
>CM029357.1:56470803-56488647 GCA_017140985.1 Hormaphis cornu
TTAATTTGTAAAAATGTCAATTGATTATTTTCAGAAGACCATGTTCAGAAAGTTAAAAGAAAATAATTTAGAAATAATAAACAATCAGAGCTATTTTCGAAATGTTTTAACAACAATCGATAGAAAAATATGTTGTCAGGCCTTTCTTGAGATACCTTTACACTAAAGTTTTTAATTACTTTTTATGAATCATAAGCTGTTTACACCGACCATAAACAGATCGAACAATAATTTTATTTCTATACTTCGCAACGAGAACAGTCAAAAATCAAAATCCGTAGAAACTTTAATGACAAATAAATAATAATACATGCATATTGTACGCCCATTTTAATGACGTGCGAAAATTTATCACGTATTTTGAATTACTTTTTGAAATCAGCCCTTCAAAAATTTCAGAAAATTCTTCAAATGAACACCATTTCTGTCTAAATAGGTACCTATATGTACTTTATATGGATTATACTACAAGTTTTCACAGAAAAAATTCCATAATTTCCTATTGTAAAGATCACAGACTTTAGAGTAATAAAAAAAAAAAAAAGACACATTATATCTAATATACAATTAAATTATGCATTTTAAATTAACTTAAGGAATGTAATATATATATATATATTATGTATAATAGAAGAATGGGAATCGTGAAAAAGTTGTAACTGGAAATACTAGAGGGGTAACCTGTGGATATATAGGGAAAATAAAGTGCCCGATGTTAAGGAGAAAGGGAAGACGATAGAATATTACGTGAACATTTTTGCTAAAATCTAAAAATTCGCTTCACGTTAATCGTCACTCGTTATGAAACGTTTTGTGCGGTTTCAGTGGGAGCTCAATAACGGTTGCACCAACTACAGCGACAGCGAAATAGACCTGGCCACCGTGCTCATGAACCTGAAGGAAGACTATCCGGCACACGACTGCGGCACTGAGCCGTACGGCTATCAGACGGCGGACAGCAGTGTCGCCGAGCCTCTTTGCCAGCAGCAGCAGCAGCAGCATGAGCCCCATTCACAACACGAGCACCATTCTCAGCAATCTCAGCAATCTCAGCACCATGCGCAGCATCAGCACCATTCGCAGCATCAGCACCATCCGCAGCATCAACACCATCCGCTGCAACCGCAACAGCATTCGCAAACGTGGCACACGCCAACACCCAACCGCGAACACACCACTCAGTCGCGTGTCCTACCCGTCTACGACTCGTTGGACAGCGGCTGCGACTACGTCCATTCCACCGTGTCCGACCAAAACTACCTGTTGCCCGCCATTCTAGGTACGTCATAATTAATGCGGGCAGAATATTTATTTTATCCTTGGTCGTCGCGGCGACACCAGGAATTTTGAAAGAAAAGTGTCCGGTCATTTGACAAACTGTTCAATAAAATAAATAGAACGACTTTCACTAATGTACCTATCCGTATTCAACAATGTTGTTGTTACCTACAAAAATATGGTTCAGTGGTAACTTCCAGACACCCAAAGCACCTCTCCCCGAGTTGCGCCGTCGGGTCGGGGCATTAACACAAGGACAGAGCCGTGTGAAGACGTGTATAGTACTTTGTTTTTCAACTTTACACAAACGTTAACCAGTTAGAAACTTTCTACACTTGGGATGATCACTAAAGACGTCCAAAGAAAAACGTATTTGGCTACCTACCAAAATATTTACCCTCAGCGTAAAAAATCATACTTCACACCCGCTGCCCGAATCCTGTGCTTCCTATTTATTTAGCCTGCGTCCATTTTTTTCCAAGTCAAGCACCGCCGTCTGCGTAAATCCCAAGTACCTCCTAGTGGGTACTTGTAAAAAAAACTCTACTAATACTTGATTCACTGGGAGTAGTCAACGAATATTGCACTTTTGTAATCATAGTTGGGTATTAATTATTATACACTCCTTCCTCTTAGACCGCAGTGTTGGACTATTAGTTATAACTGCGTGGCTATTGCTTGTTTTAAAACTCGGTACAATTACCATGTGGTACAATTTTATAGACCTAACTTTTGGTGTTCATTGAAACTCAGTTGTTCATACAAATTCTATTGACTATGTGTACTCACATGTACAAATAAATTACGTTCGTTCAAGCAGAGCTAATCAGATATTCCTAATGAAAATTATGTTATAACCAGACCTAGTACGTTATGTTTTCCTGTAGGTTGTGAATCAATGTACTGTGACATTAAAAATGATACGATGGGCTTACAAAAATATTATTGTTCACAGATATCGATGAAAACTATAGTAAAACAAACTCTCCGATTGAAAAAAAACGCGCTGGAAGACCACGTGGTACGAAAGTCAAAAGGTCAAAAGCTGAACCAAAACTGAGCAGAATATGGGAGTTCATAAGGGACCTGCTTTTGGATGCACAGTACTGTCCGACTTACATTTGCTGGGAAAATTATGAGGAAGGCCGTTTCCGGTTTGTGCAGAGCGACAAGGTGGCCAAATTATGGGGTAAATTCAAACGCAACGAACGAATGAACTATGAGAAATTTAGCAGAGCCATGCGATACTATTACAAAACTGGTGTTCTGTTACCCGTACAAGGTAAACGGCTCGTGTATAAATTTGGGCCAAAAGCAACTGGATGGCAAACAGACAACCCAAACTTCGAATATACATTTTAGACGATTATTATCTTTTACTTGCCAGTGTTATTTACACACGTCCACATGCGTACGAGTAAAATGTAATTAATTTTTTTTTTTTGTGCGACTTCTCAGCAAGTAAGCTGTTGATCATCACAACAAAAAAAAAAATGAAAGAAAATATCTCAAACACTCAAATCGAGTGCAATTTTTATAACGTTGGCATTTATTAAAAATTGAAAAATAACGATTGTTTTATACTTTACTAGATTTATGATTTATATTTTTTTTTATTGTTAAATGTACATAAGTCTTGTCCTATTGTTTTTATATTTGTTTACTTAATATTTTTGTTTTGAGAGCGTCTAATTTAAATATAGACCGTTTACAATAGATACAATTAGATAGTTTTTTCGACTCTATTAACTAGTCTTAAACCAATAAAAGAATTGAGTGGTATGTAAGCATGCTACAAGATTCAAATTGAGCATAACAACATATCCATAAAATACCCTATTGCAAACAACAAACATATTTCATCAACAAGTCTATGAATTTCAATGGTTTAAGAAATAAGATTATCAACAATGTTCTTTCTTAGGGTTGAAACTTATTATTATGTAAACATAAATTAATGCTGACACAAACTGAATTTGAGTAAGTTATGGAGTTCAACCTATTCGTTACTGACAAATAAATAAAAATAGTATTTAGTTGCATTTGTGTGCAGAAGATTTGCAGTATCTTACATACTATGTTATAGTCTTAAAATAAGTAAAATATAAATGCTATATAATTAGCCATAGTAATATTATAATAAGGAAAATATGTATAAAATATATTAGGTATATACACATATTATTTAATCATTAAAATTATTCATATAAAATAAAATTCAATGCTTAACAATTTTTACATTAAAATAGGTTCGTACATATAAATGTTAAGTTAAAAAAAAAAAATTTCACTTGCGCCGTAAATTGTCTAATCTAGCTTGTAAATCTGCATCGGCGTCATTTGGTGGAGCAGGAACAGCAGAGCCACCATCTTGAGCTACTACCGGTACTTTTCCTGTAGTAGCCACACTTATAGAGCCAGAAGCCGAAGGCAACCCAGACAATTTATCCGTAAGCTGGAGACCTAACTCATCTAGTACTTGCGATACTATTTGATCTCTGAAAGAAATAATGTAAAAGAAATATTGTAAAAAGATAATAGTTTAAAGCATTAAAATTATTACATAATAATTAAGTTATCAATATCTTAATTACAGAATTATTATGATGTTCAATAGGTGAATATAAAATTTTTACGGTTTTATTTTTGGATCATAACTAAAAAGTAAATTAATTTCATAAAATATGCAATTTAAGTGACATCTGTATTTAAGTTATCTATCAGTCAATTACTCATTTTTAGATGTAAAGATCGGAGCAAGTATTATTATACAACCAGAAAGATTGATGAGAAAAAAACTTGTACAAGAGAAGCAATACTGGCATTAAGAACAATTATTGAAAAAAGAATTAGAAAAGATAAGCCTACATACAAAGCTTTTGTGGACATAGAAAAAGCGTTTGACAATGTCAACTGGTCAATAATGTTCAAGAGGCTAAAAAGAGCGGGTATAGAATACACTGAGAGGAGACTACAACCACCACGAGTTTTATGATACAAAATCTGCGAAAAATCAAAAAATCTAGAAAAAATCTGTTAGTTATCATAAACTAAAACTTCTGAGAAGAGGCAATTAAGTATAAAACAATTTGATTAAAAAAATACATTTCAAAATTAAACCTAAGTCATATATATGTGTATAATATTTATTCTTACGTTTCTTCTTCATCTCCTTCATCTTCCATTGCATCATCCATAGCATCATTCATTACCTCTTCTTTCATATCCATCATCTCTGACTGTTTTTCAAATTCTTGGAGTATTCTTTGAATTTGTGGTAGATTTAATTGCCTATTACACATTTTTTAAAGAAAATTTATTAGTATTGATTAATTAAAAATTGTTTTCATTAATAATCTAAAAGTAATGAACACAGGGTAATAATTATAAATTAGTAATAATTAACAATTTATGTTTTGGATCTCAGAGCGACTACAAATAAATGGTACTCTTACATCAAATAATTTTAATTTAAAATTCTACTAGGTATAACACTAAGCAGGTAACACAAAAATATCTAACAATAAAAAAATTTAAGCACTCTAGAGTATTGTTTTAAAAAAATAGTTAAATGCTCTTTCCTATGAGTTATATACATATGACACACGGACCAAACATTAAAAATACCTACAGTAAATAAAATAGCCAAATGTTTTTATAGAAGAATTCTGTAACAGTCTTATTTTTGATATTAATCACCTAATACAAAATCTGTTTTTTTCCATAATACCTAGCAATTGGTCGACCTCCAATAAATTGATTATAATCTTTTAGAAAATTTCAAAATTAAATGTAAAAAAAAAATTTATTGCAACAATTGGCAATAGCATAAATACATAGATGGTATATATAGTATATATATATATATATTGGTATAAAATACCTGTAAATATGTTGGATAATTTGGAAAATATAAATGTCGCATAAATATAAAGACACAGTGTTTGTTTTAAGTTAAAAAAAACATGAAAATTGGTGCAAAGTATCCCGTTTTTACAGTATCTATTGTAGATAATTAAATAAATCATTGTTACTAACATAGTTGTTGAAATACGTACATGCAGTAAAAAGTGTATAATTTTTGTGATTTTATGTTAATTCAATTTAGTATAAACAGTCAAAAGTGCTCAAGTATAATTTTAGCATTGTTACTAAATCAACTATTTAATACTAAAAATAATTTTCCAGTTTATAAGGTATAAATAAAGTCTAGAGAAATAATTTTGTTCAATAAGAAAATTTGTAACTTGCATCAAGTCATACATAGTAAGATAAACAAATGCAAAAGTCTTACCTATTCATATTTTGCATTGCTTTGGTCACGCCTTTCATTGCTTGACCCATGGCATTTTGGGACTTAAGAGTTTGTATTTTTAAAGATACTGCTTGTATATTAGCTTTCATCACCATGAATTTTTTCTGGTAACGCCGAGTTCTCACTAAATCTCTAGCCATGATTTTCACCGATTCCTAAAGTCTCAAAGTATTAACTATACTACTTAATACAAATCTCTAATACTTGGATGACTAAAGTATACGTATAATATTGAAGATTGATAAGTAGTATGGGTGGCTAGTTAAATTAAATAATTTAATTTACCACACTTGACTCATAAGTTGGAATCATATATTTAATATTAATAAAAGCATGAGCTCCTCCATGTCGTTCAAGAATTTCTAGAGTATTATTCACCAAATCCCCAATATCTTCTTGTTGATATTGAGCGTAATCAATACCATCCCCGGTGTTTTTGGTAAGATTTTTGTACACGTTAAGAGGGGGTAATATTTGTCTATAATAAGGTACTAGGGCTTCTCCTATCATATCAGCCGATGTCACTAAAGTTTGAATCATTTTTAACGTAGCTATAACTACATCAGGATGACCGGTGTTTAAGGCTAATTTTATTGGAATTATGAGCTGAGGCACAACAGGCAGTATACGATCAGGTGTACCGTTTTTTAACAAATCTGTGGCTCCACGCTCTGCTACGGCGCGATAGGGGTACGCCACTTCACGTAATCCATCAAAAAAAATTGGCAGATAGTGGTGATAATCGATATTATCAAATGATGTTTTCCACATAACTCTGCCACTATCAACGGATAACATAAAATCACCTCTATCGTAGTAACGACGAAAAGCAGTATTTCCAATTGGCGTTTGACACGAGCGAGATCGTGGAGGACCAGTAACAACTGTGTTTGGTTGTCGTGATTGAGAACTAAATGGAGGAACTGTGCGCTTAGTTCGAGATTTAAAAGATTTCATTACAAAATTGGTTTTATCAACACGCTGCTGTAATAAGTATTAGGTAGATGTAAAAAGAAAACAAAAATGTTCAAAACAAGTAATTAATATTAGAAAATTAAACAACAAAATAATGAGATTTATAACCGTGTAACATACATTATCAAAACTTCGGCTATTTAATATAAAAGCAATGATTGTTTTTATTACCCAACTACGTTCTATGTAGATATATGTCACTTGGTAACTAAGATACAATTATAGATCAAACAGACAAGTAAAAAAAAAAAGATGTAAGTACTATCACTACAACTGAAGAAGTTTATACTTAATTTTAAACAAATAAATGTTAAAGTTCGTTTACCAAAATAAACATATGATATTTGAAAAGTAATAACTAATCACACAAATTAAAAAACATAATATAGGTAAACAAAATTTCTTTGAAATCCTTTAATGAGTGTTTGAGATTTAATAGAAAAATAGTAGTACATACCTAATGGTTGTTTTAAATGTAATGAGATTTTTGAACAAAATATCATAGAAAAAAATTTTAATAGAAAACGAATAATATTAACAATACCAAGGTCCTACTTCTTCGGATATTGTGAACAAACATATCAGACACTTTTTACGTTTCAATGCTACAAATGGTTTAAAATAAAGAATATGTACCACAATATATGACATCCTTAAGAACGTAGTTTTAAAGTCAAACGTTGCTTAGATATTTGTTTGAAAACAATAAATCACCAAAATACTAAAAACGTATTTACCATTTGTCCGTCTTTGGCCATCTTCTTAATGTCCATGATGATTTTTTTCTCTTGCTGTTCCATTCTCATGTTTTCGCGGTCCAGGTCACGCATCGCTTTGGTGAGAGCGCGTTGATTCTTTCTCAGCATCTCATCGGGCGTCATGCGTTTTCCGAATAACCAGTCCAAAGGCATCGTGCTGTTATTGTATCAATTTCACGCCAAAGTCGGTATCGACACGAGACTGCTTCTTAAAAAATAAATCAGTCGTTAGTGGCGTTACGATGTACCTACTGTTGGGGCGGAAATCGTTGACGTTACCGGCGCACAGCGCAGATAGGCCTACGTAAGTGTTAAACAAAATTTTAATAATGTCAGGTAAAACACGACTCACCGATCCTTATAATTAGATTATAAGTAGTCAAAAGTAAGTATAATTTTATTATTGTAGTCACTAGTTTTTATTTTCACTATTGAATAAGGAACTATATATTGGTAAAAACTAAAATACTAAACAATAATTTGTATAATATTAGTGGTTTTGTTATCTATAGCCAACGATAACGAGTGATAACTGATGAGTAATCGACAAAATATGACAAAGACGGTCTTTCGCTACTGCACCTCTGCGATCTGCAAACAGATAATTTTATAAAGTTTTGTGCACCTGTGGGGATCTACTATACAATTTAAGATATAAGAAGTTGTCTGTACCATAGACGTATAATCGAAGTTAATATTAACTAAAAAATAATAATATTTGAAGCATGTGTAAATGTTTTGACTTTCGCGTCTTATCCGTATAAAATTAAACAAAACATACAATACTATGAATACTTTAAAATTCTATACTGAACTCCATAATGATTTATTGATCAAAGTTTTTGTGACGTTTGAGTTGCACTCACTCCAATTATTATGTGTGAACGTTTCGAAAAACTGTCAAAAACTTAAAAATTTGTATAAACCAAAGATGTGTGAACCAAATTTTGAAAATTTCACCCACTTAATGGGTAATTGTACATACTACTTAGATCGTACTCTTACTTATTGAAATTTTAAACTGAAAATTACTTTAAAGGTTTTATAAAGCAAATATCTACAAATTAAATAGTTACATACACCTAGCTTGGTGTGAACTGTTTAAACATTTGTCGATATTTCAAAGTCACACACAAATGTGTTTATCCGTTTAACCTATTCTTAATGATGTAATGGGCTTGAATGTAGGCGAATTTTTGCTTATTACTTGTGAACAGTAATTTTGAACATTTTTGTAATCAACTAAAATGTACCTATCATATAAAAAATAATTACCAATTTTCAATCAATCATAGGTATGTAAATTCACTATTCCATTTGAAAAACTCAAACACCGCAATAAATATACCACTTTACTACATTTGAATTTTAACTACATTGTTCATTGATTTTAATGTAACTATCTACTGCCAAGTGTAAACTAAATCTTACGTCACGCAAACCTTATTGGTAATGTAACGACAATATATTTTGAGACCAAATAATTCTAATGGAGCCAAGCAAAAAAAATAATATAATATGGATCCAACATAAAATTTTTCACAAACACGATAATTTAACTATGAACCAATATTATAATGTTGATTTTAAAAAGAAAACAGTTTCAATTCAAAACAAGGTGTGATTATTTTTCGCGTGATTGCATGATACCTATTTTATTATATTTATGGTGTATTGGTGTTTCATTAATAGTGCGTAAGACTACTAAAAATAAAAAAAAAACATAAAAAATTTGACATTTTGGCATCAAAATTTTAAGAAAATCAGGATAATAATCTGGTAAAACTGTAATCATGAACAAATAAAATTACTTCCGTGGATTCAGTTGTAAACCGATTTGTCAACCTCGTTTTAAAATCAACATCAAGCCTTTGTCTTATAACCGTAATGATTTTAATGTTTATTTTAAGTAACTTACCTCATTTCACATTTCATCCAGAACAAATTTGTTTTTGTTTGGCCTGGTCAAATACTATCATATATCAATATAGTCGTTTCCCCGAGTAAAAGAAAAGCATTACCTACACTACGACGGATGTTGGCCAAAAAAAAAATAACATATTAATGAAGATATTTTATTTAATATTTTTCAAAAGAAAGATACAGTCGGTTTAATTTTAATTTTTAAGTTAAAAATTAAAATGCACTTTATTGTCTTTCACTTGCCATCAGAATGGGTAACTGATGTCATACAACAGAGTGGCACAACTAATGATTTTGTATTCAATGTTACTTGAACAATGTAATAATTGTAATTATACTTGTAACAATTAGAATTGACAACATAGGTAGTTGATAAACTAAAAACAGTGGCATATTTTGAATTTTTTCTAGAGGGCAGATGACAAGAAATTTAGTTTACAGACACGTAAGAGGATATGCCCCACCACACACTTCCAGGCGCACATTTATAAACAAATGAGGTTGGATCTATCAGCTATCCTCATGGTCCCCCCCCATATGATATGAGCCTCTGAATTTAAGAACTAAAAAAATAAGTATAAGGATTAACAAATGACAAGTGGAGTAGATCATGGTTTTGGGTAGGTCACTGTAATAGACGGAATTTTAAATTTAAATTTATAGAAAGATTTTAGACTCTGTTTTTTGTATGATAACTATTCAGTCTTATAAATGCAACTAAAAAGAACTATAAAATCCTATTTACAACCTTTTGCTACACCATCGTAATTTAATAATATCAATTAGTAAATACATTTCATTATTAACAATACATCTATAAGAATGTAATAAAAAAAATTTGAATCTTATTCAAACTACCCTTACATTTTGGTTATACATCATTTAACATTGTATTGATTTTTTTTTAAATATTTTGAATGTAAAATTAATTAATTTGAACATCTCTGGTTCTACAATGACAATATACTAAATAGTGGAGTATAAAGTAGAGATGTTAAGAACCCAAATTTCTGAAGTCAAACTGAACCTAAACCAAACTTTCAATTTTTTATTCGAACCCGAACCGAACCATACAATTAAAATATCAAACCTGAACCAAACTTTATAAAAAAACAACATAAATGACCATTTATGCCAAACAATGTCTATAATTTATTAAGTAGGCACCTCTTAAACATAGTTTTAAGTCTAAGAAGGATTCCCACATTTTTGCATTTCTTTTTATCGTCTTTGTCAAATTAGAACTGAACTATTTTGCGTTTAGTTAGGTTCCAATTTTGAGTACGATTTTCGAACCGAACCAAACACCCCGGGTTCGGTTCAAAAATCAAACAGTTTATAATATCACTAATATAAAGAAAAATTATAGAAAAGAGAAAACAAAATATAGTTAACTACTAAATTTATAATAGCTCAATCATCTCATTTCAAGTTAAATTGTTTGAAGTAATAATTATAC
Organism: Hormaphis cornu; assembly: GCA_017140985.1. NCBI lineage: Eukaryota > Metazoa > Arthropoda > Insecta > Hemiptera > Hormaphididae > Hormaphis > Hormaphis cornu. Next base: position 56,481,512 of record CM029357.1, read on the forward strand.
AATTCTACAAAACCTAAAATAGGTATATAAATGTATGTTTCATAATATGTACATTGTTAAAAAAAAAAAAAAATCATAATTTTACTAGGCCAAAACTTAAAACAATTTATTTTTTAACTAATCCTTCAATTTTCTTAAATACATTATCAGCTGATTCATCCGAAAGAAGTTCACTTCGTTCTTGTCCATATTCTAAACAAATAAAAGTACATCATAATAAGTATTTCATATAACGTTACATTATCAGTATATCTATTGTATTATATGTGCAAACATAACAGAAATTATTGAGTGACTTAAACAATTATTTAGCTAAAAGAATAGGAAAAATGTGTGCAACATATTTTTAAGGCACTTGTAAATACCACATAATATAGAAACAACAAATTGATGAAATAAACAATACAAATTTAAATGAATGCCTATTTTGTAAAAAAAAAAAACAATAAATATTGGGGTATGTAGGGTCTGGGTCAACATTTCAAATAATTTCAATTGTTTTGATTTGAACTTCATTTTTGAACTAAAATCTCAATGGCCAAATTTCAATAAAACTTTATTACATACAATTTAATAGTCTCAACACTTTGTTCTATTTACAAAAATGATTAGTATAATATACCTATACAATTCTATTTCTATATTTTTTTTTTTGACAGTAAAATATGTTTTTTAACAATTATTAATAAAATGTATAAAATTCTATTAGTGTAATTTTTTTTTGAAAGTAAAATATATTTTTCAAAAACAATTTATAAAATGTACAAAGTTCTAAAACATTATAAATTTATTTTTTATATAATATTATGTTAGGAGTACAAAAAATATTATTAAAATTTAACCATCGGAAATTTAGTTAGAATAATTTTAGGTGTCGGCAATTGAAATATTTTGGATTTTACGCCCGACAGCATCGCAAGTGTCAGCATTTTGGCTGTTCGGGTTTCGCACGTACACTCTACAATATGTTCTATAAGTGGACTCTTCGTAAAAATATTGCGGGCAGGGGCTATAATTCTATTTTATGAAATTTTAAAGGTGCTAAGTTCCCCCTAAATGTCTGCCTGTGTACATACACATAATACATACATTTATATTTTAATTACAATTATCAATTTTTTGATTAATTACTTTTCTGTTTTAAGCGATTATTTGAGCAATTCAAGACAGAATAATTATTTTCTGAAGTGATGGCAGTTCATTCAAACAGATCAATGAATACCGTACAAAACGATTAATGTCCCAGAAGTTTAGAAATCATGTCTAACACAATTGTGTTTAAGCAGGTGATGCCAAAAAGTAAAATAAAAAATAGATATCAAAATTAAATAGGCAACGACCATTCCACAACATCAGTACACCGAGGTACAACCAAAAACATAAACGTAACTACTAAATATTAGGCAACACAAAACGATGCGAGCCAAACGTATAAATCAAGGGAAGTGGACGAATAGCTGTCTGAAAATACTAAATTGGTAGTAAGTTCACTACTGGGCTGTCATTTAACTTGATTATTCGACCAAAAATTAGTCATCAGAAATCGGATGTACCACAGCAGAATCATTTTCGAAATACTGTTGTACGGTTGACCTCTCGTCCTTTCGCTGTCGAGAGCGCGGATTCGAGCGAAATATCAACAGAACAACACAATACTTGCCGTAGCGCGCGAAAACTTTCGGTTCCACGCCACTGCACTCGCGTATCAGTATCGGAAACTGAGGGTTGGCTTTTTTCAACGGTACGTAGAATTTTTCGACAAACTGCCTGCAATCACACGACAACCGAATGAGTAAAGTTTAGCGCCGTTGGAGAAACGAGAAAAAGAGAAATGTCGTTTACCTCACTCCTTTGCTGGACGCGGACGACTGACACAGGTGCAACCGCAGTTCTTTCAGGTGGCTGCCGAACTTGACCGCCGACATTGTTCGCGCACGGGTAAAACGCTCGGACGTCCGAATCCGAAAACCGCAAACGCGGGGTGAAAAAAAACTTAAAACTACGGATACAAAAGAAGATTGAAAAAAATCTGAAAGTCTTCACTCGTCGGGCCTGCAACAAAATGACTATCAGAAAAAAAAAATAATAAAAATTCAGCAGCTGACCTCTTCTTATCAGTTCAATACCGTATTCATAAATGTGTATCGTTTCCATCGTCTGCTGTAGATTTGCGCAGAAATTTGTCACAGGATCACGGCCTGTGATGAGATGAGGTGCCACAATAATCACAGAACAATATGACACAATTTTGCTATTCCTAAAGAAAAATATAAATTAAATAAATACCACGGAAAAGGTGCGGTAACGACTGCGTTTCGGGTGGGCCATAAGTTGCGGTTTATCCGTATTATTCAATACGTCTGAAAGCAACGATTTCGTTCGAAAAAAAAAAACGAATCTGTTCGAGCTACCTATCTAATCCAATAAATTCTGGGTGAAAATAAAAAAGATTTATACTCCTATTTTGGCGCGTAAAAAATGTATCATACATGGCAAAAACTTTTTTTTGATCTTTTATAACGTATTAAATTAATTTATTACATAAAAGTTTGAAAAGACCATGGAATAATAAGTTTTTACAACGATAGTTTCATACGTATTGCCATTGAAGTATACTATGTGTGTGCTGCTAATTTAAATGATTATTTGGCAAATAAAGTAGGAAATTATTTATACAAGTAAATGGTAAGTAACACGGCAATTAATTTTATAATTAATACATTTTTAATTGGAAAAAAAATACAATATTAGAAGAGTAAATAAAATATAAAACCATGATTTATACGAAAAAAATAAAACATATAATAGTTAGGTACGTATTAAATATCAATGATACTCGTAATATTAATTACCTACAACGGAAACTAAAACTCCTATTCGTTTTTTTGAAGATACTTTCAAATTAATCTTCTCCGTTAAGGCGATTCTACGCATACATTTTGCTTGGTATGATTTCAAATATTTCTTACGAGTTCCGCGATATGGCTTTTATTCCACTTGGCTGACCCCCGAATTTTGTTGTAAAATGCACGACCTCACTAATACTTGATACACCAAATAATTTCAACTTGCATGTAGAATTCTTTACTCTACGAACATGTTCATTGCTGAAATAAAAATTCTGTCATTTTACTACAGTTTATATTAACAAATTTTTCAAAATACCCGGTAAGTTTATCATTAGTAACGATAAATGTTCCAGACGTAGTATTTATCTTGGTCTGACTACTATAAAAATATTTTCTTGGTCTACTATAACAACATTTTCACACCTAATTGGCCAAGGAAAAATATGGTTCAAAATCGTTTTTTCATCAAAATTATTAAGACGACACAAATTTACAGTCATAGGTATTATAGTCAAATAAAATTATTTCGTTTCAATAAAATACGTAATTCGTATAAAATAAAATTTAATCGAAAAATACCCGGTAGAATAGGAGTGATAGAAAATGACGCTGATGAGGCAACAACTTTTTTCGTTGTTGATTGAATATCACATAACAATAATAATTCTAGAGTACCAAAATTATTTCATTTTTAATCATTAATACTTAAAAATTAATAGACACTAACCCAAAAGGAACTGCGTCGGGTTTAAGTTTTCTGCCACCTTTTCTAGAATACCCTAGCATATTTTGGACTCTAGTTTTATGGACGTGTGAATTAGGGGGAAAATGTAAAAACAGATTCCAGCTAAAAAATAATTTACAAAACCTTCTAAAAAAACGAATTTTGTTTTTTAAAAATTCACCTGTATCAAAGTTAATTTCTTTTAAATTACATTAGAACCGCGTTTGATATGCTGTGCCCACAATACTCTTTGAGCCTCATTTTTTGAAAAGCGATGAATATGAATTTTGGGGTCATTGCGTAATCCTTTACGTTTGCTGCCTCGACAATACAAACCGGCATGATTTAAAATATATTCAACACACTATACTCAAATGAGTCAAACAATAAAAAAACAATTTGTTTTGTCGTGAGTCAAACCTCAATTTTATCATAGTGTAAGCTATAAACTTATATAATCACGCATACTTTCTAGCAGTTTGATTTGTCACGTGATTAAAATTAATGCTATTGTTTTAAAATTCAAAAATTATGATTATGGCGGTATAAATCAGCCAATTAAAAGCGGCGGAAGTCTCCCAGTCTTTTCTGCGTGATTTCAGATTTTATGTGTTTTTACCATAGTTGTTTTCTATGGTTCATACCACGGTTGTAGATATCTTTTCTGTGATATATCTACAACCATGGTTCATACCTAGGTATTTGTTTTGTGCACGAATTAAGATCTTCCGATCATCAAATGTTTATTAAATTCATTTTTGAAGGTTGTGTCAACTCTAAATATGAAAATGACACAAATTATTACTAAGAAAAGGTATTTGTCAAAAATTATTTTGATACAATTTTTGGGGTCGTAAGTGCTGTTTATTTTAGTTTACTTGGCCACTGTAAATAAAATATCAAATTAAACCTTTAAACTCTAAATAGGCGTAATTCCACCAGTGACATTGCTTTAGTTTTTATTTTTTGGCAATAATTCACACATTAAAAAATAACCTTTTGTTGACAGACGTGTTGTTTATCTGGTGTCCAAACGTTATAGGAATGGATGAAGTTTAAACACAATACTCTAATTATTTAAAAAAATTTCAACCAGTTTTAAGCTAAATGTAGAACGTTAAAACTTTACAAGTTTTGTTATTATGTATGCAACTAAAAACTCTGACACAAGCTTTACAACATATTTTTCTATATTATACTGTTCACAAATTGATCTTTCGTTATTTTTTTTTTTTCAAGTAAACCATAGAAATTGATTAATTTTTTTTTATTTGACGAAAACTCTTTCAAAACAATTTTTCTTTCCTAATCATAATTGAAATTTGTACACGTTGTTAACTGCATCTATGGGTAAAGTGCAAACATGTTGAAAATCTTGTCAACCATTTTAAAGCTTATTTTCAAGACTAGAGAATTTGAGCTTGCTCAGAATCATTGTTTTTGTAAATCATGATTAATTTAATACAAAACCTTAAAATTAATTGCATCTTCTCTAATCAGAGGACCACCAAGAGATGTGACCCACCCTAACAGCACCTTGTTACTCCCTTTAATAAGTACGCACATTTCTTAAGACAGTTTGATGTTAATTAGGTGTGACAGGAAGTCATTATTGTAATACATTTTTAATTTTTATATTACACACTTTACCCTTTACTTTGTTCCTTTTAACTTTCCTAACATTTCATTCTCTACTAACTTTACTTACATTCTCTACTAACTACGATTTGATGGTAAATTCATGTTTTCAGCTAATTTTGATTCCTTCATTTCTATTGCATGGTTAAGTACATTTTCTTTTGTTAAATAAATTATATGTGTGATAATGTCGACTAAAATTTAAATGCACAAGTTTTAAATTGGCCCGTATGGTATAAATAAAATAAAGTAACTATTCCAAAGATTTCTTTAATATTAAATTATACTTAAAAAAAATAATAAAGTTTTTGGACAGCTAATATAAATTATAAAACTAAACAAATACGTTTGCAAAGAATAGTGGTTAACTTAGCTTAAATATTTGGATGAGAACATAAAAAGTGTATAAAACATGACAATTGCAACATATCAATGATTAAATATAAAAATGCATAATTCTATAATAAGAGACAAGAGTTTAACTAGTTATAATAATTAACATTTAATAATTGTTCATTTTATACAGTTAAATTAATGCAACATTTTTTGACGTCAATCAGAAGAGGGCAAAGTTTTTAATTGTATTTAGTATAATAAAAATATAAAACTAAACGAAACAAGTTTTTTTTTTATAGTAAAACAAATAGAATTATATGTTCTTAAAATTTAATTTAATACAGGTACACAAATGGTATAATATAGGAATAGGATACAGAACAAGTCATATATTGTTTGTTAAAGTAGCCCACTCCAGCAAAACGCTAAGAAGAATAGAAGCTCGTCGGACCATCATGTTTTCTTGGAAAACAGCCAATGTGACCGTGTCTTTTGGGTTCCACTACTGCTTACGGATGATGAGGACGATGAGTTTGAGCGAACGTTATGGGTAGATGGGCACGAGCTTAGACTAGTAGTAGAAACTCCATTAGAGAACACGTCCACTACACTCTGCCTTTGACTGTTCTTTTCAAATGAATCTAAATGTTTAAAATAATAAAGCAAAATTGTTCGTAGTAGGAATTGAAATGATAAATTTATTTAAGGATTAACATCAAAAGTTTAAACTTATAATTAAAAAAAAAATAAAAGTAAAAATGTGACTAATATAATATAACAAATAATTTAACCAGTCTTCAAACACGAATCCCAATATTAACAAAAATCAAATCATGTATACCAATCAAAAAGAGGGGTTATCTATCTAATTTTGTAGGTATTAAAAGTATTCGTGTGAGTCATTGTAACTGACATGTTAATTTTTGTTTTAACGAGGAGAACTTTAGCAGTAAATCAGAAAATGATACTTTAAAAACATCAAGGATTAATTTATAAAATTCAACTAAAAAAAAAAAAAAATTCATTTAATTTTTTAAGTAATTATAAGGTTGATTACCGAACAACGGAGTTTCGTCATAAAGAGATCCGTGTCTCTCAGGTTTAATAAATGAATTTCTGTTTGCTTCTAACAATTGTACATCCATAGTTTTCTCAGCTGCTTTTTTCCATCTAAAATTAATATTATTCAACGATTATTTTTTAGCCAAAACCAAACAAATATGATCGTACTTGTTATTTTCCTTGGTGTGTTGCACTAAATATTTTAACCAATTTCCCTTTTCTTCGCCATTTTCTACAGAAAATATAAACGACATTATTCGTTTTTCCGATTCATTGGATACTTCAATTTCATTGTTGGTCTTCAGCGCTCGAATTACCGTGTTCTAAAAGAAAATGTATAGTACATTTTTTGAATAGATACCGTTCACTACGAGTATTTACAATTTCATTTCACGATAATTTACATCTTCATTTAATTACCTTGTCAACTTTAAACGTTTTCTGAGGTAGCTGGTGTTTGGCTTCTTCCGCCGATGACCATACGGATAGTTCAAACGCTTTGAGACTGGCCCACGAAGAGGACTGTT
>CM029357.1:56503647-56514577 GCA_017140985.1 Hormaphis cornu
TATCTAATATAATTAAGAATCATAATAATATATTCCATCGTTTTTATGTTAGATTTTAAAATGTCTTTAAAAATTCGACGTAAACTATTCATTTTTTATTTATACAACTAACGGCATAATAATGATGTAGGTAATTAATATCAATGACGTGTTCAGAATCTAAACTAATATAGATTATATTCCAGGCCAAGAGATTAGTATCACTTAAGAATATTATATAAATAATAAGTATGATTTATTAAGAAGAAATACAAGTATATAGTATCAACTATCGTCATAACATCTATAATTATATACAAATATTTATGTTTTTTTTTCAAACTAATACATTTCTTTCAAATAAAACTGTATTATTTGTACAGCAACTGTTCAAAGACTGAAATAAAAACACTTATAGGTGTACCACTACACTGTACAGGTTTTACTTACTAGTAGTAGTGTAGTAAACCTGTTATCTGTACAAAAAAAAAAAAAACATAATTAAATTAAAAACACGGTTTTTAGATCGATACACAATTATATAATTTGCCATACCGATATAGACTATACATATTATAGTCGACATTTGGCTGTAACTATTTGTTATTGCAATGGTCCGTAATAATAAATAGGTATATTTTAGCAACTAAACTGGAAGAATTATACTTCCAGTCTCTGCAGTAATTACAATCTGGAAGTGAATTATTGTAAGCACCGGAAGCGGACTGAAATTTTAGACCTGGGGTGCAACAAATTTTAGGTACCCTTAAAGACATAATGAAGGGCCCATATACCGACAAAAAACCTATAAATTGGGGTCCGAATCATATAAATTAAGGCCAAAAACATAAATACGGACGCGGGTCCGGGGTACAGTTTTGTTTTGTCTGCACCCCGCGTCAGTCCGCCCCCGGTAAGTGTACTTACAACGATTATATGCTAAAATCTTAAAGTATCCCTAATTTAGACATAGTAGGTACTGTAACTGTTCGTAGAAACATACGAAGTATACGTAATAAATAAATTGAAATTCATAAATTATTATATGAATCGCAATTCGACGGAGTCGATTAATTTGAATGTATTATTTTACACTGTGTGTGCGTTTGTACCAATAACAATAATTATTAATGAACAGAAACCAAAAACGCGAATCCTTCAATTAGAAGAAAAAAAAAAAACAGGTCAAATTTACACTATAGTGTTTCAGTTTAAATATAAGGAGACGTAAATACGTACGTACCTAATTACAAAAAACACATACACCTACGACAATGACGGTTGTTTTTTATTTTTCATTATACACTGTAAAACTGTACAGATTTTGTAATTTTTTTATACTTTATACTACTGCGATTGTCGGACGTAAAGAGCGTTTTCGTGCCGGGCAGGAGTGATGAGCTGTTTATCCGTTCTCTCTAGATGACCCATACCAAAGTAATACACGTGAATAGAAGAGGTACGCCATGGTCATTATTTTTGTATACGGTTTGAAAACCGACACCAATTCGCGTCGTTCGTCAGAAACGACTGCGATAAATTAGTAGATATATATAGTTGTCAAATAAAACATATTTTGGGCCTTCGATAATATAGAAGCAGACTGACTATAGCTAAAGTGCGTGCGACCATAATATTGACACAAAGAAATTATTAATTTTATATGATATTATTATAGCCGTCCCGATCTGGCTATGCCCGGGTTTTGTACGATTTACTATGCCCCATTATTATTTTTTTCTCATTTTTACTTCCTCCCCGCATAGATTTTTATCCTTTTAAAGGCCCCTAAAAAGTTCAATTACGGAAAACGCTATAAAACATTATATTTGTACACCAAATTTTAAAAAAAATTCTACCTGAAATAACCGTCTTTTATTTTTACCTCTTTTCTTACCCTCTATGTATAAATATATATATTGTAGCTTTTGACTTTTGTTATACCCCGCGAACCCGCAGCAAAGTCTGCGCGTTACAATTTTAAGACTTGCTGTTTTTGATCAACTCGATTTAATTTACTCCTATTTTCCGGCTTAAACCAATATTAATAGTTAAATTTTGAGAAAATCTTTCATAGTTTACATTATACTATAAACAAAACCACTGACCAAACTTCATACTTATAATATAGTTGCCAAGTTTCGAAAAAATCCGACCCAGAAATAACGTTTTCCATATTTTATACCTCGCCTTTTTACCCTTTTAACGCCCTTAGTAGTTCAAATTTAGAAAATTTGTTAATAGACATTATTTAATTGACTGTATTTCAAAGTATGTACCTATGCCAAGTTTTAAAAAAATCTGACCAAAGATGAACGTTTTTCCATTTTTACACCCCTTTCCTAATATCCCTTTTGAGTTTAATTTTCAAAAATGCGGCGGTAGTTCGCTCGTGAGACTGTCGACTGACACGCTAAATTAACTTTTATAAGTGTAAAAACTTATTATAAATTAATTATTTGTTTTTATCAAAGCGGAGAAGGTAGTAGTGCGTTTTCATCGCAGACAGTCGTCGTTCCGTATGTCTACCGGAATAACAGTGACTGGGCAGTGAGCCACATTATTATGACTCACGTTTGCGTCGCATCATATATACACTATAGTACTTTAATTCATTAATTAATGTGAACGCAAACGAGTCGATGTTAAATATAAAATAGGAACAAATGCAATAAACTTTTATACAAAACCTAAAAAGTTTATAAAGAACAAGTTAAATAGAACTCCAAAATATAGATTGACGTACAGATTATATAAGTTTTCCGTATCGGTATAACCGGCAGTGGAGTTTTCCGCTTTTACGCTTAACAAGTAAAAAAACATAATTTATACATACCTAAACGTTTCTTTTTGAGGATTTCTTTCAATGAAAACGGTTTTCTTACCCAGGACTGACAATTGTTTTAAGTCTGGTGTGCAAAATTTTTTTAGGAAACATAATGCATATGGCAGTAACGTATTCATGAAACCGAGAGGTTAGAACCCCTCCCGAAATTTCAGATAAATTAAGATATTTTTTTTACTTAAAAACTCTAGTATTTTTCGGTACACTGGCCAGTATTGTAGTATACTCGTACATACCATTTGTTTTACGTAAAATTTAAAGAAACAAAAATTTCAACTATTTAAAATAATATTTAGGAGAATGCAGAGGTTTATTATTATTATTATTTTAAAAATATCGGCCTGTACAGCAAAATTAATTTTAATAAAATTACAAGATGTCTTAAGAAGCAGTTAGGCTATATGACGTTATGTCTTCGTCAATTGAATTAAACTTGCCATACAATTTTAAAATTGATACGGTTGTATAATGAACGTGGGCGCAAATAACATCCAGACTCATTTCTGTATCAAAACTAAAAAGTATATTGTAAAAAAAAAAAAAAATCAGAAACGATACTATAGATACTATTGCAAGCATGTAGAAAAAAAATGATATCTATACAGTATATTTGATACATCTCATACATCTATAAAAAAAAAGAAATACGACTGACGACGGTAGAATACCTACTGTAATATATAGTATTGTTAGAGAAAGTTAACCTTTTAGGAATAAAATAAAACTACAAACAAATACCATGATATTGGCGACACTATATAGTTATTATAGTAACTAAAATCGTGATATTCGTAACGATAACTTGACATAATCAAACGATCAATTTTACGAGTCAAATTTAAAGGTTAAAAACAACAAATTATCATAAAAATAAGAAAACTAATTAAATAAGTATACTGTACGCCGTAAGAATAGTGGATACGTTGATAATCTCAATACTTGGTGACAACCTCTTACCACAAATGTGAAAAATACAATTTTTCTGATGCGATAAACGATATTTTTTTTCTCAAAGGGCTTGCAAACATATTGCCTATACGCACATACGGGAAGTTAACGAAAAATTGTAGTCAAGTTTATACATAATATACTGAGAGTTTATTACTTGATTTGGGGAGAAATTTTCCCTTAGGTGTACAGTATATGCCTATAAGACTAACATAACTAACTAATATAACTTACAGAGTAACATATAGTTATAATATACCTAAGTTAATGTTTTATCATAAATTAGTGCATATTTAAAATTAATACATACAATATATTTAAAGAACTCCAAAATAGAATATAATTGGTGTACCTATATAAGTATATTTGAGTATACTTGTTGCACTAATATGAGACTGAGACCGTACGTGATGAGGAAAGGGGGATCTGAAGCAGTAAAAGAGTGGTTATGAAAATGAACGTGTAAATGAAAGAAAAATAATTAGATTGGAATACCGAAGAAGAGATGGATCGGAAACGATTGAATATGATATGAGGGCTGTTAGTGTATGCGTGTAGGGGATGTGAATGATGGCGACAAGCTGAGGTGTAGAACAGGGGCGACCAAGCCCAAATAGTTGGAAGAAAGGCAAAGAAGAAGAAGAAAAAGATAGTATAGTAATATATTTTTATGAAAGCGGATTTCAATTGGATTATTATAATATATTAATGATGTCTTAGTTATTAAGTCAAAAAGCAGTAAAAAAAGCAACATTATACTGTTCACCGCAAGGTTTTTTTATTACAATAATTGTGATTGGTTTTTTTATTTCTTAACCATTTGTTATAGTATTATTGCACAATTTATATGAAAAACACGTCGTAATGAATGAAAAAAGTATAAAACAAACACAAATTTCCATCGATATGGATCGATCAGTTATTAAAGAGAAAATACAGCAAGATTTTGGTTTTGCGTAACGCGCAAGTTATGTATTATGTTGATATTAAGTATATCAATATTATGCAAATCCTAATCCTCGTGACGACCAAAAACGCGATCGCAAGGAATCTGGATGAGGACAGAGATAGTATGCGGGAACGTAAAAAGTAGAAAAACGACAAACCGATGGACCACTTTTATTATTATTTAGACTCGTGTCGTTTACGTAGCGTATTAACGATACATAATCCAAAAATTATGGATATTTAATTATTCGTTAAGAAAAAAAAAAAAATTTAATTTGAAATTTAAATTCTCGGGCGCGGTCGTATGAAAAAAAATTATCAAACAACCGTTCCCATCGAATTCTTCATACCGCCGTGTCTAACACACGATCATTATGAATACAATACACCATGCGATTATTATTATCATGTCCGATTTCCGGTTTTAAAAAAAATACGTGCAAAATTACGAATAATCATACGTGTTTTAAAGGTCGATATAATGTCTGCAGTGCAAAATAGTACAATAGAAAATTTTCATCAACATTCTATTTGATGAGATAATAGACAACACAAACTCGTGTGGAAAAAAAAAATCTATGCGCGTGTCCTGTCCACGCGGTGGCACATATTTTATACAATACGAAAGAAACCCAAGGGCTCCTTATACGTAATCAAAAATATTTTTAAAATTTGTCATCAAATTTTCATCATTTAGTAAAAGCTGTTTAAAAAATATATACGTATATATTATACCAACGGTTTTCGGGCCTCTCAAAATGTAGTCCTCTATAATATCACTGCTACGTATAACAATACAGTTTTTTAACAGTGCATTTTTAATATAAATTATTACAATACGCAGGTTTGGAAAATTATTGTGTATTAATATGTGATTTGAGGTTGTCATGAGCTATGATGATGTAGCATCAACTGTGTAGAGACTAGATAATATGTATATAATTGGGCAAAATATTATACTATAGAAACAGGAACTCGGATATTATGCTCGTGACTTATTGTAAACACGCAATACACGGTTCACGGTGAACTTTGCGAAATAATGTAACAACTAATAGTAATAATGAATAGTAAACGCGTAAATTCCTCAGCGAGATTGATCACGTTATGAAGACTGCGATGCAGGTTATCGTCGTTTCGCACCGCAGAAATTCGATATTTTTACCATAGTACGTAATAGAATCGGACGTAATTTATTAATTATAGTTATTTTACTCTTTTAAGACAAAGTCCCTACGCCTGTGTACGAGTTTTTAAATAGTCGAATGTAGACACACTTTACAGTGTACCAAACAAAATCCAATAGTAACACTATAGGTAAACACTTTGAACAAAATGGTTGTAGTGTAATACACGTGTTACAATAGTGCCGAAATAATGTAAAATATGAAAAATCCAGTATTTATGGTTTTCACAGCTCGTTGGTGTTTGTTTCGCTAATCGGGCAGTAGGTACCACATTAAAATAAAAACGTTATTTTGTACAAAATAATTATTTAAATCTACGTTGCGTTGGCCCCGTTAATATATGTGTCAATCAAACGTTTATATTTTCGAGTGGCTTTTACACTTTAGTGATTGACATACGCACGTATTATTAGAATCAAGACTTAAAAGTACGGTAATATTATCACATAGAGAGGTAGTCACCTATAAGTGATTCATCGTGATAGCACGCAAGATATAAAGCTAATTGAGTGTCGCTTTCAGTCAAGTCAACGCGATTTCCTCGTCGACTACATAACATAACGTACTTCACTTGAAACGAATTGATAAATCATCTCAACAAATATTTCAAAATAAGCTTAACGCTGTACACAATCTTAAATACTGAGCGTAGCGAAGGAAAGAAGAATAGTTTTTACAATATTTTTTTTTTTTTAGTGCGACAAATTCACTAGGACAACTACTACTAGACAACTGAGCTCGCTCAGAATCGTTTTTTTCGAAGGCAAACGTTTACTATTTTTCACATATGTTTTATATAGAAACCCAGACGATCGATTGACAAGTATGTTATGATAATATGTGCTGACATACATATTATATCATCTGCACCAGAGAAACAAAACTTCTAGTTTTCATGGTTGCCACAAATTATAATTTTTCAAATTCTCTCCATGTTTTCCAGATTATTATTAAAAAATTTCCATACTCAGCCGTAAAAAAAAAAAACAATATACCTAAGTTAGAAATTTCTAAAAAAAAAAAAAATAATAGGAACCAAACAATTTCTATGGAGAATTTTGTGAAAAAATCACAATAATAATTTTGTACCGGAAATTATTCGCATAAGTGTACAATAAAAACAATACTAGGTAATATTACCTAAACTTTCAACACTGCAGTCAATGCATACTTTTATTTTTTGCAACAACTTTCTTTTTGATAACAAGATGTCGATTTTATCACACAAACGTTTTTTTTCTGCAAAGTACAATACAAATTGTTTACAATAATTTCCAGCCTATAATTTTAACAATTATAATAACATAATAATTTTAAAAATACAAATTAAAATCTCCTAAATTTTCCATGATTTTCCTGACTATTTAAAAAAAAAACGATGATATTTCCAGGTATTCCAGATTTGTGGCAACCACGAGTTATAAAACACAGACAGAAAACTATGGATACGTATAATAAAAATCAAGAAATTGTTTTATGACAACAATATACAATAATTAATCTCATTTAATACTTTTTATCCGTCACCTATCACATCAATTATTATTATCCTCGCGATGTATTGGGAATCTACATTGTCGTTATAGTAGCACATCATACACGGTTGATCACAGCAAATTCTGAAACTCCAGAAGACATTGCACATCCTACGGCCTGTACTGTGAATAAGGAAAAAATATTCAAATAAAAAACAATTGTTAATTTTCAATAGTTTTTTTTTAATATTTATACTCTATTCTGCTTTACGCAGCGATATTTCTTCTGAGGGTGTAACGATTAAAAATATTTTTTAATCCTGTGATTGTAGTATTAATACAGCCATATTATAATATTTTCTATCAAGTTAAAACAATAACAGCAAAATCGTACTTATCTATAGTGCACTATTTTTCAATTTATAAATAATGATTTCTACCATGCAGTTTTCATTTCTTTTTGAGAAAACTGATTTAAACTTATTGAATTTATTTCTACCACGTTAATTGTTTTAATTTCAACAAACAGCATAATGGTACCTATAATAATTTAATAAAACATCCAAATTCAAAAATAAAAGACGAAACATTTTTTAAATTTAAAATGTTTTTAGAACATTTCAAAATTATATGTATAGTTTGCTAATCTAACGTCGTGTCTCGTATATAGGTAGATGAAAGGATAGATATGTATTTGGTTTCATATTTTGACCAATTATTGTTATTAGTTAAATACGCAGTAGATTCTTTATTTGTTTTCAAAGTATCAAATTCGTAATTCGGTCTCTACGCACAGTAATGGAACACGACGGGTTGAATTACTGTAGTTGTCAGAACTAAAGGTGATACGAATTTAGGTGTTATTGTGTATACGAATAAACCATAAACGTTATTTTTAAAATCTATTTAAAAGTTTTATTTTCATTTCAGATACAGTACATAAAACTAACGAGGGTTTCCCATTTGGAGTATAGTTTTTATAGGACGCACAGACGATGTATGCGAATAATAATTTTAACTACTGTTGAACGCTAAGCTGGACATTAAAAAAAAAAAAAAAACCCCGACTGCGTTGAATAATATCGACTAAAAAGCTCAAAACAAGCTTAGTATTATCTTGAGAAATCATTTAAAATCGTTATGAAAAACAAACTGAACGTTAGAAACACGATATTGTTGCAATCGGGGACAAACGAACTATTCAAATCATACTTGTTGTAAAGATGCAAATAATTTCGTAGACTTGGAGGAATACGACGAGCTATTGTCCCCGGAGTTTTTTATTTCACACTTTTTAGTTTTTATCAATACTTAGTTCGATTAAAATGATTTTATTGAACATTTGATCAATGTGGATATATATATATAGATCCACGTTGCTATCGATGCCACTTCAGACAAGAGAATCCGTCATGGACATACAAGCCACGGATACAAAAGACGGGCTGAAAATCCACGGATAATATATGAAACATTAGCCGCGGGAAATGTTTTACTTTGTAATCTTCGCTTTTAACATTCAAAAACCTATTACGTTACACCCACTAACAAGACGAATCGAACAACACCTCACTTGTTGAAATCCGTCCGTCCGTTGAAGCGTGCCAAAGAAATGGACACAACAGTCGTAAAACACAACCCTCCTTCGGCGGTCGGATAAAAAAATAAAAACGAAAAAGTACTAAAAACAAAAACAAATCGTAAAATATCAGAAAACAGGTTGATTTTTGGAGTTCGGCCAACCGATTTACGTGTATATCAAGTTAAAAATAAAAATCATAAAAAAAAAAAAACGGGATTACTCTAGGTCGCGTGGGTAGTAGTTTTACCGATTATACGCTTTGGGTGGTTAGGAAGAAGTTGTGGTTCCTACTATTTAATATCTGAATACAATGATAAGTCATCGAAAAAACGAATCCGAGCGAGCTCAGTTATCTACGATATATATACAGGATATATACGATATATATATATACCATTTAACAAAAAATATACTTGTAGAATTATTTAACAATTAAAAAACACCTAGCGGAAATTTTTTTTAGTTCTTTTATAACGTACCTATTAAATTAATTTAACGCATAAAATTTTGAAAACGATATGGAATAATTTTTTATAACGATAGTTTAATCATCAATCTCAAAGGCGAATTTTTTTGAAACATTTTTATTCAGCAAGGAAATTTTGTAATACGTATTTAATTTTCAAATCTTAAGTAACAGATTTGTGTGAATCACACGTTTTTCGTCAAAAATAAATCAAAGGTATGACCGATTTTCGAAAATTGTCCGTCGTTAAACAACAAAGTATAAAAATTTTCACTGCTGATTTTCTAAATTTTATAGTAAAATTAACGTGAAAGTTACGGCCTAAAATCCAAATCGATCGCGTCGAAAACACGTTTTTTCCTCGATTTTTCTGTTGGAACTTTTTTAATTTTAGGGACGCTCGAGTCTATGACCCCCCCCCTCCACCTCGAAGCGCCCGCGTCTGTGTCCGTGTGACGTTAAAAATCGGAGCATTATTGAAGCAGTCATTATCGCGATTACATAGTGGTAAAAATAAAAAACACACTCTTCGTTTCGCTCGGAATCTAAAAAAAAAAAAAACCACATCATTTTAAAAACGTTCCACGCGGACGCTCGGAGTCTAAAAACGTATACACACACGAGTCGGTTTGGTCAACGAAATGATGAAGAGAAAAAAACGTTTTCCGCGCCGGCCAAACCGCGAGATTCCGGTCACGGGACGTCGCGGCGCGTCCGGGAAATCGGCGGCCGGCGGCGTCGCTGGGCGCATTGTCCGGCCGAAACCTTCCTATTGTGTGCGCGTGTTAGCAAAACAACGGCTCGTGTGTGATCGTATGTGTGGTGCATTAATAACGTATCGAATAATAACAACAACAACAACGATAATAATATAACAGTAATGTATTTCAATACACAGCGATAATGGTTCGTAACGGGTTTTGCTGTTGTATTATTTTCAGCATATTATCATTTTTTTTTTTTGAAATATTATTTTACACACATAACGAACGGCCCGACGACGACGGCGTATTGACGCGCGTAGCGAATTTCGCAGCAGGTCGGGGCGACGGGGAGGAGCCCGCGGCAAAAAAACGAAATGTAGATCGCTGCGGTACACAAGAGGACGCGAGAGAAAACATCATAAAATAATTGCGGCCGTTCGTTACGGCGTGATAATAAATAACTACTGTAGGGATTTTCGGTTTCCAAAAAATACCGGTATTTTTTCATGCCGGCAGTCGAGACACCCCCAATGGACTGCGACGATATACCGGCGACTGGGGCCATCATTCGGTCTGAATTTCGAAGTGAAATATCACGGAAAAATCAAACTGATACTCGTTAATTCGTAAACAGTAAATTAGTTCCAATTTTCGTAAAACATAATTTTTGTGTACCTAAATTAATCAATTAATTTTTTATTTTCATTTCCAGTCTAGCACTTATAACACACAATGATCAGTCTATCTCGTACTATCGTGTTGTCTATATGGTCACACCAATTTTTTTTTTTTTTTT
>CM029357.1:56514977-56553008 GCA_017140985.1 Hormaphis cornu
AAAACAGAAGACGAATCTCTGTAGGTATCCCATTATCATCTTAGA
The DNA here is from genome assembly GCA_017140985.1 of Hormaphis cornu. Taxonomy (NCBI): domain Eukaryota; kingdom Metazoa; phylum Arthropoda; class Insecta; order Hemiptera; family Hormaphididae; genus Hormaphis; species Hormaphis cornu. The sequence continues at coordinate 56,515,023 of CM029357.1, forward strand.
AACACGTTTTTTTTAACAGCAATATCAATTAAATAAAAAATAATTTTATACACTCTCCAAGAGCAATTTATAAAATTTAATTTTTGACAAATTATCATGATAATACGAGGATTCGAAAATAAATGTCAAAGGGTAAATTTACTATAAGCACAAGTTTAAACTTGTAGATAGATATTTAATAGTACAACATCCGTTGAAGAAAGGAACACTATAGCCTCTACAGTATCGTAGATTAAATATACTAATCTATGATAACATCCGTACAGTTAAGACGAGAAATATAGGTAGGTAAAAATGCATAAACGAATCGTCTGAAATGCAAATTTCGAAATTTGAATAGGTGTTTCGCTGTGTCAGACCACAATGAGGGAAGTAAATTTTGAACGGACACGCTAAAGAATTTTGTAAAATTGAAGGCATACCCCTAAAACCGAGCGCTGAACACAACATTATCACGCACGTGTACAAGAGATTATTTGAATGCTCTGAATCACGTCATAGAAAAGTATGTTAAATCGCAGACGTTCTGAATTCGCACTTTGTTTCACGAATAATATATACATTTTCTAAAAAACAGTCTGAAACGTATAGAAGAACACTTATTCATCGAGATTCGCTTTATATACACAGCTGAGCAATATATGTATATATTCTTACCTTCAGATTGTGAGCGATTTGTTTTATGTAGAACATTTCCATGTCTTGTATGACGTTCGGTTTTCCGGCGTTTGCAGGATTCGCCGCGGTCGGTATCTCCAGGTAGGCGGAATTTCGCCGTTTGTCTTTCAGCGTCAGAGCGGATAACGGCGGGAAACACGAGTTCATGGCCGGGCAAAAATTCGACTGAAAAGGGCGACGCGCGCACGGAATACTTTATAGCATTTTTTTATATATATAATATATTATATACTATTCGTACATCGCAAAGGTCGGGGATAGAGAGTCGGGGACAGAGTAGGAGGATTAATGTGATCCTGCAGTGGATCGAGTCCAAATCAGCAGCGTCTGTCGTATGTCTGCAACGTGTTTCGGTTTACAACTAACGCGTCCAACACGTTGTTGTAATAATACCGGTCAAAAATACCCTAATACTGGCGACTTATACAAAGGAACAGGCCGATTCTATGTACCACACGATTCTGGCGGCGCTGTTGAAAAATTTCTCGATTTTTTTTTGCAGAATTCTTCTACGTACCGCCCCGGTCGTTATACCATCGCCTGTTTTTCAATTTTCGGTCCTGGGGGGGACGTACGGGGGCCCTCGTTGTTATTGGATGTACCACAGTTTTAATGTGACGATCAATTAAAAAAAAAAACTGTTGCGAAAAAACCAAATCTTGTTCATATATGCGCACTGCATATCGTTGTTGCAGTCATATCTAACCGTTTATAGCCACGACAGATGTATCGGGAAGTTTTTCAATAAACGTTACCGAATTCATTACTGTAAACAAATCGGCAAATGAATAAAATATATACAATAAAACGTAGACTTCTTACACAAAAGGTATCAACTTGACCTCTAAAAACTATCGAATTTCAGTAGGTTATATAGAGCTATTATTATATCGACGTACTTTTAAATATTATCACAAAGTCTATTACGAACTAAAAAGAGCCGGGCAACGCCGGTTCAGGACGGCTATACAATATGATATAGTGGAGCGCACGGATAAAAACAAATATTCAAATCGTCGGACCGATACAAAACAGGGACGACGCGCTCGTTGTTGTTTTATATACACAACGACGATCACAAAGAGCACACGCAGAGCTCATTACACGACATAATTTACTTTGTGCTTTACAACAAAAACCACGACCGCACGAAGGAATTTTTATCATTTATCATCTATACAACATATGGGTATTAAGTTTAAAAAAAAAAAAAATACAAAACCGTAAGGTACACAGAATTATATATCTTTATATCGTAGGAACTTATGAAAATTTTTCGTATTATTTTTTTTCGATTTTTGTAAATCATTGTGCAGTTTCCTACTCTTATCAAGATCAAGATTGTCGGTACATAAAACGCGCTATACAGACAAAACGTTTTTTTTGTTTAGCGGAGAGGTTAGAGGGTACATTAGCTGTTGTTTATTGTACTGCGTTGAAACCGTTTATTTTAGGAATTTCACATTATATCGTCAAAGCCCCGAGGCATTGAACCTTAAAAACTACTTAATAAAAAAAAAAAATAGACAAATTATAATAAATTGGTAGTACAAAGTATTACAAGGAACTAAGAGGGAAACATTCGTTGTTTTGAAACTTCATAAAAGTTCAAGACATGGTCAAAATGAACCGATCAAATTATATATGTTAATTCTTTGGTTTTTAGAACAAAATACACCAGAATATTATAACGTGCTAACAAACATCTAGCGGTGAAAATATTTCCTACTTCTCAGGCATTACAAACTTCAGCGCTTATGTTTGTTCGCCCGATATTGAATATTATCATACGGATATTTTTTGTACGAACAATTTGAAAAATCGCTGATAAAACACATTTTACCTATTATTGTTTGAAAAATTTAAATTTGTCAACGTTTTTTTTCGCAACGACCAAAATTAATCCATTGACTGTTTATACTTTTTTATCATTTATTTTCCAAACGACAAAAGTTGAAAATACTATGGCGTTTTATGACTTGTGAATATTTTAGCAAAAAATAAAAATTGTCAGCTTTTTATCAACTGAGTGAAAACACCGTTAAAAGTAAAGACGAATATTATTAATAATCGTGTCAGTCCGCGACTGTACAGTAAATACACGTTTCCGTTATAACGTCAGTCGTGCCACGCAAATTAGGCGCATCGAACTTAGTAGCTTAGTAGACGAAAAAAAAAATTTGTTGTTTTTTTTTTCACTCATTCAATGAAGAGAATAAAGTGAGTACTAGAACTGTGAAAATTTCGTAATATTGCAGTATAAATAGTTGCTATTCAACAATAAATTAGCAATGTTGTTGATATATTTTCCGGATGACCTATATAAATAATTGCACGCGTACAACTATTGGTCGTTTTATAAACTGTAGTACAGTTCCGTACGAATCGTGTACAACGCGTTAGGTTTAATGTACGATTTTTGACGATAATTGATAAAAATAAATTACATAATATACAGTTCAAACGATCAATCGTAGAAACGGGCAACCAAAACACGTCTTGACTACTACAACAAAATAGCGATAAATTTGTTTTCGTCAATTTAATAACGAGCCTAAAAATCAGTAAAAACTGAACTCTATTTCGATCGTAAAAATGTTTTTGTCGAAAAATTCTAAGGGAAATGCTCATAACGTCTCCGCCTTTATCCAGACCTACTTTGTTGTCAAAAGAGTATATATTAAAAATCAATAAACGAATAACACTCAAAGAATACGATTAATGCTATTATTTATAGTTGTCGTATAGCATGATAAACAATACCTACACGTACTTATAAACGCAATTCGCATATTATGGACAAAAGACCAAAGAGGCCGCTGCAGTCTTCGAGAAACGTGATATGTGTACGTATCAAATATCCTCAACCGGTCACCGGCCTTCTGCAGTTTGAACCGTGAATTATGAATTACGTATATATCACGAGCAAAACCTTCTAATTTGTTTTTAAAAGCTTCTAACGACACTTTAAAACACACGATATGAAATCACATTGATGATATTGTACGACGGTAATTGTATTGTTTATCATTCATTCGTTCAGTTCAAATAAAACAAACTACATAGATACCATCATAAAAGATGTTACGAATCTTTTCACAGATGTCGCGTTTTCGTTTCGTTTTTTTTACTCCACAAAATAACGTAATGAACATCGTACACGTGGCAAAGGACGAATTAAATGGTTTAAAAATATAACAACGAATACTGACATAAAATTAAACACAATATTATAATGAACAGACTTTTTTGGAACAAAACCAGAGTATTATGCTAAAATCACCGAATCACGTTGTTAATCGCGTACTGTAATTTTGACCGTTAAAAAAATTTACATAGAAATTGATCACGCTTATAATGACGTGATAAATCTCAGTTTAAAACTTGGCTCGATGTAGTATCGATTGGGTATTATGTATATAGTTACGCGCGCGAAGACCCTTAAGCCGATTTTCATGTCGTACACACAGACGACACTATAATAAACGACAAACGGCTATTATAAATTCGTTATAATTAGATAGAACCACGATAAGTTCATTCGCGTGTTTATTTATACACGCATAAATATAAAACTAACAAATATTTTACTTTTTTAAACGCATAAAACCTTATATTTTGTACTTTTATAAATTTAAATTGTTTTAGATAACACCTAATTTTTCTCTTGTTTTACTACGGCCCATACTTTCCAGTAAGTGTTGCCGCTGGGTGATTACTTCATCATGTCATTAAATGTCATTAAATGTAAATCCTCAAACATGCTTATTGTAAATATATTTATTTATAGATTGTATGTATTAAAAATAAAAGTTAAAAAAAAAAAAAAAGAAGATGCTCTCCGTATATGATAATATAATTTAAAACGTGATATTTGGAATAATCTTCAACGCGTGACGCACGTGACTGGAATGATGTATTCGCGTACAAGTATGTACGTATTATAATAGGGAGGAAAAAACAAAACGCTTTAAAACTTTCAGTAATAATTTAAAAAATAAAAATCTCTATAGTAGATAGCTGCAATGGAAAAAAAATAAAATACCATAATAAACATGTAAATACATACATCAAACATAACCGCTAGTATGTTTAAGTTTGATGTCTAGTTGTTGTGTATGTGCTATGGAAATGTCAAGTGAAAACCGGTTCCGCACCTTTCACAGAGAATCGAGAAATGCAAGCGAAAAAGTTAAGTCCATACAGCATTCGAATGTGATCTCAGTTAACCTTAAGCAATTGTTATTAAACATCGAATAGGTATGATATCACTTACTGTTGAAAATTGAACACACAATCAAGTTTTGTACCAAATAAATTATAATAAATAAAAGAAGTGACAATACGAAAAACACAATATCATACTATTGATAGAAACAGGTATAACAAAACACGTTACACGTTCGTTTGGATAACGAGAACTTTTTAAAGACATTATTTTAAATAGAGATAGCAATAAACTTTTTGGTTTCATCAACAAATCAAGACACGTAAGCAGTAGGTAGTACCTACTAGGTACTCTACACAATTCAACTGAATCAAACGACTTTCAAAATTTGAGACAATAACTTTTTTCAGCTGGTAGTTGAATGACGATAAACCAATCACAGGTATTACACGAAATTAAAATTTTTAAAGTATCTACTACCATACGATTAAAAAGATAAGCACATCTTCTAATAGTTAAGAACTGGGATCTAAGAAGTACACGTGTACAAACATCAGCAGTGATCTAGTATGTTTTTATTATTTTGTAACCGGCGTTACATGATGATTATTTTAAAGAAGTAAACCACTCGAAAAACAGTCGTAAAAAGCTTCAGTCTTGTCTATGAATTATTGATAGAGTAAAAAGTTTGTATATTTAAGTACAAATTGACACACGCTAAGGAGAAGCATAGTATAAAAAAAACATCGATTTTATGAGGTTAGGTATATAGATGAAGTAAAAATTTAGGTAATCAATACAGGGTCATTTGTAACACGTTTATAAACTATAAAGCAATACCTTAAACGAATTAGTTTATATGAAAACACGCCTCTAATAAATGTAGTACAAAACTATACTGTAGATTTTAATAGAATTAAATTAAATACTGTACACAATTTCGATGAAAAATAAAATCAAAATAATAAGAACCGATTATACAAGAAGAGAGTCTTTTGCGATTAGAAAAGATTCACATAAAAAAATACTCGATTTGCTTAATTATTTTGTATACAAAAAAAAAACACACAATTTTTCTCTTTTAAGCAAGAACGTGCAAGTGCAATATGCATTTGACATCAAAACTCAAAGTCCAAATGGAGCAAGCAAAACTGACCATTAGCCATAATTAATTTTAATTTTTAATCCGCAAGTTACTCTATTTTTTATCCATGTTTTTTCACCTATTACAATTTTAAATGTACTTACGTTGTACAAAAATATTGTTTGTATACCTGCTCATTTAAACTATACCCAAGTGTGTTAAATTTATACATAACTAATAGTTCAATTAAATTTATTATAACGTCACATTGTTAACACGGCGACTCAAGCCCGAATAATCGAAATCTCGAATATTTTACCAAACATCGATGTATGTTAAACTGAATTTCGTAGATAATTTGTGTACAGTTATTTTTTGTAAACGAGGGGAGAAAATCGTACATTGTATCATGCTTAATTTGGCCGCAGGTTGTTGTTATAAAATTGAAACTGAGGAATCGATAAATCTGTACGGCAACGAATTATTTAATTTTGTTTAATTTCATTAATTATGTCCACATCGCTCACAAAACCCCATCTCCGCGAACTGTTTGCAAAACTATTACACGAGTCAACGGCAACACTTTATGCATTTAGGAAACGTAATAATATAGTTATGCGTTTCTCGTCGTAGGATTCAAAAAAAACCTGCACGTCCTGTGCGTTTAAAGCAATTATTTTTGAAAATTTCCATAGCGTAATAACTATTGACGTCAACAACCCCGCAACAGACGATTGATTCGCGGGGACCGATTTCGCGCGCGTCTGTGCTTTCAGATATTACGCTCTCGACACTCGTAACTCTTCTGTACCTATCATACACTCTTATTATACGTGTTTTACGACCGCGTTGTGTAATCCGGGGTCGAGCGAGCGTGTGTGATGGCGAAAATAACGCGTGTACCGTACAACAAAACCGCCCTCTCGACGACCAGGGGGGAACGCAAAGAAGAGAGAAAAAAACACGAGCGATGATGAAAAGGACAAAAAAAACAAAACAAAAGCAGCCAATGACCGACGATACACGACGACGAGAGCGAGGACGGACGATAACGTACGACTATATAGAGATTGTGCAATCTAAAAACACGTGCTTAGAGTACGATTAATTTCGAGAGGACACTGCCGACGACTTCCCTCGATTCACCACGGGCTGTAACGGGGAGAGAACAGGGGCGTAGGCCAAGGGGCACTATAACCCACCCCCCACATGGGCCGTGTTTATGTGTGTACGACAGGCGATTGGTAATTTACGTTGTGTGTAACGTTTTCTACCCGTTTTTTACGAACCTATATTTACGAGCTCGATGTCCGAAAAAAGACTCGGCCGTGTCTAACATTGACGGGAACGAAATAATTGTACTGCCTTTGCTCAAGTGCCACCTAGAAGGGTGTGCGACTGACTGCGGAGCAAATAAGCAGCGTTTCGTCAAAGAATTTTTACTTTTGTCGAATGCGAACACTTCGAGAACTCTGCTGTGGTCCAATAAACTTCTCCTTACCTGAACCAACGCAACGGCGACTCGTCAAAAGATATTTAACCCTCCCCCCCAGATTGAAAAATCCCTCTGGGTGAGAATACAAAATATCTGTCTTGGAAACTTACACGATCGGATCGACTTATTCGCGAGACATTGGCCTCGTGAAGGGTACTAACACGCTAGCTTAACGTCCACTTGAACTGCAAAAAAAAATAAACAAAAAATCCCGACAGGACGACGACGACGAACGCGCGCGACGACGCGGAAACGGCACGCACGCACGACTGAGACTGCGCCGCGGGCCGACACTCCTCCGCGTCTATAAATACGGGTTATTTTCGTTCGGCGTGCCGGCAACGCCACCTACCGGCCGGTAATAAAAGCAGCGACGGCAACAAACGTTTTGATGGAGACCGGATGATGTCACCCCGCAACGTTCTACAGGACCGCCAATAGGTACGATGACGGCGTATATTATCTATTTAATGGATAGATTATAATAGATTCTATTATCTCGTACCTGCAGATAACTTGAGAACATTCGGCGAAGAACTGTGGTATTTTTTCTTCTCTACGTAATACACAACGAAGGGAACAACATTAGAAAGCGGGGAAAAAAATTGCCGTGTTGTTTTCGCTTTCTTAAAACCGCGTTTTTAACGTGCGTTTACGGTTTCTTTGAAAAACCATCGTGTCTGCGGAACAATATTACGTTTTGTGACGAATAATGATTATACGAGTAATGGTAAAAAAAAACGATCTCTGCAGTATTATTTTTGTTTTTACCGGGGTGTCTTGAACAATGCCTTTGGGCAGGCATGACGAAACGAGAAAACCCTTTTACTTAATCAAAAACTAATCTGGTAAGCACGAGTTTTTTTTACACTAAAAGAAAGGAAGAACAAAGGTAAAGGTGGGTTGAATTATAAATGGAATCGGTAGGAAATGAAAAATTTCAAAACCCTAATGGCCTATACTGATAAATTAATCCAAAGGCATATGAATTTCTTCTTTAAAGTTCCCTTGTTTCTAAATACTTAAAAGAAATAACAATGATGATAACTTTCTCATAACTGCATCAGATGTCAAAAAAAAATAAATAAAACCTATGTATAAATGCGTAATCGAAAAATTAAAATCATTTCTTATTCACATTATGCTTATTGATTTTTATTTTTTTTAAAAAGTATAAAATTATACAGGTTTTTTAATTACAATCTTTAGTGCAAAAAACAATATTTATAAAAATTATTAATCTTCAAAGAAGATGGAATCATCATTATTTTTTGACAACAATTCAATATTGCTAATAACTTTAATAATTTAAAATAAAGTATAGTATAATCTAGGCATCACATCATATTTCGAGCCTTTGTTTGTTTGATAACAATACGACAAATTTGAAACTCTAAAATACTTCAGTACTTAAAAATTAAAAAAAGCAAACGGTTGTATCATATTCTATTGTGTTTTAAAATAACATTTTTTTTTTAACTAAATGTCCTATATGTGTGTATACGTTGGTATAAGTATAAGAAAAGTTCACGATAAAAAAATTGTACGCATTAAATAGACGTTAAAGTCTCTGTCGACGCTCCCGAGTGATTGGCCCATGAAAAGTTTTGCCATTTTTTTGCACCACGCTTGATAGTATTATTTCACGTGTTGGGGGAGATTGAAGCTGTTGGCAAAATGTCAACCCTAAAAAGAGTTGATTGGTGGTGAAAACGGTTTGTAAAAAATAATACAAAACTTAATTATTTGCATACGATTTATGAATTATGAACTACGTTATAGTGAATAATTTTTGTACTTCAGCAAAACTAAAATATTAGCTGTGCCAACTTTCAACAAAATAAACACAACCGAATACCTCATTTAATACTTATATCTTACCACTACTTTTTTTTTTTTTTATACATAGATCACCCGAATAAAATAATATAACTACTATAACAAAACTTAAGTTTAAATTCTTTTTATCACTACTTTATAGTTTAACAAATAATCAACTGTTTATTAACACATAGTTGTTATTTAAAAAATTGGGAAACTCGTATATATTTGTACGATATCTTGAAATTTTGACATGAATAATTCATGATTTTTTAAGTATATTTAAACACACAAGCGTAGGCTTAGACTTATTGTTTGTGTAATCATTTAGATTCAAAATTTAAATGCTTAGTAAACTACATACGGTTAAAAGAAAAAAAAGCATAGTTTTTTAGGTTCTGCATCAAAATTAAATTGACTTATGCTGTTACCTAAATAATGGAGTCTTGTACAGTGAACTGAACATCATATAAAATTTAGACTTTTAACACAATACATAGTACACATAACTTATATATATATATTTATTAAGTATATTATAATTTATAAAATGTTCCACGATTTCGGATGGTTTAATGTTTTTACCATCGGTTTACAACAAAAAACGATAAAAATAAAACGTAATATAGGTACTACTTATCATTTTTTGTCGTACCAAAAATCAAAATAAGAAATATATTTAAATCATACAGGAATCTATAAGCACAAGATAATTATGTGCATAAAACATTATTCTTGTTTGAGCCGATTTAGAAATTGCACGGACAACTTTGATGCTGCGATATGACATGCGGTACAGCTTATAAATGAGAAGAGGAAATAGTCTGTTACGAACTGTCATTCATTCATGAGCAAAAATATGAATTGATGAGAAGAGGAAAATAATTTATTTGGATCTGCGTATCAAGGTAGTAGCTGAAAGAACAGTTTTATAGTCCGATCATTGAGTACCGTAAAAACTGAGACTAATGGCATTACAGGAACCCACTCAACAGTTGTCACACCTCATATACACCTAAACAATAATGCAAATTAGTTATAACGGAAAATCGCAGTACGTATGTTAACACATATAAAGTAAATGAATAAAGTTGAACGCAATTAAAATTGTCAGCTGTAGACACTTAAAATATAATAAAACTAAGCATTTACCGGTAACAACGTCATCGAAATTTGTTGATTAAATTTAAATTTGAATTTGTTTTCAACAGCAAACCAAATGGCAGCTTATTAGAGCCAAATCTAGGTAACATTTTTAAAATAATAGTTTTATTACTTATACAATACAAATTATGCTTGGATATTTTTAATTCAAAATACTTCTATTTATTTCTCTTCCAACTATTTTCAGTTAACAATATATAATATATGACTTTAAACTTTATCACTTAAATTTTACAGAGTGGCCGACGTTTTAATCGACCGACCAAAAAGGGGGAACGAATGACGACGAGCGTATGAACTTTAACAACAAAGAAATCATTTCAACGATTACGCCTAAATCTCCTATTTCCGTTTGTAAAAGGTTACCGGACAAAAATAAAATTTAAACGACTGAAAATTAAATGTGTTGCACGTCAAATATAAACAGGACATCGTAATTTTATTTCAACAACCACATGAGATGACGAACGTCCAATTTTTAATGACAAATATATTGCAATTGAAACGACAAAAAGTATTACAAAAAAAAAATACAGTGATTTCACTTACTGATGATTATTGTTTTGGATGGGTCACTAATTTTTAAAGTGTAGGTACATAAACGTATTTCAATTTCAAGCAAATATTTAACAAATTGGAAATTTTAAAATTCTATATTTATAAGCAGAAAAGTAATTGAAATTTGTATTACGTATACTGTATTATATAGTACATCAACAATATCAATAACATTAAAATATTCAATTAATTTAAACCACTTTTGGAGGAGTACCAAAAAATAAATATACATAAATACATACCGTGACTCTAAAATATGAAAACTACATTTTTTAATGTATAAGACTTGTAAAATATCAAACATTTTTAAATTGAAGAAAAAAAATAGTCAAAATGGTTTAAAATTTAAATGATGTTCGTACTTTCTCTATGCCATTTTTCGTGAATAAATTTGATCAAGTTTTGGAGGAGTTATTGCTAAAATTAAATAACGAAAAATTACCAATGTTAAAACGTCTTCAGACGAAAATTATTGTACCACTGATTTTGGAAATATTTTAACCGCAAAATATGTTGTTTAGATAGTAATTTGTACATAAAGGTTCTGTTGTTTTTGTATTATTTCGAAGAGAAAATCTTTTTTCGACGTTCACACCTGTATTTATTTCAACATTACCCATAGACATTGTTCATCGTTCTATCGAATTATTTGAGCGTGAAAATACTCGTTGTTCGCTGTTATCGCTGTTTTCTGGCAGGCAGATAATTTTCCTTATTTTACACCGGTTGCGGCTGCCAACCTAGTTGTATACCCAAACGCAATGATAATTTGTGTTAAAGAGTTGAAAATGGGTTGAAGTAATGTTGATCTGAGTATAAGATTTTTGATCATTTTTACGCAAGAATATAATTAATTTAATTCTATAATTGACCAAAATAAACAATAAAATATTACGTTAAAATGTTAAATGCTATAAAAAGATTACCCAACTATTGTATAATGTCGATATTCAACATAAACTATTCTACATAATAACTTTTACAAACGTTTATTGAAAAGTAAAATATTAATATTTCAATGATAATAATTGTTGTGCTTGGTATATTATATTATATAAAACCGAATACTGGACATAAAATTCAAAGATGAATAAAAACTTTTAGAGTTTAAGTATTGTATTTATGTTCTAAATAAAAAAAATTGAAACTAAGCATTTTTGTCGTATCATTAGTATCCATATTTTCAACGTCATTTATAGCATTTATAGGTATTATTTAATACATAATTTTAATACAGTAAAATGTTTTCTAATATACATAATTAACAGCATATACAGTAATTAATAAAAAATTAATAAAAATATAAAAATAAGTATTTAAATTTAAATTTGAATTAATACCACCTACCTATTGTACTTAATTAAAAATATATATAAATTAATAAATATAAAAATTAATGAATTAGTAGCAGAAGTGAATGTAAGAGTTGGAAGAAAAATGTTTAATAAATAATTGTGCAATACAATGAGAGGTTCGAATCCCAACCATCCTTACCTACCTATTCTATATTGAGTGAAATGAACGCATTCAATATTTAACTACTGGATCCAAACCGAGTTCGAGGGTTTCGCAGATGTCAAATTTCCTGTCTGTCCACCTTAAATGATTGTATTAAATTTCACAAAAAGCCGGATAAAGACATGTTCTGCATTTCTAAGAATTAGGGTGTGTAAAATGGTGTTAACTATTAAATAATACTGACACGTAACAAAACACGTGTATGTAGTTTAAAACGTTAAAATACGTTAATTTCTATACTATGCTTAAAACGTGTATGATTTTATTTTTTGATCTTTCTGAGGTGTACAACATTCATAGGCGATAAATGGGAAATAACAAATATTGTACCATGGAAAAAACCGCTTATTTAAAATAATAGTCAACCGTTTTGATAAAAAATATTTATAATAACGTAGGCAAATTAACTAGAAATAAACATGCGACTGCATAGAGCATACATTACACACGATTTGTGCATTAGGTAAAGAGTTCAAATCTAAATATTTATAAGTTTCCAGAGACATTGTATATCTAGCTTCTGAGCACTCGTATATGGTTTTAAAATATTCAACTTGTCAGCGAATGAACGGTAAAAATTATAAAACATCGGGCTCAGGTTTGTTTTATAATTATTGCTATTCATTTTCAGCAAAACAAGTATTTCCAAAAATGTTAATTTAAAATCAAGTTATGTAAAAAATGTTTTGGATTTTCATTCATTCAAGCCTATTTACAAATCTTTACCCAGTTCATCTATAACGATAATATCAATAATTTTCAGAAGGGCTTTGAAATTTTTCGTAACGTTGCAGTAATTCGTATTATGATTTGCGAAGGAATACCGCAGGCATATTAAAAAAAAAAGTTCAAATTGGTTTTTTTACCGTCGAGACATTATTTAGTTATGTCTGTTTAAATAATGTTACAATAGCCATATGCCTATACATACATAATAAAATCCCAAACTAAGTACGACACCCATCGTTAACTAGTATGAAACACAACAAATATGAAATGGTGTAATATATACAAGTTTGTTAAAAACAATGTTTGATGAAATAAACAAAAGTAATTTATTATAATCAAAACGGTTTAACGCGACAAGGCAATCGAGTGACAATTCACACAAACCGAGGTTTGTGCACATTGTGTTTGAGTACCTAGTTTGTTTCTACTTTTTCGATTTTATGTGATTGCACAGTTATTTTAAATAAAATTTAACACAATATCATAACAGATTTCAACAATATTTACAGTAGTTCATTAATAATAAACAATGATTAGAACATTTCTTATTGTATTAGATTAAATCGGGCGATTTTTTTTCACAGTTAATTATAATTACGAAAATTAAAAACGAAACAGGTGTTGACATCACGTAATTTTCTTCCAAAGTCTGAGATGCACAATATTACAATACGTGTACAATGCGCTAAGCATTTACGTCTTAGTATTATGAAAACTGTTATATTATTAAGGTAGGTAAACTATATATAATACCCGACCGATCCTATAGACGGCACTTTGTCGGTGTTCTGGACTATTCTACAAACGCACAATAACAATAATTTAACCTTGACAGTGGCGCCGTGCCAGTCTCGTATTTTCATAAGATCTTACCACAGTCGCGGGTGGGTGGTTGGATGATCGTTATTAGTTTCGGGTTCGGTATTGTTTGGTACAATCGACTACACTGAAAAATACGCATAACACAGGTATACGATAGTAAGAGTACTTTGTTTTCATATTAATGTGTAAGTAACAAAATGGACATCAAATGAAGTGAAAATTGTTTTACGATTGAGAAAAGTGCAAGACGTAAACATTACGAAAATTAAAACCTGGACCTGAAATATAAAATTATATATACATTACGTCAACGCACCTTGAGAATGCTATCGTTTTGGGTGGGCCGCGCGGGCGTAAGTCGGTTGATATTGTATCGTTAATTCAAACTTAAAAAAATCTACAAATAATAACGTCAAAAACATGATTCAGAGATTCGATTACATCGCAATTTTTTCGATACCAAACAGAATTCTTCTTCAGAAGTATTAATACGTTTTCATTCGTGTACGATTTTTCTTATTATGTTCATAGGTTTGTTTGAAATCAATTTTAACAGCACAATATAAAAAGTTTAGAAGAAAAAATCATTAGTAATTACTAATTTTTCAAGCTATTCAAGAAACTATGACTATTCTGAACATTAGGATTTCGATACATTGAGTTACACATAAACTATTGTATAGAAAAATAAGAATATTTTTTACGAAAATCCCTTGCTGCTCGTTTTTTTTTTTTTTTTTAGACTTATAACACTTGTATGTTATGTATTGAATAGTACTATTGTTTAGAAATTCAAAACAACAATTATTATATTTTTTACACGATCCCTGTATATGAAACAAACTCAACAAATTAACAATTAAAAATAAAAATATGACAAACAAGAATTTACTTTGAAAATTAAGAAAAAGTTTAAAATCTAGGATTTAATAACGTAATATATACATATATATGTATATTTTTTGTTATTTTTAATTACAAAATACCTTATACCTAGTGCTCAAAATCAATCTATCAAAGAATCGGTAAAAAAAAAAAAAACTCTTAAAATATATTAGTGTTGGATAGGCACGGATCCAGAACGAAGTTTTTGAGGTGGCCAATATTATTAATACATATTACTTTTCAATAAACAACAGTACTTCACAAATGTTGCACTATATCATATTTTCTACTGATAATTAATAACCTAATTAAATTATTTCAACCATTAATAAACTGAAAATTTAGTAATTTTTTTTTTTAAATAATACATGGAAAAGATAAAAAAAGTCCTAAGAAGTGGCAGCTATTGTATATATCTGTATTCCTGGCTATAAAAACTTTGATCAAAATTTAACAAATTTACACAAATTGAGTAACGGTCATGTGACAGTTTTGTTCTAGGAGCGACTAGTGAGAGATAAAATCATAAAATATTTTTTATAACTGTCGAATAGTATTTTTAAATTTATATTTTATACACTTTGTTCTATTGTTTTGCTACAATATCAGGAATGATTAAGTATTAATCAATAGTTATTTATTTTAATAAAAATGTGTTAAAAGTTGAAAATTGATTGATCTAATGACTGACACAATTATAATGTTGTAAATAGAAAACAAAAGTGAAAACCATTTTATGTTTTACTGAATTCAGACTTTTAAGGTCAAAATAAATCTTGTGAAATCAATTAAAAATCTTCCATTTTAATGTGCTACGCGAATTCGATTTTCAGACCTTGACGTCACGCTTGCAGTGTCTAAAAATTACACGGGAATTTCAATACTCTTAAGGAAGGTAAAAAGATGAGTTTTTACAAACTACAATTCTTATGTTAATATAACTCTTAAAATAAACTTAAATACCGGTTTTAAACTAAAAAAAACAGTATTGTAAAGCATTACTAAGCAAGCTAAATAATTTAAACAATAATTGTTAAATTAATAGTTTGCTACCTAATTATTAGAACAATCAATTTTTTTTCAGAATAGTTTTTCTTTTTAAAGTAAAAAACTTATTTATATGTATAGCTGTTTAATTTGTTTTCAAATACTTATCATTATTCAAATATAGTGACTTAAAAAAGTATAGCAATTAGCAACTATCGGTTTGGGTGGAAAATAGTTTGGGTGAGTCACTGGTTAGAAAGATGTATAGTTTATTGTTTAGTTTTTATATTAAATCTATAGGTGGATTGCTTAGGAAAATTATGATTCTTACCAACAATAGCAAGTCAAATACTCAACTAGTTGTAAATTTTAAACTTTTATACATGGCTTAAAGTGTTTTGAAACTATTATGACGTCTTAAAATTAAAATTTATTAATTTCAATCATGTCTGAAAATTTCGATTAATTTGAATAATTTTTGGAAAAATTATTACCAGCAAAAAGAACAAAAAGGACAAAATAATTACGAGATGAATAAGGGTAAAAAATAATATCAACCGTAAAATAATATTAACCATATAAAATGATTATCAAAATGTTTTAACAGCATAGTATAGAAAATATGTTTTAAAGTATTAAGTCTTCAATTTAATAATTACGTTATTTATTAAATAAAACCATGTAATAATGAAAACTTTAATGTTTTATACTCAGCTAAAAATTAATAGAAATTGTAATTTTGTATTTAAAAAAATCTTCATCTGTTCCAATAATTGAAGAAAAATTTAATAAATTTAAATTTTTTTTGGTCAAAAAAACACATGACAAAAATGAAAAATAACAATGTGAAAATGTGTAAAACCAAAATCGTATAAACAAAAATGTTAAAATAATTGTTCACCACACTTGGCTATAATATTTCGATTGTAAAATATAGTTTCTACATTCTAAACTGAAAACTAAAGGGTTTATGAAACAACACCTACAAAAATCTACAAAAATTTTTAATGTCATAGCTTGGTAAATACAGTTGTAACATTTTCAAAATTGATTCCAATTTTACCTACAAATGCACTTAAGTCTAAACCCTTTACAATGTTTTGTTAAAATTTGAAGTCATTTTTTGGAAATTTTGATTTTATTGTTTTTGGACCATAACTCGAAAATTATCATAAGTTCAAAACAAACTTCAACAAAACACAAAATTATTATCTAAATCTAAGGTCGATCTTTTACTACCTATCTTTTTTGAGGTACGACTTGTTAATGCAAATCATGGGACTTCTATTGTAATACCCTGAATAGTGTTTTCAGAAAAAAAAACATTATTGTAGAAATAATACACTATTTCCTACACTCAGAATCTAAAATGGATAACTGACATGCTGTTTTATAAATTTTTTGATGCTAAAAATTACAAAATTTACTTATACAAATCATTTGTATCTGCATACGATTGTTTGATCTTTTAATCAGATTGTAATGTAATAACATTTGAATTGTCAATATTAAATGACAATCATGCATCTTTGATGATGTCATAAGCATATAATACTATATAGACAATAATTGAATAATTGATTACGACGCATTCTCTTTGTCTTTCATAAGAAAGATTACAAAAGACGTAAAATATAGTAAAACATAATAGATGTTTCGTATTTTATTTTAATGAACACACAAAAATATTAGAATTTGATCAAATATAAGTAATAAACTTTCAAATAAATATTTATTAATTATTAAATATTATAATAATTTATAAATGATGGTAATACTAGAAATCTATAGTTAAAATGTAGAGTGTATGTTTTGGGTAAATCTCTGTTTTGAATGGTGTAATACCATTAAAAACGTATATTTTATTAAATTTTTATATTTTTAAATGCTATAATCAACCATTTTCTTTGAGAATAACGACTCGGAGCACTATATACTTAATACAATTCGTAATAATAATGATTTTATTTGAAAGTATAAAACTAACAGTAAGTGATACACAAAATCTAAGATCTAAAAAATAATATTAGTGGAAAAATAATGAGTACCTAGTTATAATTAATAATTATATAATCACATATATCTTAGAAAAGTATTTTCTATATTATTATAAAGTATTATTCGAATGGTTTAATAAATGAATTGAATAAAGATTTATTAAAATTTTTGAAATTGTGTAGTTACTTGTTAATTACAATTTTAATTAATTGGAACCTCTAATTTTCACAGCATGAGAAATTCGTTTAAAACCTTTTACCAAAATAACTCCATTGCCGAGGAGTTTTAAATTTTTTACAAACTACATCTGTAGAAATATGTAGAGTATCTATTTAAACGCGCCAATTATTTTAATCGTTTAGACAATAAGTATTTAAGTAGTTACCTATTACGATGTATGTGTCAGCTGTGTAATATACTGTGCGATTTCATTACATTTGTCCATTTTTGCTACAAATTGTGCGTAGGCGCTCAAAAATTCAAACCATCATTCAGAATGTAGAAATGGGGGAAGATACATTTTCCTAAAATTATATGAAGTGTGTATACATAATTCTTTTGGATCAGTAGTAACGTTAACGTTTATCACTTTGAAAATGTAGTTTTACTTTTAAAACATACTTAAAAACCAAAACTCTGTAAAAATGTATTGTTTTATTCATATACAATACACATAAGTACGTTACAACATTCTAATTTAACATATCAACGGATATAAACTGATGTACATATGAATTAATAACATATTAATATTCTTCATAAAATTTTGTTTATTCACGGGTTATCATTTTACTCATCAAAATTGTATTACTTTTACGGAAGTATAAAAAAAATAAACCAAAACCAACCATTGACAAAAATTCAAACTACGCATAATAGTACGTTCTTTATTGAAGCTGAAGAAGAGCTCCTTAACTATTAGTCTCGAGGATTAAAACCTAACTGCAAATAATAGTATTAAAGATAGAAGTTTTTTTACCAACCATTTACCAGTCATCAGACGGTCGGTGGACTATAATGCAGATTGTCACACACGTCTATCGTTGCTATTGTTTGTATTGATCGTATTGCTATTATGTACCACATAAAAGAAATTGAAGATGAAAATTCAGTTCGAAAAAGAGAAAACGCACACGTGTTGTTCACACTAGCCAAGATTATGCTACAACATCCAAGGGCATTCATAACAAAACTAATTTTCTTCGGAATATTCAGACGTGTATAGATCATAATAACATATCATAACAAAGTGTACTGATGTATAATCTACGAAGACATAAAGAAGATGAAGTAAGTCTATATATTGTTAATACTTTATTCTGCAGCTTATTTCTTCAATCTACGCACGAATAATTTGCTCCATTTAAAATTAAAACAACGACAATTTGATATTGTTGTAAAAGTAAGGTAAGGTTATATTCACTATCACATATTATAAATTACAAGTGAAATATAATATAGAAATGCTTCAAAAGTTTTATACTGTGAAATCTAAATAAAAAGATTTATTTTCGAATAATAGTTGGAACAATTTTTTTTTAATAATCCATTATAGTATCTATACAAAAAACTGTACACACATATGAAAAACAAATTGACCCGTTTTCAAATAAATCGATTCATAAACATAATATTTACTGTACAATTTCGAAAATAATACGTCTAAGCGCTTGAAATTCTGGCTGGTTATTAACATTTTGAACACATAAATATATCCATTGTATTTCACCAAGTGAAAGTTAACATTTTAACTAAAAAATTTTTTTTATCATAAAAAAAAATGACAAAAACAACATACCATTCACTTTTGTTTATAAGATACCAGGTAAGGTCTAACTTCGTCGGTTTTAAATTGTTTTTAAATTTATTATCAAACTGTTAAGTGATACATGGGTAACAGATAAGACATAATAATATATATTATTATTACATAGTTCATAAATACTTTTGTCTTTCGGTTCGTAGGTAAATACTGTATTCTAAATATTATACGTGCAAAAATTAAATGATTGATAAAACTGAACAAGAGCCTATCTTCCTGTCATTGATTTAAATGCATAAACTCTTTTAAGAGTGCCACAACCCATAACTTAACAGTTTGTTGCCTGCCGGTACCGTTATGAAAATTATTCAAAGGGAAACGTATTTTAAAAGTACATTGTACAATTTAATTGTTTAAACATTAAAACAACCGTCCGATTATGGAAGGTTAATAATAACGCACGATTATTGCTACCCACAAGTGTTTTTAAGATTCATCTATTATATGTTAATATAGATTTATAGAAAACCTATATTGTCCATTGTCCATACATACATAATATCATAATATATAAGACACATAAACAGAACAAATTACTTTTTCCATTTAGTGTTATGAACTACGATTGAGAGCATTGTTAAAGAGCAGGTGTGTACACTTGGTCGATGTTTAAACTATAAAACATATTTTTTTTTAAATTACACAAAAATTAATTCTTTTCGTTAGTATAAAAATATTACAGTATTTGAATACATTAATCCTTAAAGACACCTAGCCCTAGGCAACATTTAATTTGAGACTAGAACAAAAGTTATAATTTGTTTAAATTAACATAATTTTGAGTTTAGAAAACAAATAGAAAAATACAATTAGGATAAAAACGTTTGTTTTACAACGAGTTTAATAAATATGTCTACGTATTTGAATGTTAATTGAAGACTGAATACGTTTGTTCAATTTTTAAATTCTATTGTTATACGCGCTCAAACGAGACGAGCTCAAAACTCACTTTTTTTAAACATCAGTGAATATGACATTTAGTAAAATGTTTTCGTACTTTGTTAGACTCAAAACACGATAAAACAACTTTATTTCGAAGAGTCTATAGAGAGTAAATAATGTAAATACGCCTTGAATAAAATAGTATCAAACGCAAAACATGTATGTAAAAAGTTCTACGCATGTTATAGAACTATAGCCTGTTTTGACTGTTGATTTGCTAATATATGTAGGTAGTACGTTGAATCGATACGAACTAATTGTTTTCGTACTTAAGTTAAATTACTATGAACTAATGTGTTCGTATAAGTAGTTTCGGACAACAGGAACCGTTTCCGTACCGAACGTATTACTCTAAATCGACATTTTTAAACGTATAAGCTTTTACTGTAGTTTTAACTTTATCGACGAATAGTTGGCGACTAGCGCATTTTTCGGCAATACCGTGCAAGTCGGAAACGTATAACATAACAGATGACCCAAAGGACGGTAGTGAAGTTTACGTGTCGGCTACACTTATACACGAATAATTGTGTCTGTGAAAATCGTCGTAGTTGTCGTCGAACTGTGGTTTTTTTTTTTATACGTAAAAGATAACAAAAAAACGCATTTTTTTAAATTTACAATCTTAAACTACTGGAAAAACTACTTAAAAAAGCATACGGACAAGTGGATTTCACCCGTTTAAAAGCGTATTAAAAACAAACTAACATTTTGTACCCAATTGTTATACGGGTACAACTATGTATTGAAATTCTACTCGTAAATACCTTACGCACATCACGCAGAGTAGGATCCGTGGCGATTTTCACGTCATCCTGGTAATCTTTACCGGGATCTTCGGGAACAATGTACAACCGGATACGATACATTTTCGGCACACGTCGTCACAAATTAAATCTTGGCAAAAAAAATGCGGGTATAATAACAATAATCTCAGACGCCACAATACGCAATTAATACGGGTACAGTTGCGTACGTACCTACATATTTTTGAGAATGTTTTTTTTTTCATTCAAACATAACAAAAACAACCGCGAATACGCGAACATCGTGTAGGCGAACCGAACGAAAAAAGCTGCTGGTTAGCGCACGTCGTCCCGTGGCGTTCTCGACACACCGTCTGCTGTTCGGCCGTAACAGGTAATCGATCCACACACACACGTGAGTGGATGGCACGGTCATCACGATATAGGGGGGAAGAACGTCGAGCACACGCACCGACCATCATCAGCGTGCGGGAAGGAAAGCGCTCGCGAATTCCGCACTCGGGCGTCCGAATCGCGTGCGGTCGGATATTTTTAAGACCCCCTAACCGAATCGCGTGCAGACAGAGATTGATGGGCGTCCCGAGTTACGCCGCTGCGGCACATACGTACTGCAGGACGGGGACGCGATTCGGATACTCGTCTGTTCTGCGCTAATACGATTTAATCGTCCGAAATACCGGCACGGATCAGTTAGGTAGGTACGTTTTGTTTTACTACGGACGTGAAATAAAATAACGATCCGAACGCGGCGGTTTGTACGCGGCGTTTACACGTTAATAACGAAATATGTATTGTTTTAATTTTTGTTGAAAGGTACAAACAACTTAATACGGCTGCTAAACGTAACCGTGTTTTTTGTCTACGTTCGATATTTTTTTTTTGAAAATCGTTTTCCCACGATTTTTCCAGTTTCAAGCTTGACAACGCGAAAATTCCTCTTTTTTTTTTTATTACAGATATATTTTTAAACTAGGAACAAATATTTATGTTCACGCTTTTTTTTAATCTGATCGGATTTGATAGTTTAACTTGCATTTATAATAACTAAATCGTATATAAGATTGGCTAACTTGATGAACTGGTCCGGGTATACGACCTGGGAAAAAAACATTTCCGGCTCACGCTCATTATGCTTTGGGCTGCCGTTCCTAACCGACTCATGAAATGAATTAAAGAATATTACGGAACTCCGATCTACAAATAATATATTGTACTTAACGTAACGTACGAATCAGTTAAGTAACAGTTCAGTGTTCACTTTCGTCAGTTAGGTACAGAAAAAAACTTATGATTTCTATACTTATCCTAGATCATTGCTAAAAACTAACATCGGTTGAAAAATTATGAGAAAAAATAACGACATTTTTTTGAAAATTTTTACAAAAAAATAGCCAATAGTTTTTAGAGTGCAAAATTTTAAGATTTATCATACCTAATTAGATAAATAGGTATACACACGAGTATGATTTTACATTTTAAATCATATTTTTAATCAATTTTTGGGATACATTCGTTCAAATCTTTTTTATTCGTCAAGAGAACACAACTAATATACTTGTTCATACCTACTTAGGTATTCAATTGAAAAGAAACTATCTACGTTATGAAACTCTACTCCGTTAGCATTCTATAAAAGATTTTTTTTAGTTATTCAGAAAACAAGGAAAATAATAAATCACTTATTTGGTTTAGGTAAATCTTTTTTTTATACAATTTCTACTTTTAACTAGTCCTCTGGTTCTTTTTATTTAAATAATGAAGTTGACTAATGTTTAACGAGGATCAGAAGCAAATTAACAATAACGAGCCATGTTATTTTTAGTACCTATAACGTAGAATAGAAAACAATATTAACGTTAAACGTAAATAAGCTTTAAGTGATGCTACAATAAAAATATCTCGCCAAAAACACTAAATATAGACCCACATATTATTTAAAATAGCAAATACTTAGTTGTTTGTACATTCTCATTTTGTTATCATACCAATCAACATTTGTTTTTTTAAATAACACTGTTGTCTGTTTTGCTTAACAAATAAACAGCAGCTATTTTTACGTCCAAAATGAAAACATGCTTTTTTAATTTTCATACCCCAGTTATAATTTAAAAAACTATTTTTCAAGTTAGAAATAAACAATAATTATTTCTAATTATTACTTAGCATATACATAAATAGAGGTAACTGGAACGGGGTTCAAGAATTATGCTCACCTAAAAGCAAACCTGTTAAAAGTCCCACAAAAATATGTTGATGACATATTTAGGATTAAAACTATTCTAAAATATTGACTAGTTATGCCTATGATTAAAAGTTACTAGTAAATTTTACACTTACACATTAAATAAAATTTAAAATGTTTTCTATACTTACTTATTATATACTAAAATTTATAAATGATTGACATTGATTGTTTATTTCTGTGTTTCTTAAACTGTGTTCCGTGGAACCCCAGGGTTTCGCAGAGATCACAAGGGTTGTGCAAAACTTAAGAGCTTTTTTTTAAATTTTTAAGAAAATTACTTTAAAAAATGCAAACTATTTTGTCATGGACAAACTGTGACACAGAAGTATGAGGGGTTGTTGGTTGATCTGCTGAATACAAATCAAATAAAGTAAGAAATGATAGGGTACCTTGACAAGGAATACAATTTTTAAAAATCATGATATTTTTTTAGACTTCAGATTAAGTTCATTAACAAAAAAAGTTGTATGTTAAAAATCATATCACATAAATTAGTGAAATTGATAATTATTACATAGTATAAACCCAACGCATTACCTAATACATAAATAATGGGTCATTTTTAAAGTATGAATTAGAATAATTTATTACAATAATATAAAATAAGTATAAACTAAATGTTATTACTAAATTAAATATACTAAACCTTATACATAAATCCCTAATAAAAGTATTTTATTAAAATACACATAATATAAATTAAATAATATTTTACAATTAGGTCGTTAATATAATTAAGTTGAAAAATTACACAAATGAACTTTTTTTTAAGTTGAGATCAATTTAACATATTTAAGAGTTGATTGTTGAAGACAACATAGAAAATGAATTTGTTTAAACTTAATGCATCATTAGGTAACTATAGTCAATTAGGAGTTGCTATATTGACATCATTTTTACGACAAACTATTTCAACATTAATTGCTTGAAAGTTGGTAAACGAAATCAGGCCAACTTTTTCTTTTCGGTAAACCAATAACAAGTTTTAAAAGAAAGAATTAGACATAGTCTAACCTTTTGACTTTTGCCCTCGTATTACCCTGTTTGCATTGTTTGTGCGTAATTGGTAAAATATTTTTTCTATTCATATACGATACACCTACACGGCTACACCTAATTAGAACCCTGTTAGTATTTTCCTGGTATATAATATTTTATGTGTGATGTGCTAAACAAACTCTAAAAATATTATACATACTTGTAAATAAAATTGTCTTGTCCGTGGCATTTAGCACTAAGTTTTAAACTATTCCATTAAATATATATTTTTTTTTTTTAACTAATATTAATTTTGTTGAGGCATTAGAGTACTATATATAGTGTAAACGTTGGGGGAAATAAATTTCTATAACTTAAAATGTAATGATATGATTGGTAATATGATGAATAAAGATTTATAGCAAATGCACAAATACATTTCCATAGGGAAATATTTCTTTAAAATTCCTTCTCTAGACTGAAAACTCATCAGTTGCTACGGATTGAACATTTTTAATTGGCGCATAAGTAGTTTAATATACATAATTTTATTTTTATTATTTGAAAGAACGTTAACATAACTGACAGTTTTAGAAAATCTATCATAAGCTACATGGTTTCTAAGTTCTGAGAATAATTATGAACATATTTTTTCCTTTTAAATCCGGAGAAACTCTCTTAGCACTGCAAAATCACTCTAGCCAATACCCTAAAGACACAATACCATTAAGCTAATAATTTAATATGTATATAAAACAAAACAAATTTCTCTTTCATAAATCTCTGGACCATAGTACTTAGCATATAAGACAATGAAAAAGCATACAAAGCTTCAAACAAATTGTAAAAAAAAACACAAGAACAAGTAGATACGTATAATTCTGACATCAAAAACCAAAATAAAAATATCTAGTAACTAAAATGGAATAAAATAAAGAAAAAACTAAAACCAAGCAAAATTAAAAGATCTATACAAATATAAAACACTAAGAAAAGAAAACAATATTGAATAGGTGTACGCAATTAACCACGCAATATTATTTTAGATTTGTCATAACTCATAAGCCATAAGTAAAACTGTTTTATTTACCAATAAAAAAATTTACTTTTCTCTAAAACGTTAAATGCCTATCACTCTAAGATTAATATAAATGAGTATTGTTTGTACTAATAAAAATCTTGAAATACTGTAATTCCGATTCCAAGATTCTAACCAAATGTAATAAGTTGGGTAAACTTGAACTGAAAGTAGGCAACCAACTATTAAATCCTACTGTACACCAGCGTTTTTTAAGATACCTAGGTAATCATATTTAATTAGTTCATTTCATTTCTACAGATAAAATATTGGACTCCACTGAGACTACTCGTGTGGGAGTCCCGTATCATAACGTCATATAAAATATAAAATTAATTACATTTTTTTATTTCAGTTATTTGTAAATTATTGTCACACACTGTACGGCTTTTTTGCAAACAACGTTACCTAAAAAATGCCCAGACACAAAGTTTTGTCTCTTGTATTCATACTTACTTTATAGACGTACGAAATCATTTACATACCAAGTAGGTATTTAACTGGCTACGTAGTAATATCTAGTAATCAATGAATTTATAATTAAAATAAATGGATATACTCATTACCGGATAAATGTAAAATAGCCACTACCAAAGTATGTACCTAATGAGTTATGAGAATAACAAATAATTTAATACCTACTAACAAAGTTACAATAAGTGCATACAAATTGACCACAGATTTTCAAGTAAACAAAAACCTGAAAGTAATAACCGACGGATATCAGATAATCTACAAAAAAACGGTAAGTCCGTTCAATACTGATAGTAAGTATTGTCGTGTTTGGAACAGCAAACTAAATTTTATTTTCTCACAAAAACGGAATACGTAAACAAAAATTTAAAACCCAAAGTACTACTAACCTTGTACCTGAATCTAATCGATTCTCTGCGTCTTATTCTGCTGTGAAATTCGCTGACGCCGTGTAAAAATGAGTTTTCTTTATTCGCCGTACTCGGAGACACGCATTTCTTCGACAAAGATTTCCTCGAGTGTTTCGCCGTAGGTGCCATGACAATGAAAATGATGTTAAGGTGCGATGGTATAATAAGTTATGATGCACACGTAGTTTTCCAATGAAACGAACAATGTAAGGAAGTCGTTAACAAAAAAAAATGTGAAACAGCGCGAAAAATAGTAAATAAAATATTATAATAGTCACCACCCGCACATCGAAAGTTATAACAGTGGACAACGATAATTATACAATTACGACAAGGGAACAAAATGATATAATCAACGTCAACGGCTTTTTTTCAAATACGTTATCAGATAACAAAAATAAAAAAACGCTCTTTTTGATAACGTCAGCTGCTCTCTTCGACCATCCGGCAGAATCCAATTCATAGAATGTAATAAGCTTAGACAAATACCTTTAAAACGATAGCAAAATCATTTTACTGCAGTATTTGATTAAATAAAACCGCTATGTGGATCGGTGGATATTAATTGTGGTCGCGTAGTAATTGTAATTAAACATCAAATTAAACTGTTTCAACCTGTATATTCTTGTACACTACGACAAATTTTTTTAAATCAATTTTAAAGTATTTCGTATTTCAGTCGCTTTTTTGCTATAAGCTACCGAAAAATGTCTTTTCTCTAATTAAGATTATAAAATACTTTTACATTTTATTACGGGTCAATCCCAAGTTCAGCCCATAGAGAGTAATGTAGTGAGGACGTTCCTTACATTATATTCAATTTGTAAAAATGTATGGTACAGGTACATTTTGTTTTTACTTCTAGAAAGAAGTATTTATTTATTGTCTTTCTGTCTCATTCTTAATATATTGTGCATGCCTAAGATTTTTGTTTTGAAATATTGAAGTGACAATATTCAATGATGATGATTTCCATAGCAAAATGTTTTCTGCAATCTGCCCTACAAAATAATGATTAAACAAATGTTTGTTTTATAATAGGAATTTGTTTGACTTTGATTTGAACTTGTTTGCTTGAAAGTTAATCTGTAAACTTTAATCCAGAAATTCAAAGTGTTTATAAAAAAAAGCTAGTTCAGTAGTTTAGAGTAGGTTTTTGTTTATATTTAAAATTGTTTTTTTCATAATTAAAATCAAAATGAAATGCTTACAAATACAGTTTTGATTAAATACATTCAAAAATTAATTGGTTTTAACAGTATAAACATATACCATTTAATTTAATGACAATAAATAAACTTAAATCATTTCTTTTGACCAAACTCAGTTCACTTAAAACAATTTACGTCAGAGATGAAACGCAATAAATAATAATGATAAACAGTTTCATTGTATACACATATAAATGTAAATAAACAATAATAGATAATTTAACTTAATAAATAATGCACTTCATGAACACAAATAATATGCAATTTCAAATGCTATTAGTAAACTTTATGTTATCAACTTGAGCTGTGTCATAAAAGTCTTCTTCTGATAGCCATTGGCTCAAAAATGCTCTTATAGTCATACGTGCTTTTTGTAACTGGGGTAAGTCGGTAGGAGATGGTGGATACATGTTTGCACAATGAGCTGTCCCTATGGAATACAAATATCCAATATATTATTGTTGTTAAGATGAAATATTTAGTATATCGACATTTTATAAAGTAAAAAATAAATACGTTCATAAAATATATGTTATTCTAACAATTACCTTCAATAAAAATTGCAACGTTATTTGGTATTTTTGTCTGAGTTATGCCTAACGCATGCCATGGATCAACAGAGCCATGAACATAAATTACCCGTCCTTCTCTTATGTGCAATTCACCATACATCATATTACTTCTTTTGACTGCTTCGGTTAAAAGATCTGAATTGAATCTGAAAAAAAAAATACAATACATGTAATAGGAGAGACTAGTTGAGTGAGTTAACACACTTTTTAGTTTTAACATTCTATATTCTTGTACAAAGAATTTTATAGTAATATAATTTCACCACTTTAAAATGAATATGAATGAATACTATGATCCTACTAAGATGTAAACCGTTTTACATAATAACAATTTAAAATTATAAAAAATAAATGAAATTCTGTTAACAATAGAACCATAGAATATACTATGTTATTAATTAAAATCTTAAGTTGTATTCTAAAATAATTTCTCCTCCAGCAATTAAAACTTAAAGAGGGTTACATATAGAATTTAATAATTTACTTTTGTTTATAATTCTTAAAAATAATATGAAGGTTTGATTGTTTAATCAAAAAAAAGTTTTGTAAAATAATAATGTATTAATCAATGAAGCCTTAACAAGAATAAAAAAAAAAAAGAAGATTAAACAATTGTTATAAAATATCAAATAATTGAAAATTATAGTACTACATACTACATACAAAGAGTGAATCCAAATGGTAGGAGGTGATTAAGGTCATTGGCCCTTTCACCATTAAAAAAAAAATATATGTATTTAAGTTTGTAAGAATTTTGATTTAGTTAATTTCACTGTACTAACCTGATTTGAGTAATACTTAGCATTATATCCACGTAATATTTCAAATTGTTAACTTTTTTTTAGATACCTAGATATTTATATTAAGTAAATAAATAATAATTTACCAACTCAAATAAGTTTTTTTTTTGGAGTGTATATATTTAAAATTAAAACGTACAATTTTTTTATTGATATTTTTGGTGTTGTAGGCGTAATTTTTTTTTTTTTGTGGGGAAGCAACTCCCTTATTATAACTAAAAGTCAACTACCCCTCCCCATTTTTTTAGAGAATTTACATCAGTTATTTACATAAAACCTATAGATCACTCATAAGTTATAAGTATGGAAAAATACATTTTATACTTTCAGAGCCAAGTTATTTGAAATAAACACAACTGCAACTTTTTAAAATTAGACCTTAATGCAGTTTTATTAGATGGCAACAGATTACATTTATTTTGAATTAAAACTGTTTTAATAGGAAATAAAATATTTAATCATAATTATGAATGTATTTTCTTATGTTACACATCTACTAAAAATATTTTTACTAGATGATATTGAAACCAATTACTTACATTTTTCCGAAAATATCAGTACATGTGTCAATATAAAACTG
Organism: Hormaphis cornu; assembly: GCA_017140985.1. Taxonomy (NCBI): domain Eukaryota; kingdom Metazoa; phylum Arthropoda; class Insecta; order Hemiptera; family Hormaphididae; genus Hormaphis; species Hormaphis cornu. The sequence continues at coordinate 56,544,809 of CM029357.1, forward strand.
GACTGGAAACTGATTACCAAATACATGATTATTTTGGCTAGATGATTGAAAAAAACCAAACTCTGTGCATGATTGGTACATCCATTGTCGACCTGGATAAAAAAAATGGATCATTTGAACATAAAATTATTGATCAAATTAAGTAGGTATTTACTCAAAAAAAGTATTTTAAAGATATTTAAATTTTTATTGTTAGGTATGTAAGTATAGTATGTCTACATAATCAAATTACCTACCTGTTATGATTTTAATATTATGGTACTTTAGTAAATTTAATTATAAATTTACTAACCTCCAGCCGCAGCTGTACTGTTCCATGATGTATTTGAATAAGATTCTACTAATTTCTTATAAGTATAATCTACGCAAGATAAATTGTTGATAGCTAGTAGTTTGTTACTAACAGCTGCATACCTATCGATCTGAAAAAAAATTAACACAATATTATACTTATTGTTCTCCCACTTAACTTCAAACCTTATAGTTATTAATAATTAATTATTAATTTAACCCTTAATGTGCAGTTCTGCGATAGCAGTCAACCGGTGCGCACGCGTTCTCTCTGTGCGCCTCCAATGTGTTTACTGTTCTCCTTACTTACCTAGAATTTCATGAATTTGCTTACAGGTTGTAATTTTATTCAACTTCCTTCTGTTTTGTCCGATTTTTTAAGTTATCTTATTCACTTGCTTCGTTACAAGTATACAACACAAATAAATATTTCGCAAACCGCCTCGTGCGTGTATACGGGTTGTACCGTATACGTCGTTTCTTTATTGTAATTACTATCATATTAATAAATACGCTATTGCTGTGCGGTACTTCGACTCTACCATAATTAAACTAATCACAGTTCTATCTGAAAATGGCAAATCATAATAATAAACCTCCTACCTTGTCCCCAAACGCTAATAAAAATATTGGATCTCATTCAAATAATAATTCAAACAAAACTAACAGTTCTTTAGTCAACGAGTGAAAAACTCAGCAAAAAAAATCAAAAAGAAACCACTCGGACTCCTCAGTTTCTGATAATACTACATCACCCAAACCCCAACAAATACGAAAAAATTATTTTCTTCAACAAATCGTTTTGAAGTTCTCTCTCTTAAAGTATTAGCTCCTCCGGGTCCAACGTATTGGCCATCCTCTCCCTCAAAAAAACCAGATATATTATAAATTATGTTTGTTTAAGTGCCCAATTAGTTATTGAACATATTATGATATTCCGGTTAATCACTTCATGGGAGACTGAAGCTTCTGCAATATAGTCCAATAATCACTGTTTTCTCAATGTCCAAGTAAAAATACTTACAGAAATCTTTATTGATTTGTTCACCATAATATCACATAAGGTTTCCAATGTTGTAGACATTTTTTCTGGATTTTGAGTGAATCTGTTATCCTTGTTGTATTGCACAATTTCGGCAAAATTATCGGCTAAAGTCTCAAACAAGTTTGATACATCATTTTTGTTATTTTTGTTTAAGGGATCACATAATCTGTAAAACATTGTAGTAAATATAGTATAAATATTTAGATAATATAATATGAATTATGATTTGAACGACAAAACCGTATTTGTAGATAGATATCGTACAGCGCACCAACTCTACATAGTTATAATTTGTAAAAATGTATCATAGCAACTACTCGTACTTGAATTTTTTTTCCAAAATTGCAGATCCTTCGTTGATTGTGAGGAGCTCACTAATCATTTGATTTGCTTGTTTTATTTGTGAAACGCACTCCGGTTGATACTCAGCTAATGCGTTTGTCACTACATCGTAATATTCTGGGGAAAAAAAACAACCTTATATTTTAATTTTATTTACAAAATACAGTCGGTATTTAATTTGTTTGCACAGTACCCACTGACCATTGTATAGACTATAGTGTATAGGTACAAATAGACAGTGTTTTAGCATATGAAATTTAAATGTTTATAGACTAAAGATTTATAACATTACAAATTGGGATTCAAACTAGTGCTCAAATCAGTAAATAATAGTGGCGAACACTGTGTAGTAAAAAAAAAGGTGCGTTTGTATCTTCAATAGATACTACCATAGATTAAACATACACTATTATATTAGTATATTTTGTAAGACGAATCAAACTTTAAAGAGAGATAAAATTTGATGTCTAAAACTATTTTATTTATACAGTTATTTTTTTAGTAGATACCTTTGAAATCGATTTTTGCTAATAAAGGACCACTTGAAGACACTGCCGCGTGTACTAAATGTGGGTATTTCATTCTCAGCCATGCAGCTAAGGATCCTGGATAAGAACCCCCAAATGCAACCCATTTAGCTGAAGACGGTATTTTATGTTTGGCTGGAATATCGACAATGAATTTTGCCAAATCAGCCAACGCTTGTTCGCTGCTTAAGTACACTAAATTTTTAGTACTCAGATCTCTGAAACAAAAATATATTTTTTATAAATAAAAATTGATACTTATCTACTTACAATCAAAAAAAAAAAAAATATATATATAATATAATTAATAATAAATGTATTAAGTTCAAACTATTTATTAAAATTTATCAATTCACATTTTATTTCAAGTCATATTTTCGATTACATAGGTTATTTGTATTGTAATATATAAAGAAATGAAACCAAGAGTAAATTTTTAACTACTATGTTTGGCTTACAAATATATTTGAAATTTTTATGATGTTTAACTTCATTCATTCCAATAAAGTAAAAATTCTAAAAAAATTTAGAGAATTTATTGCAAAAAATAAAAATGAAAGTACCTATAACGATGTAAAAACATCTATAAACCTAAATTGTGGTAACTGATATCCAATATTTTTTAAACGCGTGCAGAAAACATATTATATTTATATTGTTAGTTGTAAAGTTTTGAGACTCTAACTAAAAATTAAAAATGTAAATGAAGTATAAATATTAAATTACCATAATTGCCGTATCCCAAAAATTCAATTGTCTAATCTGCTCAAAAACTGTTAAAATAAATTACCTACCTACGATTTCATAAGCTTTAACCTACAATGTTCCTTTTTGGGCCAAACACCTGTATACTTAAATGCATCCCATGTAAATAATGGAGTGTTTACAAAAGAAAAAAAAATTATTATAAAATCAATAGATTGAAATTGCTGTTAAAAAATTTTCTAAATATTACGCGCATATTTTATAACCGTAATGTAATTTTTTAACGTATTTTTTGTTGACTTAAAATATTTACTCGGTAGGATGGCTTTTCCCGTAGTATCTATGTTCCAATTGTAAACATAAAGCGTTAAATTCTTTTGCATAATCAATCCATGCTCCGCTGTACATCCATTTGCTTGATATCTCACCCTCACCACCGATCATCAAAAATATTGGCCCTTCGTTTTTGAAATAGTTTGAATTCACTTGATATCTCTAAAAAATAATTCTAGCTATATACTCGTATCTACGAAAGTACTGAAACTACATAAGAATTTAATAATATAGTACCTATATAATATATTAGAATGCTTTACAATGTAGGTACCTGTTTCCATGTTCTGTTGTCGGTAGGATTAAAATGATCCAATTTCTGTGTAAACCATTTGTCCTCAAATTCCATAACATTATTCCTGCTTTCTGGGAAATTTGGTTCACCTAAACCTATACGTCGATTCCCCATACAAGAAATCAAAGAACTCCACCAAATATAACATAGAAATACGCTTAAAATGAACATCATTTTCCTTATAAAAATATTTGACCTGAAAAACTGTAATTTATGTTAATATAAGTCATAATTGGTCTTATGATAGATTTGTAAATTAATATTTTATTTTTAAGATTTATTTTTGATTTTAGAAGAGGTCGGAGTAAATGGAGGCGGGAGTTAAGTTGTTTACGTTTATTTTTTGTATGATTTGCCCAGGTTAGTCTTTTGTCAAGAGTGATACCTAGGTATTTAGTTGATTGGTGAAGAGGAATTGGTTTGTTATTAAATTTGAGTGAGGGACATTCTTTTTTCTTTAGGGAAAAATTAACCTGAGGGGATTTATTGTCATTAATTTTAATTTTCCAGTTATTAGCCCAAGACTCAATTAAATTTAAGTGCAATTGTAAGTTGTCTGAAGCGGTGTCTGAGTCATTATTTGAAGCAAATATTGCTGTGTCGTCAGCAAATGTGGCGAGGAGAGTTTGATTGGAAGTGGGCATATCAGAGGTATAGATATTATAAAGTATTATAAAATTGACTTTTTAGATAAATTCTTTGCTATTTTATTTAAGATTTGATCATGACCAGGAGCTTTGTTAGGCCGAAGCTTGTGAATGACTGTTACGATTTCGGATGGGGAAATCGGTTTGGCAGGAAGGGACATGGGTAAGGGAGAAGACAAGAATGAGTTTACTAGGTCAGGGCTAGGGATTATTTCTGGATGAGGAGAGAAATTTGAAAATAAGTGGGCTCCAAAGAGATTAGCTTTCTCTAAATCGGTGATGACTAATGATTTGTCGGGACGTTCAAGAGGAGGGATATTTTCACGTTGATTCGTTAGCTTTTTTGTTATTTTCCAGAGGGAGCCGTTATTAGGAGACAGAGTACTTAGGTATTGACTAAATTGTTCAGATCTATATTTCGCTAATTGAGTTTTAAGATCGTTTGATAAATGATTGTAGGCAGTTTTGTGTTCTGGGTATTTCGATCGTTGCCACAAGGCTCGAGCACGACGTTTGGCTTTAATAAGGTTGACTAAGTATGAGGGGAGCGAGATGTGGGATTTTGATTGGTTTTTTTTTGAAGTGGTCAAGGAAGAATGAAAAACTGCATTTTGGATAGTTTTTGTTAATTTGGAGATAAAAACAATTACCTAAATACGTCAGTGTAAAATCAACACATTCCTCGCCACGCTTGGAGTCAATAACTATCTGTACTTGGAATTCCTCATGATATACTTTATATCCATTAGCAGGTCGTTTATAACAGTGTTTCCCAACATTTTTACCACCACGGATCACTTTGATAATATTTTATAGGTCGCCGACCACCTAAATTTTACGAAAACTAGAAAGACCTTTTTTTCTTCTCACTATCAAGAATACACAAATTCAATCGAAGAATGATAATTTTTATTACTTTACGTTATATTACATTTTATTACTATTATACTAAATAATTTATTTTATGTGAGTTTTGTGACTGCATTTCTTTGACGAGTTTTTAAATTTTCGGATGAATGTTGTTCGTAACTAAACGCATGTCGTCATTAACGTCCAAGCGATTCCAATGTTTATTTTTGATTACAAGTTGACTAGAAAATCCTTGTTCACACGAATATGTCATTGAAAATACTAGTAAATAACGTATAGAGAATTCCCGGAAAAACACATTGGATATTGACAATATGGTTCCTCAATAAATCATAATTTTTTTTATTATTCAAAAAATAATGATAACAATACAAATAATTAAAAAAAAATCTGAAAAAATCTGTGGGACCGCAAACCACCTATATACGAGTATGACTGACCCGCGGATCACCGGTTGGAAAATACTGGTTAAAAAAATTAGATGCCATTTACCTTTTAATTAATTCAAAATGCATAATACATTACAATACCTTTTATACCACAATAATACTTTTTAAGAACAATTATTATCTATATAAATTATAAAGCTATTTTATGCACGCGGCGGTCTAGGCGTTTGAGTAGGTACCCACTCCGAGTTGTAAGAAAACACGTTTTTTAATGCTTGCCCATAATCGAAAATATAATATAATATATATATATATATAACAAGTACATATTATGGTAGTTTATAGTAATAACCACAGAGTGAGTAGATTTTATAATCTAATGTGTGGTAATAATATGTAGAAATGGCCTATAGGCGATACGGCATAGTATTAAGTTAAGTAATATGACTTAATATTATTATTATTATTATTATTATTAATATATTATTATTTTTATCACAAAACACTAATGACCTATGACTTATATTATAGGTAGCATAAATTTAAACTATTCAGATACAAGCTACTTGTATAATATCATAGATTAAATTTACATATGTGTAATGTGTATTATAGTGTTTAGCCCCCCCAAAAAATTTGACTATACTTCAAAATAATATAGCTATAAAAAATAATAAATACAGCCACCCCCAAAATTTTATGAAATCTCCGCAAGTAATAATAGTAATATATTATACATACATAATGTATTGTAATTAATGCTACAGGCCACATTATATAATACGTATGTGTTAGCATATTGTTATAAAATTATTTTTTTTTTAGTACCTAAACCTCTAATAATTTCAATTTTCATGTAACCACGATTGGAGACGTCTGCAATTTTTATCTTCAAATAAATGTAACAAATTGAATTGAAAAAAAAGCCGGGATCACTCTAGGTCGCGTGGGTGACTACGCTTTGAGTGGGTAACTACTGTTAAGGAGTTGTGGTTTAAACGCGTTATTTAATATCTGAAAGCAACGATAAATCATTGCCTTCAAAAATATACGATTCTGAGCGAGCTCAGTTGTCTAGTATACGTCGTGGTAAAAACCAAATTTAACAATAAATATGGTCCAAAAATTACAAAAATCCACGCATCCAAAGAATATTATTTTAAATACCATTATTTGAGGAGTTAATACGATTTTAGTTTCAATTGCACAGTAGTGCATAATTTCATTGTTATAACTAAATTACTTATTTTTTACCTACTTTCAATTCACACAAATTTGTTATTTAAAATTGAAATTAAAATATGTTATATGTGAAACAAAATTTGCCATCCGAAAACAAAAAAATCCGTCCTGTAGATTTTGAAAGCGTAGAAAAAAAATGTTCCTAAGTGTAGACGTCGCGCGTCGTAACGAATGCAAATAAGTTTTAAGAATTCTTATTGCATTGATTATTATTATTATCATCGATTGGTACACATTTGAACACAGAGAAACGTGTAAATTCCCCCCATGTTTTGCATGTAATAAACGGAGAAAATAATAAATCTAGGTCCCCCCAATCGAAACAAAAAAAACTACGTTTTTTTAATACAGCATAATATAGGCCTTTTTTTTACTCACTAAACAACCGCTGAACGTTGGGAGCGTCTTTTGAAAAGAGCAACTGAGCAGCAACTGATTTTTTATTATTGTTTTTTAATTTTGTGTATGCTTACACTTAATTAGGCGTGAGTAATACCTACAACGGAACGACTGGCAAAACAAAAACATCGAACACAAAGACGGTCGCACAATTTCCCCTTCCCCATACATCGTCATATTATAATAATATACTAATAACTCTTCTAAATTATTAATAAGATATGCCCGATTGTTCACAATTATTGTTTGATTATTAGGTATTGCTATTAGATAGTGCGGAGCATAGTCTGAAACGATCGTAAGGTACTCGATTTTTTCTACATATTATTATTTTATATGGATAATAAAATACTTTAAACGGATGCTTACATGTATACATTCGTAGGTAACCCGGTAAACTAATAATGATCATGAGTTGACGACGACTACGTTTCGTTTTTAGCACTCGAATTCTGTGTATATAATAGAAATTAACAATAAGTACCCATTTTTTGCTATAGAATTATAGAATCATATATCAGCTACTAATTACTATAATACCTACCTATAGATTACAGAAAATCATACTTATTATACTAATATTTGTACATAATATATTATTATTATTATTTATTATTTATTTATAAAATAGCAAAATATTACATAAACTTTATTATATAATATAGTGTAATGTAATTACGGTATATGTACATACCGTAATTTGAACTATAATACTTAAGAGGACGTCATACCCAAAGTGAAACGTATACAACGGCTGAGAGAATGCGCTGTTAGGTGTTTTCACGATCCGCAAGCGCGCGACGTTTAAGTCACGCCCACTACTCGTAGTCCGTAGACGACGGTCGGACGACAGGAACTCGTTCGGGAGCTACGAGAGCGCGGTTTATTATTCAATGGACGTTCGTCTATTATTTTTCGCTCAGAACGTGGGTATCGTTTTGATAACGATAATGAATTGTTGTTGTTAACTCTGTCGAACAAAAAGCACAGACACAAAATGGAAAAATTTTAAAATTTTAAATTCGTATACTGAGCTCAAAATTTATTGAAATCACTCGAAACAAATCTGTAATTTACCCGTTTCGATATCGCGTCAATAAGAGTAGCGCCTAGTT
>CM029357.1:56563008-56597231 GCA_017140985.1 Hormaphis cornu
CTGCTCATATGAATTCACGGGGCTGGAGTAGTGGGACGATACACAACCACAGATATCTATACCAGCGTTTCCCAACTTCTTTTACTTACGAAACCCTTGCAGGAACTTGAACATTTTGAGGAACCCCTATATTTTTTCTATAATAGTAATGCAGACATATATTATACATATATATATAGAAACTAAAAATAATTTTTGTGTTTTCCCAAATTTCTCACGGAACCCTTGGCGCCGGCTCACGGAACCCTTAGGTTCCGCGGAACACCAGTTGGGAAACGCTGATCTATACTACACTGTAGTATAGATAGTATAGATAGTATAGATATCTGTGTACACAACACATGAATGTGATAGTAAATGCACGCGCGCGCGCATCGTTACCCCCTCCATTGAGTGGAGACGTTTTTCGCTTCAGCGCGCCTATGCTGTCGGGATCTGAGTTGATACTCCTGTGTATAGTCTTCATGTGTAAAATATACAGTAGAAAACCCCCCACACAACTACCAAAATTTTTATTTTCTTGTCTGTTGCAGTTTAGGGATGGGTATTTCACGAATGAATCGATCAGAGAATCGATTCATCAACTTGATTTGATTGAATCGATTCAGCGTGGTAAAAAGAATCGGTTCATGGGTAACACTGATATTTTAATATGTACTAAGCAGGGATGAGTAATTTACGAATGAATTGATTCTACAAGATGATTCGATTGAAGTGATTTAGTGTGGTAGATGAATCAGTTAATGGGTAACACTGAATTTTAGCTTATCTCACAAAAAAACATACCCAAACACATCGTGATCGACGTTATCATTGTTAGAGCGCAGAATAGATAAAAGAATTTCAAAGAATTGATTCATTTAAATGATCTGAATCGAAAGAGTCGATTCATCTGATCGAATCAAATTTCCCACCACTAGTTCAATATGAATAGTTATGGTTTATATCGATTAATGACTATGAATCACTGAATCGATTCAAAGAATCGATTCATTTAAATGATCTGAATCGAAAGAGTCGATTCATCTGATCGAATCAAATTTCCCACCACTATTGCAGTTGCATTCGGTTCATAGACATATAATTGATATATATATATATAATTAATAATTATATTATGTGTCTATGATTCGGTTAGATCAATAACAATCAGATTAACTATTTTTAACTAGGTATTTATTTAATTATTATTATTATTTTTATAATCTAATTAACTATTTCGTTATAAAACTATGGCCACAAATGCATTTCGACCAAAAGTTTGTCGTACATTACGACAATCATGATTTATGGCCAACGATTTCGCGTCGTAAGTCGTGCGCCCCAGCATAACAAAAACGTTGAAAAAGAAAAAGCACACTAAAATCGGTACAACCAAAGCTCAAAATAGTACGGAACTGGATTGAACTCTGGCTTTTGGGTCTGCAAAAAAACAAAAATTACTCTAATTCATGTACTTACAGATGCAGCCGTTCCGATGGCCGAACACAACGTTGAACTAGTTTAATGATCTTTTCTCGGTTCTGTGCGACAAACGCGGATTTGCCCTACCCTAATGTTGTTTATCATTTGTTGTAATATCATTTTCAAGCTTATTATATTTGAATGCAACAGTATAAAAAAAATAAAAAAGACATTAGAACAATTATTTTCGAAATTATGGGGAAATAACTATACGCACAATTGACAAAATGCCGTTTTTAGCAGTTTTTCCCAATTTTTCGGTGGTTTTTCCCGTCGCGTTAAAAAACTATCGAGAAAATCGAAAAATGACCCGTTTGAAGTACCATCTTGATCCAATTTGCTAAAAAAAAAAAAAAGGTAGTTATTGAATGTAGAAATCGGTGCACTCTTTCCGGTAGAAATTTTGTTAAAAGTATAAAAAAAATCTAATATTACGAGAATGGATTTTCAAACTGTTCTGGTGGCATATGTATTTACATGTTGCCAACCTTGTATTAAAGTATCGACATTTTTATGGAAAATGAAATTTTTTACTTAAAAAAATATGGAAATTTTTCAAAATTTCAAAGTTATATACTTAGCCCGAAAATTTTCGAAATCACTTGAAATTCGTACCAAACCTGTATCTTATCTATTTTAATATCGTGTAAAAGTTTCAGCGGCTAGTTCCGATCGTTATTTTGGAAGTTGTACGACCAAAAAACTAATTCGATTATGTTGAAAAACATTTTATGGCGAGATTGAGTCCGATGGTAGGTAGTCAACAATGTTTTTTTTTTCTTCTGAATACTATTCTCGACATCATGGTTGAAGCAATTTCGGAATGGGTCAGAAGCCCGTAAATCCCACCTTATAGTCTGTAGATACAATCTTGATTGCCCATGGTTAATCGCTTGGTTAATTCGCTTGTTTTGAGGACGTGTCCCCCCAAACAAACACCCGTTTCCGTGTTCTATTCCCCTTAACCGTCAAATACAATAATAAATATACGTATTATTGTTGTCAATCCCCTAATCTTTTCGGTCAAAGCCTTGGACCGCTCAGCACGATAGTTTATACAGTTGGGCATCCTATCTTTTTTTGTCGACTGCTCCAGGACCCACTTCTCGCGAATTATTTAACCTTGCGACTCTATAACACACACGTCTTGCTCAGCGTACTTGATAAATCTATATTTTTAACGACAATGAAAAAATACTTGATGAATTTATATTTTTTTGTTGTCTTTATTGAGTATAGTTACTATTACAATTATTAGTCATTGTATTAGTTATTGTCGTATAATTTACCTGCCCGTGTGTAAGTGAAATTGTGAGAACAGAGACGTGTTTTTCTACCACAAACTTCCCAAGCAAGCATCTTTTAAAATATTCTAATTAGTATGCCCAGTGCCCACCATGAAATCGTGACTTATAAACCGTAGTCTTACTTATATTAGTAGATATATAGCTATTACCATTTACAGTACTCGGGATTTTCCTTTTGGATAATGAACTGTGTTTTGTTTTCTCGTTGAACACAAATGTACATATTATAATGCACAAGTATTATAGTACAGTACCTATTCACACAATAATATATTTTAGGAGTAGGTATAGTTAGGAAACTAATAAAGGTGGTTAACTGGAGGTGATCGGCCTTTGGGGAAGTATGTACGAAATGGCGGTAAAAAATGTTTACAACGTGTCCTAAGAAATGTGTACTTACGAAATATTAAATAAAATACAGTCGAATCGTCAAAAATATATTCTACGCACGGAAGCTAAAAGTTGCAGCTTCCGTGTTTAATTGAAATAAAAAAGTAGGCAAGTACAGTTTTGATTTGTTTGCTAAAATTTACTTACTTCGTATTTTATTTAAAATTGTATTTAAAGAAAAGCACCGTCGTGTCGCATTCATCGTAAAATAAGTGTTGAACAATTAAAAAAAAAAACCACCTTGTGTACTGTGAGACGTTTTTAACTGACCACTGACGAACATTTACCGCATACGATTTGTGTTAAGGTCTTAAAAAACAATATAGAATGTAAAATAGTCCTGGGCCTGACGGTGTTGTTTCTTTAAAAATATACCTAATATAAATGCATGTATGCAGGTAGGTATACCAATTTCCTTTTACACGGTTTACTATTGTTCTCTATGCACTGTGAAGGCTGTTACTCGTGTAAGAATCCAGATCATCTATCGAACGCTTATATAAATTGATTTATACTCGTGTAGATTACGTACCTACCTATATGACGTGGTACCTTTGTGTAATAATAGTTTAGGCCCATTGTCATGTACGATAGTTGACTGCGGCAACGTGAGTGTGTACTATTATATAAGTAAATACGAGGGTATATCCTTCAAAAACTATTCCTGCAGTCTCATAACACGAGGTCACATAAATTGCCTGGAACATCGGTAATTAGATATTTGAGAAAACAGAATATTTGATATCGGTAAAAAACAATATTTTACTTCGAAATTATTGTTATACTTACGAATTATCTATGAATAGAACATTTTATTCATACATACAACATAATAATATAGTGTTTACCCATCTAGTTTTAAATAATTTTGAAATATTGCAATATTAGTGCAAATAAGTGCAATTGTCTAAATAAAGTTATCTAGATTTTCCGGGTGTTATAATATTATGATTAAATTTCAATTATTTTAAAACACGTACATTGAATACTTAACTTATATATATAATATGTACGCTGTACAGCTATAGTTACCTGTACAGTACAGTATAGTTTAAGTTAAAATGACGGTTAACTTAGGTTAGGTTGATGATTAAAAGACTCCGCGTATGAAAAAAAAAAAATTTAACAAAACTTCGTAAGCATGATTGTATTATTTATCAATGGGTTTCACGAACTATAAAATACTTTATACTTTATTTATAGTTACTACGGATCTGAAGAAGATCCAAAACCTCAATGTGTGATGTGTTTTGAGGTATTATCAAACGAGGCTTTAAAACCATCAAAACTAAAAAGACACCTTGAAACTGATTTTTATGAAAAATATTTGTATGTTTTGCTATGTCTACTTGTGTAATTTGTAATATAAAATAATTATTATAATTTTGATTATGATAACATGAGATGTTTTGTAAAAAAAAAAATGTATTCCGAAAAAAATTGGCAAGAAGGTCCGCACTTTCTAAAAATCTTTCATCAGGGGTCTGTGATCTACAAAAGGTTAAGAACCGCTGATCTATACCAGTTCTATGGGTACACTTGTACATAGAATCGGCTTTTTCAAAAAAATCAAAACTATTGATTAAACATGTAGGTATACTCAAATCTTAACTTAATAAAGCCAACGAGTTAAAAAATGATTTACGTGATTTTTTACCTGACTTTTTAATACTTCGTGATCTATCTTGAAAAATGAATAAACAAAAAACATTCAAAACAATCTGTATTACGGTTAATCTTAACATGTTATACTTTTGGTTACGAAAAAACAATTATTATTAATTAAGTGATACGTTTTTTTGTTCTAAGATTTTTTTTTTGGTACAGGCACTTACGTGTTGAAACAACGTATAACTATTATTTTAATGTTTACGATTGAAAAGGTGTTATGGCGTTATCTTGACTGCAGAGCATGTCTCCTAAATTCTGCCCTATTTAACATCCTCAATCTATACTGCCCACTCCTCCCCCGTGAAATCCGCCCCTGTAAATCTCGTAGTAAATCTCGTAGGTTCTTAGCAGCACGTTGTAATTGTTTAGCTGCGCATGCGTCATTGAAATGATGAGAAAATTGCGAGTTTCGTCGGATAAAAACTGGATTTTACACACTTTTTAACTATCTCCGCTATAAAGTACATAGATAGTGTAAATGTACTGTCGTAGGTTATTAATTATTATATTTTAATGCGAGCATATATAACTGCCACTCTTTTAAATGTTTTGCCGTATTTACACATATAATATACGTATAACGTGCATACTGCTATCGACGGTGTGGTAAAAAAAAATTCGTTTTAATTACTATGGATTATTAATTAAATTTTAACAATAGAACGTTTTACCCCGATAGCGATCGGCGCCATAAAAGGAGACGATATTGCGGCGAAAAACCTCGCCACCGGGGTGGTACGATGTAGGTACGTGATCCCCGCCCGTACACTTTTTAAGATGCCGTGAGCAGATATCGTCGGACCTATATAAACGCTAATGGTTACTCACAGATTTAACACTACAATATAATATCGAGCACCGGCAATTTGGATTTTGCACACGACCGCGTGTCAAAAACAAAAAATTGTTCTACGAATTAACAAATTCAATTCAATCACGTTTTAACGAATTTGTTCTACTCGCTATGCAGTCGTTTAAGGTAAGTGTTCTGCGTTTTATTTGAACTATTCAAGATTGTAAAGGTAGCTGCGTAAACTGGGGTCGCGCACGGGATGGACACTGGCTGCCCCAGAAATTTCATCAAAATCATTTTTGACGAATAAGTTACGTACATACATTATTTCTATAGTTTTTTTTTTTATTTAACAATATGTAATTTGTTTTCAAAACAAATGTCGACAGAAAATTCAGTTTCAAAAACCGTTTATATAGGTAAATAGTGTATATCGCTTATATATTATATAGATTTTTTTTATTTTATTTTCCAACTTACTTTAAACGACTAAAAACAAAAAAAAAAAAAGATCAACTACGATTTTCGAAATTGTTTACAGTAGCCTACGGATTTATGCATGTTGGCAACTTTGTATTAAATTTTCAAAAAAACGTTCTCTATGCTGCACCTACTAATGTTGAAACTCGTGTAGGAGAGACTCTCGTTTTATTCCTATCTTCAACCTATATTTTCCTAACCTCGTAACGCCAATATTTCGGGAAACAACACATAGAAGCGGGTTCCTCTAATCCTGTTTTAATTTTTGAACCATTTTAATAACAAATTTACATTAGACGATATCCACAGGACGTACTTCATAGGAGACCATACTACGAACCAACTATGAACCAAGATAAAATGTATTAACCGCATATTAATAATGATTATTATACTATTATTTTAGACCGTTTAATAAACTAAAAATTATAATTTAAGTACCCACCTACCTAGTGACTAGTCGATCACTATATATATACATATACACACACAGGTTAATCATTTATCGGTATACGTTATAAATAAAATCCGTCTGAATTCCTGCTATTATTTGTGTGTGATAAACTGCAGAGAAAAAAATCTACGCTACCCTTGAACATTATTTGTCAGTTATAAAGGCTTTTTGTTTCTCCAATTTAATCTGCTCTGTGCCGCTGCAGTAGTCGTCACTTGTCGGTCTTTGAAAATAGAAAATATAGGTGTACAGAGATGCAAACTAAATTGTTCGCGGAGCCCTTAAAATGCTTAAAATAGAAGCCTACACAGCGGTGTGTCTTTGACGGGGACTCGAAAGCGACTAAAGCTATTGTGGTATACACGTAATATTATCGTATATAATATCATGTAATGGAATTGTTTCAGCGTTTCGGCGCTTGCGTGGCGCTCTTGCAGCTGGTGTTGGCCACGACCAATGCGTACGCGACCGCGGCGCTACCCGAAGAGGCGACCTCCGCGGAGGACCAGACAGCGGCCGAACCGTCGCGGCACTCGGCCGCGTACCTGCCGCCGAAACCCGCGTCGTACGATCCGCACAAGGCGGTCGCCGCCGAGACGCCTTTCTCGTCGCCGCACAGGGCCGACGTTCGGTACGTTAACGACGCGTACCGCCCGGACCCTTATAGCCCGTACGCCGGCGGCCCTTACCCTTACATCCCTGCTGCTGCGGCCGCCTTCCCCTACCCGCAGCAATACCACGCGGCCGCCGGTCCGTACCCGTACGCAGCCGCTGTGGGTCCCGTCACGCCGTACCCGCACGCCCCGGCCGCCGAACCGTACCCGTACGCGGCGTTCACTGCCGCAGGCCCGTACGCGTTCACTGCCGCAGGCCCGTACGCGTCCACTGCCGCAGGCCCGTACGCGTCCACTGCCGCAGGCCCGTACGCGTCCACCGCCGCAGGCCCTGCGTACGGGTTCACTACCGCAGGCCCGTACGCGTCCACCGCCGCAGGCCCTGCGTACGCGTACCCGCCGGTCACCGGCCCTTACGGCCCGGCCTTCGGTCCTCGAGCGTATAACACTGGCTCCGCGCCGGGCGTCACAGCTCCTGCGGCGCACTCCACGGTGTCTCACGCCAGTTTCTCGTCCGGACCGTACGGGGCTCACTACTCGTACAAACGTTAGCAGCTGTTATGATGACGATAAGTACGAACGACTTCGACGTAACATAATATCATGCAGGTATCAATAACAATAACGATTAATTTTGATAAGTGTCTCCCTAATAATTCACACCTGTACCAGTTTCGGTAAATGTAAAATAGTTAAAAAGATACATAAGACAGCTTAACTGCGACTTAAACCGCAAACAGCCCGTATTTTTATTCTTGTTCTTTCAAAATTAGCCACCGCGGCTCTTAGCGTAGTAAACGTTCCGGCTTAAGTCTCCCCCCCCAAAGTTCGGCCAATGCGGATCGTTTAAAGTTGGGATCGAGTAGAATTCAATACGAAACGCTGGATGTAAACTGCACTCATAGGAACAGAAAATATTCGGTGTGTAAATTTTTATTCGTGACGCCAAACGTATTGAACTACAGTTTTTGTATAAAAATCGGTGTTTACACGCAAATCAAACGATAAAAAATTATATTTGTACTTCTATAAGTAAGTCTATTTGTACTAATCATATAAGTGTTGTTATTATTAATTTTTATTATACATTTACTCGTTCTAAACATCTGTATTTGGAGAGCAATAACAATAGCAATTGATCTACAAAATTGTCTAAAAAAAAAAAAAATTACCCAACGTAGATGTATGCGCCACTGCTGAATACTAATTATAATGTAAAACGTAAACAATATTTAATATACTAACTTTGTCTTCTCTCCTTCGCCAGCGCTATTCCGTCCAACTGCTGCTGCAGGAGTCGGCCACCATATAGGTTGATACTGTCGTTGGCTCCCTGCCGGAGCTTTACCGCAAATTATGCGAGAAAATAATGTTTGATAATAATTTATTATTTTTATTAAAATATACCATGTTTTACTGCATATTATATTAACTATTGTATTATGTACCTATAATGTTTAGTGAAATTTAAGAATAAATTATTTATGTACTTATAATACTTCATTATATACTTATTGATTTGTTGTATTTACTGAGATTTAAGTTAACTACATATATGTATATATATATATATATGTACGGTGACTGAGTATTTTTCAATGGGAGAGTGCGGGGCAAGGTGACAAGTACAAATTTAAAAGTCAATATTGGTGTCTACTAGTTTCTATTTACTACCAACTGTAGTTTTATCACTAAAAACATAAGACTAGTCGTTGATTCGCGCTGAAGATGACAACATAGTTGTTGAAATACGTATACGCAGTAAAAAGTGTATCATTTTTGTGATTTCGGGTTTATTAAATTTAGAATTAATATATTATTGTATAGTATACCGATAACGGCTGGGGTTTTTTAACGTTTACGTTTTACTTTTTTACGATGAACATAAAATACTACTATAAACTGTTGCACACCACTCACACGCAGGTAACGCTACGCCTTTATTATAATATAGTAGGTATCTATCGCACGTTTTTATCCTGGATTACACAATGCTATAGAATATTATAACCGCAGTTTTTTACGGTTAAAACGAGAATATACAGGGTGTGGCAAATAGAACTCCGTATAGTTTGATTATGCGTTCGGATTTAGATAAACTAATGGGGGGACTTAAATCGATAGAAAGTTTTATTTATGCCATTATTAGTATAGGGTATTTGTTGTCATGGCTCGGGTCACTCAGCATTCCGTGAGAAATGTTTCCTGGGCGTATAATTTATATCGTCTCTCTTTACGTGGTGACGACATTGGGTGGCCACAACGCGTTCACCGGCAGATTTGAGTCCTATATGCGATTGTTTTTCTCCGGGACTATCTCTTAAAGCAAAGTCCCCCCATTCTGTCAAAGCGCTGAAGGGCCCTACAAGTTACTGCCGTCCCGACCGAAATGACCCGTAGGATTATATAGACAACTACACAGGTACCAAAAAAAGCTCAATCGGTGTATTGAAAAAGAGGGCCGTCACTTGCCTATGGGTGATGTAATTTTTAAAACTAGTTAAAATAAAATATATTTCTTTTAGATTCTGAGCGTCATTCTGTGATCAAAAGTTCTTATGGTAAACCTGCACCAATTCGAACGCATGATACCTTAAAAGAAATATAATGGATCCGAGGTGGTACTTTTTTTTTGAAACGTTTTTTGAAATAATTTTGATTACTTTCGAAGTTCTGAGGAAAACAAAAAACGGCCCAGTTTTTCGAGTTGCCCCGATCGACTTGAAATTCGTATACGTCATTTAGGAGGGTCTTGTGAGTGTTCCGCTGAAATTTCAGTTGATTTCGATTATTTTTGAGGATACCGGAAAAAAAATCCGGCTGTTGTGAACGGCAGCGACGAAATTCTTTTCGGCCGGTATCACCAACAATACTATTACTATATCAAATATAACAGTTAAATATAAAATTCTTTTCGGCCAGCATCACGCAAGTCTGTAATTTTTTATTCGACGTGGTTTGGTGTTTGGAAGTTTCACAAAACAGGGAGGTTTTTTTGCCGCACCCTGTATTATTATATACCGTGCCAGTCGCGTTATGCTGCTGAGTGGCACCCACTCACAATACAGGTTTGTTCGGAACTGCAATTGGTTGGTTTTATAGATTTTTACGCCCGTGTAGGTACATAGTATAGAATATAACGGGGGGAATTCGCATACATAGGTGGGTACTTATAATCAATCGTTATTTTAAGTGTATACCTATTATTTAGTACAGTTTAGAAGCGTATATTTACGTACTAATCGATATAACGCGTAATATTCCCAACTCGCATTGCTCGACCATCGAACGCTGCATTTGCAGTTTGTGAGAAGAAAAAAAAAACCAATAATTTTGACGCTTTTTTGACGTTCACTTTTTCGTACCTACGATGTCGTGTAATTTTTTGGCTAGCATTTTCAACGATTTTCGAACACACTATATTTTATGCATACATAAGTAATCGATTATTGTTTTCGACTCGTTGACGAATTCGTCAATAATTCGACGACCTCGAGACGATAGATTTAAACGTTTATTCGTAAGTTACTACACGTACATAGTGGCTGGCGTTTGATTATTTTCTACTTAATTCTAAAAAAAAAAAAAAAACGAATCTTAAAACACGATAACATGCTGCTGATCAGGATAAAACGCTGTTTTGTATGCGTTGCACTTGCGCTGACGCTCACGCTGTTTACGTGTTTTAACTTTTTCGCGCACAACGGAACTGAACGCGGGTACGTACATACGACGTGTATTTAATTCGGAATAACTAATACACCTACGTTTGAATATTGTTTTATATAATACAATTAATCGACAAGACTGGGCGTTAAAAATTAAAATTCAGTCGTAATATTAACTCGTTGACTTGGGTATTTTTTTCGTTAACTCAATAAGACGATTTTTTGTTTTTTTTAAATTCAACGTGTTAGCTAGGTATACTGCTATAATGGTTACGATTTTTTTTTTTAAGCCCTTACAAAAAATTTAAAAAACAAGTATATTACTACTGGGTGAGAAGAAGTATAAAAATACGAAAATAAATTTTTGAAGTGGAGGAAGTACCTACGAAACAACGTGAACCAGGGAAGTAAAGCCACACAGAAAACTGATTTTAATTTTTTTATGACGACGTCTTACGTTTTCTAAAAGTTTAAGAATAAAATCGAAAGTGTACCACTAAAGTCGATCCAAAGTATAAAAGTCATATCGCGCTCTGCACTCGTATTATAATACAATATCAAGGGCGTATTTGAGGGGGACAATACGCATTCACCCCTAACCATAACATGTACGTTAAAATACACCTACTTTGGAGGGCGGGAAAATTTCTTTTTTTTTTATGCTACACACGAGTGTAAACACTTCGCTCCCCGCATGATTTGGGTCTAGATATGTGTGTGATATATTTTTCCAAAAAAAAATTTCTTAACTAACAAAGACACGTACCTACCCCTAAAGAGTGCTCCGCGATCTTTTCACGCAGTAGGTACCACATATAAACGTAGTATAGGTACCACAAAAAAAACAAAAAAAGAAATAAAATAATGGTAGGATGGAAAGAAAGATAGCGAACTTGACGTCGGGCGCGAGAAGTTGTTTGGCGATTATCTAAAAAAAAGTCGTATATTTCAGGTAGTAGGTTCACTAGTTTATAACATACCTGGCAGATATTTTTCGTTAAATTTGATTTTTACCAGAACGTGTAGCAGATGGGTAACCGAGCTCGCTCAGAACGGGTTTTCCGAACGCAATGATTTATCATTGCTTTCGGGTATTAAATAATAAGTTTGAACCACGACTTCCGACCCAAAGAAGTGACCCGCTCCAAAGCGTAATCGAAGAAAACTCAATCGGGTAGTGTGAAATGGAGCTGGCTGAAAAACGTGAAAAAGCACGTGGACGGCAAAGAAAACATTGTGCCAAAACATCTTTGGAGTCTGTTAAAAAGCGACGGGCAAAAGATCCGCGAATCGTTCCATCAAAATCGTTAGTTGAACGAAAGAGAAAAACAATAGTTATGCAGCGTCGTACTAAAAATCGAGATTGTCGACGAAAACAACGACGACGTGCTGAACAATGTGCGCACGTTTTTGGTTTTATCCCCTGCATAAAAAATTTAAACACATTTAAAAATTTAAATTGTTTGAAAACTCGAGACAAAACGATTAAAAAATTCGACCTAGTTTTCAAAATCATTATCGTATCACCTTAGATCGATCGGTAGGCACGTTGACAATAAAAACCAACTAAATTCCTATAATTATTTGAGTGAGATAGACAAAAAATGTCAAGTTCTTTTAAAAAATACAGCAAGTTTAATTAAATAGACGCATATTACCACGAACAAAATAATTGACCACACAAAAACTAATATTTCGATAAAACTTAAAAAATATATTGAAGAGTAGGTAGGTAAAGAAATTGTCTATAGTTCGGGTACAGTGTTGAGTGAGAGAATTTGATTTTATAAAATACGTTTGGATTTAAATCATGAGGGTAAAACAAACATCAGTGTTTGATATTGATTTTTTTGGTAAAAAATACGGCATATTTTACTTCTTATACATATTTGTTTCTTACCACTTTTTAAGATATAATTTTATGAAAACGATGTCTTTTGCAAAGAACAACATAAAAATTAATTTAAAACATTGTACTTAAGTGTTTTCAGGAAAATCATCGAATACCAGGTGCCGCAAGCTGTCACTACAGAGAAGAAACGCATTTTTTTCTTAAAATCACACAAATGTGCAAGCTCTACAGTTCAAAATATACTAATGCGGTTTGGACACAAAGAAAATCTCGACTTTTTATTACCCAACAGGAATAACTATTTAGGAAATCCCATTCATTTTAATACTAGTATGGTAGTTAATAATAATTATTCCACAACAGATGGCCAATATGACATGTTTGTGCATCATACCAGATATTCTCGGGACGTCAAGTCGGTAATGAGGCCCGGTACAGTTTATGTCACTATATTACGTGAACCTACAACGCTTTTCCAGTCAATATATTCATTTTATCATTTTGAAAAAAAATACAAAACCAATTTAACTGAATTTATTGACAACTGCCTATCAGAGAATTTCGATTTTCAGAATTTCAAACGTTATAGCAGAAAACTAGGACTAAACCAAATGAGCTGGGATTCAGGAATGCATTCAAAAGATTTTAATAACACTAAGTTAATAATCAAACATATAAACACGATAGAAAAGGATTTTGATTTTGTTATGATATTTGAACACTTAGACGCATCACTTGTTTTGTTAGCAGATTTAATGCGTTGGCCATTAGAGCAAATGGCTTATTTGCCGCTGAATACTAAAAACAGTTTGCACAGGCTGACATTAACGGACCACGATGTTAACCGATTAAAAAAACTCAACACTGCCGACTGCATGTTGTACGACAGGTTTCTACAAAAATTTAAAGAAAAAATTAATGGATTTGGGTTGGAAAGATTAAAAAGAGAAATGGCAAAATTAATGGCCATAAATCAAGAAATCACAGAGAACTGTGTAGAAACAACAAAAAATAACGGTTATGCCAAAACAATATCGTATGTATTAAAAGAAAAATCAAGTACAATTTGCAAATACATAGCAATGAATGAGTTAACATACACATCATATTTAAGGAAAGTTCAGTATGAGAGACAAAAAAAACACAAAGCATTGGATAAACTAATGAACAATAATTAAGTTACTTACAAAAATACACATACATGTAAATAAAAAAAAATTTTATTTTATAAATATTAAACTTGTTCTTTTTACAAACAAGACGATCAAAATCATTTTAGTATAAAATATTTTAAAGTATAAAGTATTGGAGGTTACTAGATGGTATCTTAATCCATTATAAGATCACTGTAGGCAAGATCCCAATAATGTTCTACTCCATGCTTTTTTAACTGTTCGCGAGCTAATTTTTCGGAAGCACAGACTTTAAACTTAATTTCTCCGAAATTGCGTTGTTTGGACATACCCTGAAATAAAATTGTACATTAGATACATAACAAAATGTACAACACATTTGTATTATATCAAGTGAAATGGAGTCTTTTCTCCCGTAAATAAAGAATTATTATTATTAAAATGGTATGAACCGAGTTTGTTAACAATTTCTAAATACAATTTAAAGAATAAACACAAAGAAGGTAAACACGGGTAAATATTAACAAAAATAATACACTCTCAATAAAAATGAATTGTAAGAGAAAAAAATTATAAATCAATAAATTATACCTGCATAAAATTTGTCAAGAAAATAATAATAATAAAATAAAACCAAATAATTATATACCTAAATTGCAATAATTTCTTTAAGAATATTTCCCTTGAGTAAAAACTAAAAACAATGGTTTACGACAACTGTCAGGGTCAGACCAAATAAAGCGCTGTTTTAGTGTGACAAGTGTCAATGATCGAACATTAGTGTTAGCATGTAGAGAGAGACGAGCAGTTTTGGACACTATTTGGTCCCCAATTCTCTGGCTGTGCGCAGTATGATCATAGTATAGATGCAAATATTCTCATGCAAACTTACAACATATGTGTATTATAAATTATTAAGAAAATTGTTGAAAAATTAAAAAGTTTGCACTTAAGATCAAAATCTAACAGCTAAGTTACTATTTGAATTAGTATAATACCTAAAAATTAATGTTTTTTAATTTTCATTCATTACCTCCCACACTAATGAACATTTATTGTTTGATTTTGGTTCTGATTCATCTTTGTTTTTAATAACATCATCTTCCCACTTCATTCTATGCAACATTAATCTGAAAAATTTTATTCTATTGCATTATTAATACATTACAAAACAGTATTATAGATAGAAATGTACCTTTTGTACTTCTTCTGTTGTTTCGGGCCACCTTCAACAATTACAACATTACAATCTTTACATAAAATCACACAACCAGTCATAAATAATTGTTTGCTATTTGTTTCTATTTTAAATTTTTTTGATGGATTGGTTAAGTCTTTTATCCTAAAATAAATACATATAATTTAGAAGGTAATAACTAATATTTGCCGCAAATATATCGATATTTGTATGAAATATACCTATAAATAGCAACATTAACACCTAATGAAGTATCTTCCTGTAATTTCCTTATTTTTTTATCACGCCTTTGTTCTGGATTCAACCGACGTGATGCATTAGCTTCTTCGTGAGCTTTTTGACGTTTTGCCATTTGTGCTCTTACATGAGATTCCATTTTAGTTGGATCTTGGACTGCTTCTGTACCTAACACCCTCATCAAATTTGATATACGAAGCTAACAAATAAAATGTCAAACAGTATTAGCGCAAATAATACATTTTACATGAGTCAAAAACATTAAAAATTGTTTTCTTTGTGGAAAATAATGAATGTTTTATTACTTTAGGTTCAGCAGGAGGCTCTAAGCCTAATCTAATTTTTTCTTGTTCTTCTTTCCAAGTTTCTCGACGGTTCTGGCGACGTAACTTTTTTCTTTCTTTTTTTGTCAAGAATACAGGCATAAAAACTGGTTTCAAAGGGTCGGCTAAAATTATCAATAATATTTTAAATTATTATTTTCATAGATAATGCAGCATAAATACGTGTCTATTCTTATTTTTTTCTTTTATTCCAAGTGTAGCAAAGAATAAAATGGTTAGGATATAAAATATTCAATTATAGTTTTTTTTTTAAACTTCATATGATGTTTATACTCACTTGGTGGTCTCATTTGCAATGGATGTTCAACTAAGTGTGATATACTACTTCTTTTGAACTGAACTTCTCCAGACTCACTTAAATATCTGTTGTTAAAAAAAAAATTAATAATTTTTAAAACCTATAGTATTTAAAAACTTACGATGATCCATCTAAAATAACACTATCCCACCATTCAAAATCAGGACAATGTTCAGATAGTTGTTCTTCTTTAGGGACTAATAATGCCATTTTTGTTACGGATGAAATACCAGTTTTACGAGCAATTTGTGAAATTTCATTTTGTAATTTTTCTAATTGAGCCTACAAAACAAAATTAACACATTGAAAAATTAATTAAATTTCCTGCTATCTACATAAATTTAGTTTTTGAAATACCTTCATACGGAGGCGATCAGCAATTTGTTGAAATTTACCAGGTTCGTGAAATTTTAAGGATCGTTTTGCACGAACATTTGTTTTCAATGTTAACCTTGGATCAAAATACTTAACTTCAGAAGAGTCATCGTTAGATTTATCATTGAATGTTTGTTTAAATTCTTCTCGTTTTTTTGCTCTAATGTTAGCTTTTAATGTGGGTATAACTTGTGTCAGCTGAACTTCTTTACCAGTAATATCAATTGTACGTCCTTCACTATCAAGGATAAGAGGAGTTGGTTTTTCTGCAGAAGAGTCATTTTGAGTTTTAGGCACACTTGGAACAGTTTTTATAATACCAGTAGCTAACTTCTTCTGTATTTGAGCCTGAAAATTGAAGAGTTAAAATGAAAAACAACTAATAATCATAGGACTTTTTAAAAAAATTATTTACCCGGCAAAATTGCTTTAATACATGGATAAGGAGGGTTAGGTTATAGGGATGAAACAATAATCCCCTAAAGGTTATGATTAGAGCGCGGATTTATATGCATTAAAATCATACCAAATATACATTAAAAAATTTTAAATATGCATTAATATAAGCACTGAAATGTTCAAATATGCACTAAAAATTACATGTATTTTTCATAAAATAATAATAATTGATAAATAATTTAAGTTTTTACACTTGTTCTAAAAATACTTTTTTTTAATTTCTTGATTATATTTCTGCCTGTTTTTTGGAGTTTTATTCTATAAAAAAAAATCGGAACCAATTAATATCAAAAATGTATCCCAAAAGAAATTTACTTAGGTACCTACCTAAATTTGAATTGCATTGTATGACAATCATTTTGGCATTGATTGACGTTTGTCAATCAACAAATTTTTGTAATATGTAATTTTTGAAAATGACCGCATCACATCCGTAGAAGTAATAATAATAATAATGATAATAATAATTTATTCAGTAGGTATAAATAATTTTATAAACTGAGCTGATTACCCCTCTCTTTAAGCATGCTTGTGATGAGAGGGGGAGCCTAACCTAACCAAAATAGGCGCGTATTTAAAAAATGTCATATCATTTGAGGATAAATATTCGCAGAGTTCAATTGATTCACCTTCTCCATTTAAAATTGTTGATATTTTACTTAGTGTATAGTATTTTTTTAAATTTTTTATAAACAGATTTACCCTTTTGTTTGTTACATTTTTGAGGAGATATTTTTGTGTTTACAATCAAAGTGATAGCATCATTCAAAGGAACTCCCAATTTTTTTAGACATTTAATTGTTTCAAGTAAAAATCCAAAATTAGATATTATATATGTTAAATTCACATCCAACGATTTGTGCGCTAAAATATCTTGAACCATTTGACACAATTTTCGGTGTCATATCCATGTAACGTATATTTAGCATGTGCGTCGTTAAAAGGTCAAAATCTCATGGCGTAATGCTGCTTTCGAGAAGAATTAAAAAAACTGAGAGCAATAAAATTTTTTTTATAAAAGATATTTATTTATTTATTTTTTTTTGTAACAGTAATTACTTCAAAAATGTTTAAAAATCAAAATAACACAAAAATATGAACTCTCAAGATGAAATATGCAATTGAAATCGTCAAATAAGCTCTTAAAAATAAAAAATAAATGGCTAAATGTCAAAATATGCAAAATATACACTAAAAAAATTTTATAGTTTAAATTGTTGTGCCAAAAAACAAATTTCGTGGTCACTTAGCATATCATACAATACACCAGAATACATATTCAATTGCATACAAATCCACGCTCTAGTTATAATGGTACTTTTTACAAAAAAATTATAGTAAAAAACCAGATGAGAACATTTATACATACCTGTTTAAACATTTGTTTATTGTTATTGAATAAAAAAAAAAAAAATGTTAAGTAGTTCAAAACAAATTTTGTAACAATTTGTTTTGGTAAGAAGGTAAGGTATAATCATTTAATAAGAGACAAGAGTACATTATCTTCTTTCAGACAATAGTCATTTACAATTTGTTTCAATGTATAAAGTTAAGTTTTCAATACAAGTTTTCATCACATAACTTTACAAATTTTATGAAAACAATAATGTACACCTGTAAAATGTGTACATAAGACCCTTATATCTTAGCTTCATCTAGCTATATCTTGGCGTCTCTACAAAAAATAACTTTCATTCAGGTCATCAGGACATTCAGGTCTCATCACAATATTCTTAATAGAAGTAGGCTGAGTGGTTAAGATTTTTCCAATTCAATTGTATTAGGGAAAATTTACTTTTCACATCCATAGGCAGTACAAATAAAATAAAAATGTAGTATGGCCAACAGTTCATACATAAAGCAAACAAATTAAAAACCTTGACTGTATTGTATACTTTGTTTGCTTAGAGAGCACTACATATTTGTGCATCCAAATGAACGTGCACTACCGGTTGCATAGTCAAAGCTCTCCCACCAGGCAACAACCGCTACACGCCGAGGACGCATGAAAATGGACCAGTTTTGGTCGCTGCTCACTTGTGTTCTCCGATTGTACGGAGTATAGTATTGAATATAAATTGTATAGCACTACTATACTATGGTTTTTAAGTTCTTACTAATAATATATAAGTACACATATTTAAATAACCTGTAACTGAGCAATTTTCGCTTGTTTTTCAAAATCCGTAGTAATTATGGGTTTTTTGTCTTTGCTGTTGATATTTTTTTGAACACCGATCGATGGTATGGACAGTGCCTTTTTTCGTGCTTCAATCATCTTTTGAGCATTTAACATCATGTCTTTAATCTAGCAAAATTAAAAAACAAAATTAAAAATTAGATTAGGTATTGCAATTTTGCTCACAAGAAAAGAAAAATACCTGTCCCATAGAAAGTGCCTCTTCTTTAATAAGCGGTAGATCATCTTCTTTCATACGCTTAATATTATTTTCATCGTACTCAGTTTTAATGGGACGCTTATTGGTTACAGGCGTGTTATTAACTTTCATAGTCATTCCTTTGGCTAAGTCAAACGCCTTATCAGTAAGAGACAACGCTTTACCTGGATCCAACAGTGAAGACCGAAGTTTTTCTAGACAACAAATCAGAGAAGATATTACAGCCTTCTTAGTAAGCACGGATAGCCGTGCTGGTCAGTAGACAGTAGGTGTCTACCCAAGTGTTTGTGAAAATTAAAAATATTAACCAGCAGTTTTGAATTTATCGTAACCTGAAGACAAGCAATGCATCAAGGTGGTGACCAATGATGGTTCTCTGAATCCGAGAAATTTAGAGACAGTTTTCTCTAAATACGGTTTGATGTCTTCGACTTCTTTCCGACTTATTGACAGCGCCATTTTAATGTCAATTAGAGTTAATAAAATCGACTAAAAAAAAAATCACAGACTAAATCACGGAGAACTTCCTATTCAAAACATGAAAAATTATTGAATAACGTTTAGAAACGTTACTTATTTCATGTTATCTGTGGAACCAACTCGCGGAAGGTACAAGATAAAAAAAAATAATAATAGTCACACTAGCGTAATCTAACAATAATTTAGCACACTAAAATCTACAAACAATTTTAAAGGTTTTTATATAGGCAACAATAAAAGCATATTCGTGCGATTCACATTTATTATTTCGTATGTGTGTGTATTCGTATTGTGTGTGAAAACAGAAAACTATCCAAATCATCTCAATGAATTTTTCTAAAACGCAGTTATTTTTTATGAGTTTGGACCAGTAAGCGGAAGAAAATTTAACATACTGTTTATGATTAGACTTTAATTCTAAAAATACGTATGAATTCGTTATAAAATCTTTTGGACTACCTACGTGCGTTAGGAGGCACTTTTTAAATAAAAAAATATGATTTGTTCACAATAAATTCGAATTATATCACTGTTTTTTTTTAATTATATAATGTTAATTATAATGCTTATTTTTTATTTAAAAATAAAAGATTAACTTCCATTCAAATGACCTAAAAGAAAAGTCGAAGAATTCATAAATACTTTTAGAACTATAATGGACCATAAAAAGTACGTGAAGTTTTTTCTCCTTATTGGTCTTAAGTTTAAACAAACGAAAAATACAGTCGTTTGCAGAGCCCTTACATTGATATTACATAGTTAAACATAAATCTATTAAAACAAATTAAATTTTAATCTATATATAAACTAATTACAAAATTTTACTCATTTCCAGATTTATTTCAATCTGTTGCACATAATTAATTCAATAAAAAAAAAAAACGGAAAAAAGTCACCCACATTAGAGTTCATACTAAAAACGTGTACGTAAATTTCAATTATTTTCAATGATGTTGGACATGCAAAACATCATGAATCAGGAAATATTTACAAGTGATTCCAATCAGCAAATCATTCAACACGAAAATATTAAATAAGTTATTACAGTACTGCCATACTGACTAAAAACAAACAGAGTGTCTCAGTAAATGCCAGTGCAGCATACCCACAGTTATTAATTAGTTATTAGTAGATTTCTAATAAATATACTTGTTTTTAATTTACGAAGAAATAAGTTATTGCCATTATCAATATCCATGTTAACTACCTATGTAGGTATGCACATAGATAGTTTTAATTTAATTTTAAGTATACTTCTTAAGTAAAATCAGTGGCATATTAAGTGAATTAATTCTATGAGAAGGCAAAAAATGGTATCTTAAGGAGGATAAGAGGTTTTAGAGTTTAAGCACCCCCTTAAAAGAAACTGGCTTACGCATGTCCCGATGCCCGAGTATAACTGTCTTAAATTAATTTTATATTATATTACATTTCTTAGAAGCCATTTCACATATATGTGGGTATATAGATCCGCCAGAAGAAAAAAAAAATGCCAATACACAAGTATACAACAGTATATTATGGCCAAAACTGTTCACCACTAATTACATTATCTATCATCATTAACAACATCTTGTCAAAAACCATAAATTGTGTTACAACAGATTACATTTTTCAGATTAATTTAATCTGTGGTGTAACCTTGGATCATTTACAGTTTTCAACTTTTGAGCATTATACTTATTCAAAATTGCCATTTTCTGTAAGCAATAAACTACACCTTTCAATACCGTGTCCTGCTCTGCCCGTTATTCTCCCTTCAAAGTATTGCTACATAAAAAGCAACAATATAAATTAAAAATGATAACAAAGTCACTTTCAAAATTAGTACAAGTTTTTCTCTGCCATGGCCTTCAGCCACTGACATTTTCCTGATCAATTTTATCCTTTCCGAAGACTTTTTCCTGCAAATTTTGTATATTATAGTAAAATATAACATGAGCTTACTGTCCATAATGTTAACTGATTGTTGAACCAAATTGCAATTTATGAAATAGCTTTTATTTAAATTAGTTCATCCAAATTAGTTACAATAAAGTTGTTTATTATTCATGTGTTGAAAAAAGAAAACAAAAAAAAGATGATACAATTGTTTTTAATATTTAATCATAATATATAAGATAAAAAAAAAAAAAACTTTAAATTGAGATTATTGTTTTGCTTATAAATGTTAATATTATTTTTGAGACAAATTGTACAGCAAAAACTAAACGCAAACCATAGTATGCAAAACCTTAAATATAATTCAAATAGAAAACAACACAAAAAATCAAATCAACTATGATTGGTTTTCTTCTTTAAATTCACTCAAGATCAAAATGATTTTATTATAAGCATATTCTAAAAATCTTGCAAACTCAGGACTACAACCACATTGAATAATTGAACTAAAACGATAAGTGCGAAAACCATTTCCTTCAACAAAGGTTACAGCATTCATTAATGGGCACAATATGAGCTTGGAGTGGTTTGTGAAATTTATCTAAAAAACAGAAATATAAACAAATTAATGCTATTATTTTTTATAAAAATATTAATATTATTACCTGCAAAGTTCCATTTGTTAGTAGCATAATAACTGATGAAGAAGATCTAAACCACTGATATAAATAAGGTGATCGACTCAATTGATCTGTATCTTTGGCACATAAATTTGCACCAGCTTTAACTAAATTATCATTCATGTAACGCCTAAAGTAATTTAATAGCTTAATTTTTTTATCCATTGAATGAGGGGTATTATCTATCGTATAGTAGTGTTCAACGCCATGCTTATCAATATAATGAACATCTCTAAAATATTAACATGAATTATAATTTAGGGAATATTTTCTTTTTAACTATAAGATTCATACCTCAAATTAGCCAAGTGTATAACTCGAGTAGAATCATTAAACATTACACCAACACAATCATCTGATAATTCATAACCAAATCCATATTTATCAGAATAGTCAACCCATTTACTGACCCAAACAAGTGGTTGGGCAGCTGGATCAGTGGTTTCTTCTAGAATTTTAAATGTTCCCAATTAAAAGAAAGAAATGTGGATGGAAAAACTGATTGAGGAAGACCAAGAACGGAAAACATTTTACAGATTATGAAGGACATAGGAAGTTAAAGAGATTTAAATGAACTGAATTTTGACAGAGAAGCACAAGAGCTATGGCCAACTAATTAAGCGATTGAAGACCAAAACAAATTAAAAATACTTTTTCCAAATGTTTAGAGCTCACCCATATTATACATTCCATATCTGGATGGATTACTCATTACTACTTTTTCCAATTCCTTTTCAAGAGCTATCATGTATTTTTTAACATCCAGTTTAGATATTCCAATTTCAACAGAGGGATGTTGATTGCATGGCTCAGTAGCTGAGTCTTGAGACTTTGCTGTAACTTGGCCAGTTGCAATTTTTGGACTGTTGAGTTCTAATGATCAGAGATTAATTACATGTTCTAAATTAAAATTAG
Source organism: Hormaphis cornu (assembly GCA_017140985.1). Taxonomy (NCBI): domain Eukaryota; kingdom Metazoa; phylum Arthropoda; class Insecta; order Hemiptera; family Hormaphididae; genus Hormaphis; species Hormaphis cornu. The sequence continues at coordinate 56,586,101 of CM029357.1, forward strand.
TAAAATATAATTCACATTTCATTTAAACTTTTAAACAAAATGTAATAAATAAGGATAGGGATAGTAATCACAAATGAACGACTAGAAAAAACTTTTAAACTAAAACTTGTGTTCAGCAATGTTTGTTCAAGCTAGAAATTTCTAAGTTGGGAGGGTAGATTGATTTAGTAGTAAACTTTGCAGTGGTCACTATTTCAAACGAATTGGTTAAAAGTTATTTATTAAATTTGTAATAATAAGTTGCTTACAAAAATAGCAATTCTGAACGTATCTTAATTTACTCTATAATTTTATTTTGATCGTTACATGTTCAAAAGAATTAACATATTATAATGCAAAACCAACTAACTATAATTTTAGATTCTAAGTATGGCGAAAAATGTATTGATTTTTACATGTGTTTTTTTTTATCACTATGAAACCACGATAACTTCAGTAATAATCATCTGATCTTTACACTCTTACCCGGTTTCTGGTAAATCTACTTTGTTGCACAGTACTTTGAGGGTGTCATAGATTTAAGAGTTCAAAACCAAAAATCTTACAGTAAAATATCTCATTTGGCCATAACGTCCATATTAATGATTAAAAAGAGCTGACATTATCACATTAAAGTGCGCGACAGCTCGTAAATCAAGTTCCCTTCAAGCCAACTGATTTTTAGGTGCCATGTAGAATATCTTGGATAGGAGTTCAGTGCTTTTCAGCCATGTTTGTACCCCCACTGCAGCTCTTCTTGCTGTCCAAGGTCAGCCAAAATTTTTGTGTGAGCTAGACAAAATGTCTACTTACTCTCATGTAAAGATCAACTTTCTACCTATAATGGAAACTGAGATAAAAATACCTCAAAAATTCTTGTAATATATACATATATACATAGTCACTGACATAAATGTTCACCCCTTTCCAGATGAGCTAGAAAGCTGAAATTTTCAGATTAAGTCAGTATGATCAAATCAAACAACAGAAAAAAAACATACATTTCCTCATATTACCAAACTTATATTCCCCCACCCTTATTTTTCAAAATGTTTATTTCTTTGGGGTTTCAATCTACAGCAACAAAATTTTGTATTTAGAGGTCCTTATATGCAAAAAAATCATTCATGGTCACTCACACAAATTTGTTTTTGACAATTTAATATGATATGTAAAACAAAATTTGCAATCAACATAAAAAAATTTATAAAAAACTTTAATCAATAGTTTATGAAAGCATAATTATTGTTGATAAAATGGAGTTATATTGATTATTAATATAATTGACTTTGCACAATTGATTACCCCTCAATTAATTCATTAGTTGTCCAAATGCTGATAAGATTTCACACATTGCTTAAATAAATATTCTTTTTAAGTGGGTTTAACTTTTAAAATAATTTTCTCATGATGATAAAATTAAAATTCCAAACAATTTTGAAATGTTGGCACTTATTTTCACCTTTTTAATTATAGCGCCTAAAAAGGACTCTATTTTCTAATAATAAATTATGTTGTTACATCTCAATTTTAATAGGTAAACATAGCTTAATCAGAATTGTAATTTGTGTGCGCTATAAACCTATAGACCCTCAATGTACTATGCGACAAAGTAGAGATACCAGAAACCTGATACAAGTGTAAAGATCGGAGCATTATTGAAGAAGTAATTGTGAATTGATAGTGGAACAAAAAAAATTATATTAGAACCAATACATTCTTTGCTACACTCAGCATCTTAAATAAGAATTTATTATATAAATGAACTTTAATGATATTTAGTATTTACCAACTTTTAAAATTAATAATAATAAAAATAGTTAAGGAATAATTAGAATAGTTTGAGATTATAATTTAGTATTGTACACTAATCTATTTTTGTCCAAATCAAAATGTAAGAAATTATTTAATCAATATTTGTTAAGAAACATTGTTTTAACAACATTTAAATAATAAATATTATTAAAATTAAAACATTTGAGGGAAGTGATTAACTTGAATTGTTATTTTTGAATTTTAGGGTCACATTATATCCAAAAAATTAAAAATTAGCAAAATAGCGTAAATTTTAAAAAGAAAAAGTATAATGAAGAACAAAATTATTATTAATTACCAGTGAGTGGTCTTCGAAAAGAAATTGATTCTCTATAGCTGATAGAATCAAATCGAGGAGCCATAGTAAGACATGATGATGGCAACATCTTTGGCATGTAACCAATAGTAAAAAAGTCTGCTTTCATAATTTCGGAAACTTTGGGACGTTTCATTGGGTCTGGTTGAAGTATTTTACAAATAAGATTTGTAGCATTCTTATTTAAATGAGAAGGTATATTATAATCACATCGTGCTATTCGAGCATATGTTTCTTTCAGAGAGTTTGTTTCAAATGGAGGTTTACCAACTAACAATGTAAACCTTAAAACATAATATAATATTAACAAAAATTTGTAGGTAAGACATTTTTTTAAAAGCATACATAATACAACCAATAGACCACACATCAACTTCAAAACTATGACCAGCTTTTGAAAGAATTTCTGGGGCTATATAATTTGGAGTACCGCATAATGTTCTAAAATTTTTAAGAAGTACCATTAAATGAAACAAAATTAAAACATTTTGTAAAGAATGGTGTATACAAATTGGCAATTGTTACCTTTTACGTTGTCCATCATATTCAATTTTAGTAGCTAATCCTAAATCACCAATTTTCACTTTCATTTCATCATTTAAAAATACATTTCCTAATTTCAGATCTCTATGAATAATGTTTTGCTGATGTAAATAAAAAGTGCCTTCAAGAATTTGATATACAAAATAACGAGTTTCTGGTTCAGTAAGCGTTTTTCTTCTCCTATAAATGCAAAAATTAAAACATTTTCAGGGATTAGTGATTATTATAAGCTGAGTACAACATTCTTATTTTTTAGACCCCAAGAAAAAAATTTTCTATTTACATTTTACATACTATGTGTCATATCTTATTTAGTAGTAAAATATTTTGGTTATCACAGTTGATAATTTAATTTTAACAAAAATATAAAACACATTTTAATAATATTTATTAATAATAGTAAATTTTATTTTTTATCAAACTCCTAAAGTAGTAATCAAAATTACTTCATTTTTACTCATAACAAAATGACAATTAAATTTATTTTTTATAGCTAGTCAATACTTAAGAAACGGGTTATTGTTTTTCCAATAAAAATTGAATTGTTTTTTTAAAGGTATATTTTACAAACATTAAAATTAGTTGAATACAATATGACCATTTATTTTACATGTTCGAATTTTAAATGTTTTGGTACCTACTCATAATTCTTATTTGCTTCAAAATAAATACCCATAATGTAAAAAATTCAGAATCTTTTTACCAAAATTTTACAGAAAAAAAATTATACATCAATTAAATTATCAGACTAAGCTGTTGATGCTTACAGAATTTTGGTTTTTTTTTAAGAACTTCAAAATAATAAATTATAATCTAAGTTTTTTTTATTGTTTTACAGTTATGCTCAATTATAAGCGTAGCTACTGTGGGGGCAACAAGGGCAATTGCGAATACATTTTTTAAATTGTCTCTATGCGCCTTTAGTGTAACCACTCCACTATTTATAATATCCATACTAATATATAAATGCAAAAGTGTGTTGGTTTGTCCAGCAGCAATAGAGCAAGGATCAACTGTGTGGTGTAGATATATTTTAAAAGCTAGAAAATGACATAGGTAGGTTAGTACTTTTGTATTCTTATGTACTAAATTTCTGGAGACACTATTCATTATTTTAACGTTTTGTTTATTGCAAAATTTCAATAAGTTTAACACGAATGGAATATCAATGGTTGCAAGTTACTAATTGCCAATTGTAGAAGTACAAGCTTTTACTACACGCTTTCCTATCACAAAATTTTAGAAACTAAAAAAAGCTTAAATACACGGACAAAGACGGGTCCCGGAGGCTAATATGAAAATGTTCTCGTAATAACGGGATGTATACCTAGGAACTAAATACGATTTTAGACGTTTTATTTGCATTCATTTTGATCAGCCCTGGAAGACCAAACCCCAGACAACATCGGGTCAGGACAGTTAGTATACATATGTATATATATATATTTATACTCATCTGTAATAAGATGGTAATAGTGCATTGAGCCCATTATACATAAATAAATATCTGTACAACTAACGAGTGCATTTTACTTTCTACTTAATTTCTCGAATTTTAAGAACTGTACAGTTAGTTTTGTTTTAAATGTGTGAGTATAACCAAGATTAATCAATGAATCATGTTAACAACTTTGGCAATATTAACATTTAAGTAGGTAGGTAATACTAAAGTATATATTTTTAATACTTACTTATGAAGCTCCATCATGGATCTCTTTCGACAAAGTTCCAAAACAATATAAATAAAATCATTATCTTCAAAAAAATTATAAAAAGCAACAATGTTTTTGTTATTTAATCTCCGGTGAATAAATATTTCATCAACCATTTTATTTTTTTGATTGTGTTTTATAAGATAACTTTTAGAAACAATTTTTCCAGCAAACACTTCTTTGGTACTTAAATCAATAAGCTCATAACATTTTGCAAAACCACCCTGAAACAAAAGAAACATAAAACAATTTATATATATATGTAATCAAGTTTTAACAAGTAAATAACAATTTAAAACTATCAATATAATAAAAAAATTAACAATTCAAAATCAATAAATACCAGATATTGTAATGTATGAATATTTGGGAAAAAATTTAACCTAGTTGATTTTTCAACTGATAAAAACATACTCAATACCTATTAAGTACCTACATGGCTAGGTATATATATATACCTAGCCAGCTATTATACGTACATAAATATATATATATATATATAGATATATATATAGGTACATAAATTATTTATAAATATTTTGATATAAATAAATGGATTTTAAAGTTAAAACTCATTTGGTACCTATATGTGTGAATAATTGTTAATACCGTTTGAAATTAAAAAATACCTACTTAAATTTTGTGACTTCACCTTTACATAATGTCTGTATTATCATTAGGGCTCGGACGTTGTTGCATTTGCAACTTTTTTTCTATTGTTCGGATTAAGTAGGTTATAAATTTGTTTCAAACAAGTACAGATTAATATCTAAAAATTTTAAGTGCAACTTTTTGCAATTTTCTCAATTTTGTTGATTTTTGTCGTCGTTTTCAATACGATATCATGTATTTTATTTGTGTTGTCACTTTTTTTGTTAGATTATATAGGAATTATCGATATTCTATAGATAAAAAATACCTTTTTTTTTTTAAACAAACCAAAAACAGTTTAATTAAAAAGTTTTAAATTTTGATAAAATTAATTGCAGGTTCCCGGAAAAATAAGAAGACCGGACAAACTATCAAATTTTAATTGATGAGAATTCGATTTTGTACTTTTTTTATAATCCACTTATTTAAAAAACCTATCTAAAAAAATTACTTTATAGTATTAATTAATAAAATTACTTAATCCATTTCATAAAATAATTTGTTAACGTAAACATCACGTCTAAACTATCTATCAGGTACTTACCTATAATAGAATTCCAATAAGAAATTGAATCAAATGGGAGAACAAAATCAAAAGTCAACACTTGCCTACTTATTGCGATAACTTACCTTTCCTAAAAAACTGCCTCTCTGATACTTCTTGTTGTTCTTACTGTCGAATATTGTAGGCGGGATTGGGACTTCGTCTTCTGTCTGGGATCTAGACATGTTGACCAACGACGGTATGGCTAAGTAAAAACTAATTCCGAATCCTCGGGTAGCATACACAACACGTATGGTGACCACTAATTGGCAATAATGTTGTAAAGGCTGGAAAATGAAAGTGCATGTTTTAGGATGACCCGTAATTAATGGAAAGCGTGATACAATAATCCAGGTATGATGGCGATTGATGTGTTTTCGTTCAAACTTGCGCATAAATATGGCGCTGGCCTTCCGCCACTCCTCCTAATTGCTTTATAAATGTCGAAACAATAAAACCACCACTAATGAAAACAGGCGAAAGTACAGCGTTATATTTAACCGTAGTTATGTAACGATGGGAGGCGGAAGCGGGGAGGAATGCGTATCGCAAATTTTGCCATCATACCTATAGTTTATTATACCACGATGGAGAGTACATTTTTTTTTTCCACAAGATCCATTTTCGAACATAAACTACACGTACAGAAACACGTGTCAAGTACCCAAGTCAACCCGTTGGTAAGTAACCCGGCAAAGGTCAAGACAATACTTTTTGATTACGATGTACAGCACAAAATGTTATTACAAACAAGGTAATCATAAGACATTTTCCGGTGTCCACTCAAAGTCCAAACTTAGAACTCGTCAACACGTTTTACAAGCCGTATTCGAGATGTTGACAGTTTGCTGTTTGGTTTTAAAGTGCAGTGTTGCCATAGACCGCAGATATACAATATGCATAATAAAATATGTTTATTATGTGCAACAGCAGCTGCTGTGGGAGTGTCCCAGTTCTCCCGGAGTGATAAGAAAAAAAGCCGTTATCACTACTTTTTCAGTGACTTACCAACCAACCATAGAGTAATACTTATATTATTACTCTATGCAACCGACCTTCCCCAATATACGATATTTAAGAAGCTTATAGGATATTGTCGGATGAGCCATAGAGTAATTATTATTATTAATTACTCTATGGATGTAGTCTATGATGTAGAAGACGTGTTGCCAAAATCAAGTTTTAAAAGCATCGTGTAAAACTATAGGAATATAATATAATATTTTTATAGTATATCTGGGTATAGAGTAATAGCGCAAAGTAAATAAAATTTCATCTATTCTGTGGTAATAGTATAGGCAAGGTGGATTTATAAACATATAAATGAAAGCAACGATAAATCATTGCCTTCGAAAATACGATTCTGACCGAGCTCAGTTGTCTAGTATACGTCGTGGTAAAAACATTACTTTAACAATAAATACTCTTGTCATATCTGTATCTTTCTTATTTTGGTTTCAGCTTGTTCCAATCTTTATTTTGGATGTTATGATCAAAAAAATCTAAATCGACGTGTAAAAAACACGTTTTCCGTAATTATTTGTGTCTCCCGTAAGAAATATACGGCCGCCCAAAATAACGACAATTTCAAAGTGCCATTACTTCCTCAAAAAAGATTGAAATCGAATGAAATTTCAGCGAAACACTCATAAGACTCTCCTAAATGACATATATACAAGTCGATCGGAGCAACTCGAAAAATTGGCCCGTTTTTTGTTTTTCTCAGAACTTCGAAAATAATCAAAATTTAAAAAAACACTTCAAAAAAGGTACCATCTATTATCTATCTTTTAAGGTATCATACGTTAAGAACTTTTGATCACAGAAAAAAAAAAAAAAAATCATTGTAAAACCAATAAATTCTTCGCTGACGCTCAGAATCTAAAAAGGTAGGCAGGGGAGAGTGGGACAATTGTCGTTTTGTACTAAGTATTTTATACTTTGGATCAAAATGTAAGTCACAAACAACATATTTTTCATAGGTTTCAAACTTGTTTAAATTATTAAGCTTTTTATTATTGCACTTGTCAACCCAAATATTAAAAAAAAAATTGTCTTTTGGAAATGTATGTTTCACTTCTGTACGGTTTTTATAAGAACCTACGACACAAGTTTGTGATGGCATTTTGTAGGAAAAATATTAACCAAAATTTAAATACTTTAAAGTATAGAAACACAAATCGTGGTCTAACAAATGCGAACAAATTAGCATAAATAACCAAAACAAAAGAGACATTGACACCCAGATCTGTTACAGTGTTATTTGTACTTTGTACTTTGCCCGGTCGTAACCAGGTCGAAACCACGGAAACATAATAGGAAAACACAATATGTTATGCAATATTATTATTGCCGGCCAGTTAGTAGCGTTGCTTGAAATTTTATAATTTGTATTACCACAGATAAGATAAAACGAAGTTGGTGACAATTGTCGCTAAAATGTTGGTCACTTATATAAGTATACGAGTTGTCGGCCTATGGTATAGGACGTCTTTGACCTATAAGGTAATATCACAGATTACATAAAATTTGATAAAATTTTTATCTTATCTATGGTAATATGATAACGGAAAATTTACATGCGATAGTCAGGGTTGCGTGACGCGGGTTCAGGGTTGTTACTTGTAGCATAACTTATAGTACTCGGTGAGGTCATAATTAAACATTTTTTTTTATATTATAAATTATAATACCTAAATAGTTGTTACTTATTTTTAATTATTCATTAGTTACTCTTCAAGGTGGACGGTGGTCGACGATCGTCGAGACTCTGTGAGCCGTGAAGCGTTTAACAGCCGAAGCATTAAGCATTTTATTAATATAGAAATGCATTAGTTGTATACTACTTGCATTTGAAAATCTTCTTGTGATTCTCCCAGCAGCTATAGTACGTGTTCGACAATGTCAACGATTTTACCGGTTGCTAGTAAAACAGTGTTGATTGGCCGTCCCGAATATCAATTGCTCTTAGACGGCCGTGTACAAATTATACACTTAGGGTTGGAAAAAAATAAAGATGTGGCGCTCACAGCAAAAAGTAAAGTTCAAAATGATTTGCTTTTATGCCTACAATAATTTTCTGGAATTACTGTTTGTTTTTACTTAAGTTAAATTTATATTTAGCAGGTGTTAAACACTGTTTGTTGGGTTTGCACTGCACTAGCTGTCAAATAGCGTTTGAATTAATTGAAGAACATAGAGCTCATTATAAATCTGAATGGCATCGATACAATTTAAAGCAAAAAATTCGCAACAAACAAACGATTGATGAGCCAAAGTTTCTTGCCTTAGAAAGTAATATACCTAGTGTATATATATATGTATATTGAACATACCTAGGGTTTATTAAACTATATATTTTGCATTTACTTAGATAAAGTTAATGATAGCTCATCTAGTTCGGAAAGTGATGATGAGATAAATGCATACAATTCACATTTTTCAATTGACTCAAGATTATTTTTTGAAAACAATTCTGGATGTGCTTTTTCAGTGTACAGATGTTTATTAACTAATAAAAAGGTAAACACAATCAAAACAATAATGTAATACAAATTACACTATTGATTTTATTTTACAGGACATTCCTGATGAAGAAACTATAGTGAGTTTATTAAAATCTTTTAACACCAAACCTATGTGGTTTATAGTTATGATAGGAGGTGGACGTTTTTCAGCAGCTATATTCAAAGGTATCTATTATAAAATATTAATTATTTATATAACTAAACATTTTTAAGCCTAATTATCTAAAACGGATGTTATGTAGGAGAAGATGCAATTGTTCATAAAACGTTTCATTCGTATACAGTGCGTGCTAAACAAGGAGGATCTCAAAGTACCCAAGATAGATCCAAAGGTGGATGTAAAAGTGCTGGTGCAAGTCTACGTAGATATAATGAAGCATCTCAATTAAAAGTAGAATAACCAGATCTTAATAATTTATTTCATTGGTGTCTAATTGTTTTTAAAACAGCATATTCAAGAAATATTGACATCATGGCTGCACCATATAAAATCATGTGATTTCATATTTTATCGAGCTATTGGTCCAAACAATCGTAATATTCTGTTTGGTGGTTCAACTCCGCTGATTGATAAAAATGATAATAGATTGTGTCAAATACCGTTTGGAACCAAAAAAGCTACTTTTGAGGAAGTTCAAAGAGTTTTTAAGCAGCTGTCAACTGTTTTAGTCTATGGTAATTTTCTAAGTATGGTATTAAAATTAAGATTTATTTTTCTTAGTTCTTTACTTAGGTTAATCAATAATTTGGCTCAGCAACTACTGATTGACCACCATATTTTATATCTTGTATTATATTTTGGACCTGAAGCCTATACTTATTTCCTAAACCACTAGTTGTGCACAAATAACCTACCAATTTAGAAAAGTATCAGAAAAATTGGCCATTCTTCTACAACGCTTCAGTGCTTATACGTCAGAACTTTGAGGGGTAGAGTCTAGAATTTAAATTTGTCCTCTGCAACAACTTAAGATAAATTAAAATTAAACAAATCACCCTGTCACAAATAAATTAACTTTTATTTAAGTAAATACATATTTTGTATAATACCATCAAAATACATATTTTACTCATATAAAAGTTAATATTTTGTGACACGGTGATTTTTTTAATTTACTATGAACTACAAGTACTTAATTTATTAACATTAGATAAGTTTCTTGATGTATTTGTGACTGGATCAAACTCAATTAATAATTGAATTGTTTAATTTTGTAACCACTTAATAATTTTCCAAGTATAACTTAAAATGGTCTACATTTTACCTATATGAAATTGGCAATTTTAGGTAACATCAGTGGTGTATCTCGGTTTTTTTTGGGGGAGGGGGGCGATCTAAAATTTAGGTTTTTTTAATGTGAGAAAGGCTTAATATTTTAATAAAAATAATTTGAATATACCATGAAATTTCACATTTTTTTTTTTTTTGGGGGGGGGGGTGGGCCCCTTTATCCCCTGAATATGCCCCTGGGTAACATATACATGTGTTAATAACTTTAGTGTCATTAAATTGTCTAGCTTACAGAAACATGTTGTGTGGCAGTTTATGCAACAGCCGTTAATTTTTACAGATTCAAAAGAAGTTATTAATAACTCAATACAAAATTATGTGTTAAAATTAATCAAGAAAAGAAAAAATAGAGAATCTAAGATGATTCAAACAAAGAAATCTGAGTTCAAACCTGTAACAAACAAACTTAATACAAATGTAGTTGTTGTTGAAAATATTGAGTCGTCTTCAGAATCTGGTAATAATTGTGACTTGTGAAATCTAATTAATATTAAGTATCAATTGTATTTTTACTAAGTACTAAGTTTTATCATTTAATTTTAAACATAACTTTATTTTGGTACCTATGTTAGAAAACCTTAAGTATTAGTGATATTAGTATTATCTTTATTTTTTGTACTCCATGTCGATTATTTTATTTTAACATAATTTCCCATTGCAGTTATTTTAAAATTTTATTTTATTATAATTTCCCATTGCAGTTATTTTAAAATTTTATTTTATTATAATTTCCCATTGCAGTTATTTTAAAAT
>CM029357.1:56597241-56644867 GCA_017140985.1 Hormaphis cornu
ATTAAATTAGTAAAAAAAATTCTTCATTTTTTATTTTTGAAATTTATATTGATGCAAAGTAGGATTTCATTTTTTTTCTTGGAGAAATTAAAATTAAAACAACCCCTTTTATTAGTGAATAATGAAATAGTAATTTAATTTTTCTAAAACCTAAATTAGTATGATAATGGAAATAAATAAATACACCATAAATGTATTATAATGTAAGCCGTCAGATGAAACAGTTGCTGCCCCATTATAAAATAATTTTTTTTTTTTAATTTATACAATGTAAATTTTAAAATAATATATTAAGTATACAAAATTCATAAAATGTGTTTTTTGATTACTAGTTTAATAAACATGCAAAATTAACAAATTGTGTGTTATTAATTTTTTTTTTATAACCAAAAAATATTTTATTATTGTATATTTACTTAAATTTATATATTTTTCTGTAATAAATTGTAATAACAATTTTAATACTTATGGAGGGAAACTGGTCAAAGTCTAAAAGCCTAATTAATTTAATTTAACATTTTATTAACCATATAATTATTTTCCTCTTCGTTAATACAAATGTATTTTTGTGCTTAAGATATTAGTGCAAATTATGTTATAAATGAAACTGAAGAACTTCTTCAAGATAAAATACTGTGCGAGACTAATGCCAATGTGTTATCAAATGAAATAAAAAAAAAAAAACACAAGAGAAAGAAAAAACCTAAGAGTACCACAGTCAAATGTTCTGAAGTAAAAGAAATACAATCATTTCTTTTACAAACAATTGGAAATAAAGATGCCTCTGCTTTAAAAACATACCTCTTAATGGAAGACTTAAATCAACCATTTTCCAAAGAACAACTAGAAATTAGTTTAAATGAAGCAATTGATGAAACAAATAACACTGTACTTCATCTAGCTTCATCAAGTTGTTTACACGACCATGTTCAGTAAGAAATATATCATAAATACCTATGAGTTATTTTTTTATTAATATATATTGTTTTTCTACTTTTTTAAATTGTATGGTTATTTTTTTAGCTTACTTTTACTACATGGTTCTAATCCAGCTCATAAAAATAAAGACTCAAAAACTCCATATGAATTAGCACCAGATAAAGCAACTAGAAAAGTGTTTAGAAAATTTATGGCTGCTTTTCCTGACAAATACAACTATGATAAAGTAAAACATTAATTGTCTATAAAATATCTACATAAAACGCTTAACTTAATATTTTTTTCAGGCTCGTTTACCAGGACCTTTAACAGAAGAGTTACAAGCAGAACTAAAAGAAAGAAAAAAAGCTAAACTAAAACGAGCCAAAGAAAGAAAATTTATTGAAGAATTAAAACAAGATGAAGAAATTGAAAAGCAGAAATTTCTTCAGTTATCTGATAGAGAAAAAGTAACTATGTTAAAAAAAAATTTTGTTTTTACTATGCATTCATTTCGTCTTGGATATTGGCAACTATTCTAACTTCTTTCATTCAATGATTTTAAGAGGATAAAAATAAATATTGCTTGAAATACATTTATTTGTAATTAAAAGAAGAACAAAATATTAATACTAAACAAAATTGTTAATACAATTTTAATTTTTTTTTTTTTCCCAAAAAGTATTGAATCAATGTTTTAATCAAATCAAATCGTAATGCTCAAACAACTTTGAAAATTTTAAATTAGTGGACCGATTCTTACTTTTTCTTGTGTTCTTCATTCTTGAAAACAATTGTTTGCAAATATAGATACTGCCAAAAAGTGAAGATATGAATATTGCTCATAATACCCTATTTTATTTTCTTTTTTAAATTTTATTAGTTTTTTTTTAATATATGACACATACATTAAAATATACTGCAGCTCGTGGGTTGGATACCCCTGCTATAGAATTTATTATAACAATGAACTTTAAATACATGTTAACTGTTAAGCATTAGTAACTTTCATATTTGTTTGAAATTTAGGAAAAGAAACCATTAGCCAAGATAAATTAAATTATAATTAGTTGTATACAGAATTTATAAAGTCTATTATTATTATTTCAGTGTGCTCTAGCTGCAGAAAAACGTTTTATGACAACTCAAATTGCGTTTAAATTGATTCGATGTTTCTATTGTGGCAAGAATATTGAAGAAAAATTCCCTTTTGAATACATGGATTATAAATTTTGCAGTGTTCAATGTGTTAAAAATCATAGACAAAAAAATATTACTAACTAAAACTGTGCTATTTTAAAAGATTGAAAACAATAGAGTCTATAGAATCAATTAAATATACATTTTCTTGAAATATTTTATTGTTGTTCACTCTAAAAATTTTGAAAAAATCAATAAAATTATATATTGTTAAATATTTTATGTCAAAACTTGAAAATTAAAATATGTATTATAAAAAATAGTTTTCCAAATAATTTGTATCCAACATAATTTTTATGCCAATACTATTCAATGTATGTAGTGAATTGTGAAAACTGTAACCCCTTAACTAGTTAACTAGGTGCTTATGGTGAGTATATTCCTTATAACTGCTCAAACTGATCTATTTTCATAGGACATTTTGTTTGTTATTTTATTTATAAAGGAAAATAAAATAATTGAAAAATTAATACTATTAAAGTCTTGGAAAAAAAAACTTGCGTATTATGTTTCTAGGGACCAAAGCCTATGTTTGGTGGTGTCTATGTAAAGAATGTTTCAATAGCTTTAAACAACTTAGGAGTAATTTACAACTTATTAGTATTCAAGTGCTTGCAAGGTCAGCTTAAACCGTACATCTTGGTGCATGTGCAAACTGATTTTTGGCACCTTGTAACTCAATAATTTTATTTTTACTTCTCTTGCACTCTTTTTATTTAGGTTTTCTTTGAACGTTGCACAACTTTATTGCACCCAATATTGTTCATACTTATTAGCTACAAGTACAAACTATGTTCAAATGAATTTGTCATGTGGGAAAGAAATGAGATAAATATATTTATAAAAACTATGAAAAGGGTTAGTATACTTAGCTGAAAAATTGCTTTAAAATAATATTAAACTATATTAATTTATACCTTTATATTTATCAACACAGTACACAAGACTAAGGTCCAAAAAATGTAAGCACTGTAAATTTAAAGTAGTCATTGATTATAGTATTTATAATCAATGGTAGAGTATACAATTTTGATTAAGTAATTTATAGATAGTGATTTACTTTATATAATTTAACAAAATATAATTTTTGTTACATTTTTGAATATAATTTTGAAATTAAAATTACTACAATAAAATTAAAATTAAAAGCAATAAACTTTGATTTCTCAGGAAAAAATAGCTGATGGAAAAATTGTTTTTATAAAAGAAAAAAAAAGGATCACTCTAGTTTGCGTAGCAACTACGCATTGGGTGGGTCACTGGTTTGGAAGTTGTGGTTTAAACGTAATATTGAATATCTGAAAGCAATAATAAATCATTTCCTTTGAAAAAACCATACTGAGCAAGCTCTGTTGTCCTGGTAAATTTTTCAAGAATTTCTTAGTTCTATTGTTAGCTCAAAAATTTTGGAAACCACTTGAAACTTTTACCAAACCTGTATCTTACTTATTTGAATATTATGTATAAGTTTCAATTTGTTCCGATTATCATTTTAGATGTTATAGCCAAAAAAATCTATATCATAATGTAAAAAACACATTAGTCAAAATGTTTCTCCTTACTTTTTCGATTTTGAACTTTCAAATTTAAAACCCCTCAGAGTTCATAGACCTTCCATTAGGGGTATTGACTTTAAAAATTGGAGCATTCCTTATTCCCTTTAAGTTGTTCACAGAAAAAGAAAAAAAATTATTATTGTAAAAACAATACGTTTTTTGCTACACTCAAAATCTAAAATACAATAATGTTGTAGACAATGCAGTACATTACAATATTTAATTATTATTAATTACAAACAAGGTATATTATTATCATATTTTTTTTATAAGCAAATTCAAATTTCATGAGTCAATAATAATTAAAAAAATATAAATACCACAATTTAAGATCATAAATCGTGGTAAATACTTATATACAAGAAAATGTAGTGCATCTTTAGTAGGTATAAAATTGTTGTGTTATTGCCATTTTTAAAAAAAAAATTATTTTACAAGATTGTGTCAGTCTATTCACTGTTGTAACCCTATTGTGCTTATATAGTAGCATGTGTGTAATCATAACGCATATGAATCAATGCAAATTATTACTAATACTTTAAAAATATCAAACATACCTATGAACAATAATTAACAAATCATATCCAAATGCTGTTGATGAAGTTATTATTATATATTTTATTTTATGCGGTACCTATCTACCGGACTTAATATGTCTTTCATTTCCATATTGATCCTAGTCTTGCTTTTGCAAAGATTTTAAACATTTAAAACATCCGAGTTTTTGTAAGTATTAATTATTTTAGGTCCTACCTATCTTTGACTTTTGGGTACTGTAAATATAGTGTTTGGTATAAAGTCAAGGTATAGTTAAGCATTTATCCAATTTATAAAGTTTTTAAAAATTAATTTTAGGTAGGTATTGTATAATACAACAAATTACAAATAACTGAATTATTGTATTGTTATTCACTTCTAATTTATTATAATAATATAAACTATACTCAAATAAGACACAAGCAAATTATACTGTTATAGAAGTGTAATGAATTGTTTTTGCATAGAATATTACTACTATTACTTTCAGCTAAATCCAGCATCAGTTTGCTTCATCAATTCCTTAATAGAATACTATTTTTTTTTTTATATATACATAGTATTCTATCAAGGACTTGATAGAATTGAAACAAACCAATAATGGATTTAGCTAAAATCCAAAAATGCACTGGGATATTTTAATCCATATGACCATATCCTGCTGGCAGTTACATTTTTTTCTGAGGCAATGAACCGTCTAAAAAAATTTGCGCCAGTTTGCTTTTGCTGTACCAAATTTCTATTTTTTATTTTTCTGTGTTTTGTTTACAATACTGTATTGTTATCAGCTGAGTATAAACAAAGAACATTAGGGTATAAAGTAAATTACTGTTATCAGACAAACATTGATTTTTAATGCTTTATTCACCTTATAGCGTCGGAGCATTGGTCAAAACTCAAAATAATAAAATATAACGACTTGGCATCTAGCATTTTTATAAATTACAATCTAAATTTTATTGTTTTTTGTAGTTCATTAAGATATAGAGACCGGAGTATTGGCGGGAATCGTTGAATTGCAGAGTGCGTCACACTGTAGTCAGTAAATGTAATTGAACTATTGGAGAAATTTCAATTTTTTGTTATTTTAAGTTTCGAAGCAGTAAGTAACAACCCGTTAGATTCGACTTTTTTGAATATGGCAGGCGAAGTTACTGTTGACGCTCTTCCGTACATTGATCAAGGATATGACGAACCAGGTATTCGTGAAGCTGTAAGTATATCTATTTCAATTTTAAAGCTATTACATACTTAATTACGTACCTAGTTAATTATGTAAACTAAAATTATACCGTATTTTTCATTTGATTAAAATTTCTTAACATAATATTTCTTATGTCGGTTTGTTCTTCATTGGAATAGGTTATAATTTTTAAAACTCTTATTCACTACTCAGCACTTGTTTAATATTTCACAAATTACAATGTTATCCCCTCTATTGTTTAGATACTACTTTTATTTTTCAGACACATTCTGACAACTCAACATATTTTTATACGAATTTGTCTTAAGTCAGTTAGGGTTCGTGTATTTGTAGGTTCTAAATATATTGAGTTACAATCCAATAACTAAGAAAAAAAACTTTAATAAAGGCGGAATCACTCTAGGTTGCGTGGGTAGTTTGAAGCTGTGGATCACTGTTTTGGAAGATTTATATAGGAGTTGTATATTAAATCTGTAAGCAGTAAAAATTGCTTACAAAAATAGCGATTCTGAGTGAGCTTAGTGACTCAAATAGAGAAATAGAGAGAACAGAGAAATAATAAGAAATTGATTAATTAATTAAAAAAAAAAAATTAGAAAACAAAGTTTAGTTTATTAATTTAAATAACGTGTGAAAATTTTAAACCATTTAGACCATTATTTTGAGTTATTACGTTCTTAGTATCAATTGTACAACAGTGCATAATTTCATTGTTATCATCAAAAAAACATTGTTTTTCAATACTTTTTTTATACGTTTCAGAATATACTGGGCGGTTTTTTTTTAAATATTTATATATATTTATATATATATTCAGGTACCAAATTTTGTTGTACATTGTACATAACATAACTAACTTTCAAATCTTAAGTAATACATTTGTGTGGATTACTAATTTTTTTCCAAAAATAGTCTAAGGTATGACCAATTTTTGGAAATTTCCTAGTAGCATATGTAATTACATTTTGGAAACCTTGTATTAAATTTTCAAAACTTTTTGTGGAAGTTAACATTTTTTATCAAACAAAAATTAAAAAAAAAAATAACATTTTCAAAAATTGCAAAGTTTTACACTTAGGTCAATTTGAAAATTTGAAAAGAATTTTGTATCAGACCTGTTATCTTACCAATTTTAATAGTTTGTGGAAGTTTCAGCTCATTCCGATCATTATTGTGGAAGTTATGACCAAAAATCTTAATCGATTATGTCAAAAACACATTTTCTGTAATTTTTAACGTTTTTTCCTAATTTTTTTATTGTAACTTTTTATAGTTTATGGACACTTTAGTCTATAAACCCTCAAAGTACCATATGTGTTCATATACCTATCATTAGAGGTATTAAAAGTTGGAGCATTATTGTAGAAGTTATTTTGTGATCACATAGTGGAAAAAAAAAAAAACACGCATCATGTAAAAACCAATCTATTCTTTGTTTCACGTGACTGTAAACATTATCATGTGATATTGATATAATCGATTTAGTTTTATGGCCATAACTTTCAAAATAATGATTAAAATGAGCTGAGATTTTTAGATAATTTTAAGGAGTCTGTGCATCTCTTGTTTTTCTTTCATAAACGTGCTTCACAATAAAAAATTCTTACCCTTTGTAGAGTGACTTCAATGATTAATTTTTTTTACTAAAAATAAAAACTTCTTACAATTACACTTTAGTACGATTTTTCAAATTTTAGTTTCTTCATTTCTAATAATAGGTAGATAAAAATAGAATTTTATTTGAAAGTTAATATTTGTCCATTTAAATGCATTTAAAGTGATAGAAATGGTCTACATTTTGTCCCTTAAAAAATAGACACCAGCAAGGCACAGTATGTAAGATAAAAATTTCAAGATCTTTCAAAAATGGTTTGAAATTTTTACTCATTGTTTAAACTAATATTCTTTTATGTGGGTACAACCTACTATTTTCAGAATTTTCTGACCATTTTTAGAAAAATTCTAAAAATAGAATATTAAATTATTCTATGGTATTTGATATTTATTGTTGTATTTTCTATAGTATTAGTTTTATAACTATTTTCTCATAATGAAATTTTAAAGATTCCAAACAGTTTTGACAATCTTAAACTGTTTTTTTTATCAATTATGGTGCCTAATAAAAGACTAGTAATATAAAACATTTTTTCATTACAGCATAATTTTTATAGGTAAACTGAGCTCACTCTAAATTGTTATTTTTGTAAGCAATTGTAAATTGCTTACAAAAAATAATATACATTTTCTAATTAAAGCTTCCAAAATAGTGACTCACTGCAAAGTCGTAGTTGCTAATCCTACAGTCAACCCTACAGTGATTCCATCTATTTTTCATTTAATGTTTACTATTGTATTATTACTACCTACGTATTATTTGTAACTATATAATATTTAAAGAGTATATTACATGTACAAAGTGTACAATGATTTATTTTATTTATAGGCAATAAGTATGGTAGAAGATGAAAAACGTCGTTATAGGCCATCAAAAAACTATCTTGAACATTTACCACCTCTCAATATTACGTCATTTGAAGTAAGTCATTTTAATATTTAAGTTGATACTCAGTGTTAGTTCAGTTACATTTTTGAATGAGCACACTTAAAAATTTAGATTTCTTTTATGTATAGTTTTTTAATTGTTTTCAATGAATAAATATTTATTAATTTTAATAGGTATTTAAAAATTTAAATTAAAACTCTTAACACCTTGATCAAATGTATACAGAACATTATTCAAATAAAAATAAATTAACAGAAAAGTTAATACTAGTAATAATTTAAATTTTTTTTCTAACACTAAAAAAATTTTAGTTTTTGAATTTGGTTTCATGAATGTATTGTAGCGTTAACCTTTTTCTAAGGTTAGGTACTTTAGATTAAAAAAATATTATTTACTAAATAAATAGGTTTTTTATACTCTTATAGTGGAAAATTAGCCTATTCCTTAAAAAATCATAAATAAAAATTGTCTGGGAAATATGTCAGTCATTGAATCATTTCAACAATGTTAGATACTTAATAGAAAACTGTAGATTAATTCATTAATCCTAAAATCTTAAATCGGATAATCTTTCTGTCAGTGCCAAAGCTAGAGAGCACTCTATAGGCATGTAAAAGATAAAGTTCAAGGGGGTTCAAAATATGTATTACAACAGAGGCAGTTTGAACATTCACAACTTACCAGGGCATACGAAAAAAAAAACACCGTCCCCTCCTAAAAAATCAGTTATTTAATTTCTTACGAATTGTACTAAAACGTATTACTATTGTAATTATAAGTTAGTACATTACATATTTTTTTACTACCCCAAAATTCACCCTCACACCCAAAAACCGGCCACCATAATTTTATTTATCGGGGCGCTGCCCCATTTTAATATACAACCAAACTGCTATTGTATTACAATATATATATAAATAAAGTTAGTGCCTCCTTCAAAATAAATAGATAAATATATTTTAACAGACAGAAATGATGCGTTCAGAGTTCGATAGACTACAGCAGCGTTTGCCAATGGAAATAATGAGTATGAAACGCTACGAACTACCTCCGCCACCCGCTGGTAAACTCACAGATATGTCTGCTTGGAATGAATGTTTAGAAAACTCAATGGCCCAACTTGAACACCAAGCTACAAGGTATACTGCAAAACTTTTCCACAATCCATTCACAGACAATGGATGTTTTTTAACATCCACTACATTTTAACATAATACCTTTTATGTGACATTATAGTTTATTGTAATCTATAACCGACTTGTTTTTTGTAGAATCACCAATTTAGAACTGATGACAGATTACGGTACAGAAGCATGGAAATCTTACTTAGAAGTTTTAGTAAAATGTGTTGCAGCTGCACAAACACAATTGGCTAAACTAAAGTAAGTAAAACAATATAACCTGAAATTAACAATTTTGCTCTAAAATGATGAATTTAATTATTTTAGAAAACAAATTCAAGAAGTTAATTTTCAACGAAAAAATGTGCAAATGCAAGTTGGGGAAAAATTGCGAGATTTAGAAGCTAATTGGGTCGGTTTAGTGAGCAAGAACTACGAGATCGAATTGGCATGTGCGCATTTGGAAAAGCAACTAAGAGTGTATGAATTAGCAAATCCAGAATGTATGGAAACTGAATAAAAAAGTTTTTAAATTCATATTATGTAAATGTATGGATCTTTGACCTACAAAACTATGTAAAAAGTATTTGTGGTATAAGGAAGAATGACTGAATTTTCATGTATGATTTTTTCAGAATTATATTTTTTTTATAAATATAAAAAGTACAAAAATGTATGTTATAAAATAAAGCATTTTGCCTATTGCCTACATTAAACTTAAAAATTAAGTTTATAAATTATTATCACACGTACAAAACACTTGACTGAAGTATATAAAAAAGCACTTGTGATAAATTGTACTAGGTGTGTATTATTATGTCAACTGGGTTGGTTAATACATTAATAGTACGACAAACGTAAAAATTTAATAACTTCACTAATTTTTAATATAAAACATTAATAAATAATAGTTATTAAATAGTTTGATTAATGTCTAGAATTAAGTCTAACAATCAAACTGCAAATAATAGTTATATACTTGGTTGTATATATTCAAAGGAACACGTTTAAAGCCTATCATTGCTCTTTGAGTTTAAGCAAATTTGTATGTAATACAATTTATTACTCATTAGTCATTATGCATTGCTGTCTAGTGATTATGAAGTTTGTGATGGATATTTTATAAAGTGGTTTCATTTCTCTCAACGTTTTTCTTGCTGCTTTCATAATTCGCGATAGCAGATTCCAGTATGGCTATTCTTTCTTTCAACATTTTCACCTAAAAATTAACATTATTAAATTAGTCATGTAAATTTATTATTGTGAATGTACATAATTTTTTCTATTTAATATTTATTTGAATTTTGCATGATTTACTACCCAATAACATAGTAATTACAACCATTAAAATTTTTTTTTAGATTATGAGCGTTAGCAAAGAATGTATTGTTTTTACAATGATGTTTATTTTTCTGTGGACACTTTTCTAGTAGAAAACTGCTCCAATTTTAATGTATCATACCTTAAAAGATAGATCAATGATCCGAGATAGTACTTTATTTGAAATTTTGATTATTTATTAAGTTCTGAGAAGAACTATAACTAGGCCCTACTTTCGAAATTGCTCCGTTTGACTTGAAATTTATATAAGTCATTAAGAAGAGTTATATGAAATTTCAGTCGATTTTGATCTTTTTTGAGAGAGTTATGGAACTTGAAAATTTTTGTTATTTCAGACGGCCATGTATTTCTTATGGGGGGGGGGGGGGAAAATAATTACGGGAAACTTTTTTTTTGCACATCAATTTAGATTTTTTTGATTATAACATCAAAAATAAAGATTGGACCAAGCTGAAACTTGTACATAATACTAAAATAGGAAAGATACAGATTTGATAAAAGTTTTTACCACAACGTTTACTATACTGCGTCCCATTAGAGAATATGCTTGTCTGTGCAAGTAGATAAGGTAGGTCAACCAACCGGGCCAATAAAATCTCCTCAACTTGTGGCGCCGTTGATGCGCAATGGTGGAAGATGCGCCGACCAAACTAGTTTTTGTCTTCAAGCGGCATATTCTCTCGTGGGGCGCAGTATAGACAACTGAGCTCGCTCAGAATCGTATTTTCAAAGGCAATAATTTATCGTTGCTTTCAGATATAAAATAATGCGTTTAATACATTACTTCTAAACTAGTGACCCCCCCAAAGCGTAGTCGCTACCCTGTCAAACAACCAACGCAACATAGAATGATCCCGGCTTCTTTTTTTAATATTATAGTAGTGTACTTAGTGTATAGTATATAGTATATTTAGTAGTTAGATTATAACTATTATCAAACATGGTCACGTTACCTGAAGAGTGTGTGTGCTGACCATAATTTCAATTTCAGATTCCAATTTTTTTAGTCTAGATTGTGATTTACGTTTGGCTCTTTCCAAGCTTCGTTCAAGTGTGCTAAAATTTAAATAAAATATTTTTTGTTCAAAATAGTATATAATACAATCTAAAGCCTAGCGGGTCTCACGTGTTTTCAATTCGAAGTTTTTCAATCAAAGCTATATTTTGCTTGTGCCTGGTCTCAGAATTCCTTACTGCAAGTTGGTAGTTTGTTGTCACATCTTTCAGCTGTTTCTGAAGCTTAATGTTGACACCTGCAGTACTATCATAGTCTTCAGTTGACAGTTGCTGCTCCAACGCTCGAATTGTATCCAAATCAATTGCAGAGCGTTCTTCGCACTCAGCCAATCGTTTTTCTAAATCACAATTATGTTTCTGCAATGCTGCATAGCGATCTTGCAACTCACATTTTTCATCTCGTATTCCCATCAGTTCTTGCACTAACACTGCCATTTCTAAATCAATACGAGTTACTTGATTATGACTCATTGGTTTGGGCGTATCTTCTTCACAAAGGTGATAAGATTCCAAAGTTACAACCGTTGATCCAATTTTTTTCTTTTCTTCATCCAGATTATGCAATAATGCGATAATCTCATCTTTCATTCTGTTCATCAAAAACCAAATTGGTAATAATGCATAAAATTAAAAGAGAAAGTTTTAAGTTTGTCAAAAATATAAATTACTTCTTTTCTTCTTCATTGGCTGATCCATCACAAATAGACAGCAAAGACGAATAACAATTCATTATTTCTTCACCTGTTTCTACTTCTAATTTTAACGCAATCATATTTGATTCATATTTTCCCAATAGTAAGTATAATCTAAAATGTGTGATATTTATAAATGACATGAAGACTATAAGCCATACATACATAATAATTTAATAATTATAATAATAATAATATAAATAATGAAACATTATTTAATTTACCTATCAGTTTGTGCAGCCGATTGTTCAAACATAAGTTCTAGAACTGCCATTTGCGAACGTACATAATCCAAACGAGTTTGCAATTGTTCAACCTGACATTTTAAAACTTCTTTATCACCAGGTTCCAATGAATCACAGTCAGAAATGACAGCTGAAGCAAGACGCTCAGCTACAGCTTTTTGACATATCTAAAATTTGAAATTTCATTAATTTACAAACAAAAATGAGTTACCATCATCATTTTACACTTGTGCTTTCAAGATTGGCTTCTCTACTATCTTCTATAAGCTTCTGAAGTTTTACTTTTTCAGCTAATTTAGAGGTTTCCATTAATAAGCGAGACGGAGACATTGGACCAGACGAAAAGCTGCTTTCGGTATCTTGTAACTACAGTTATTTTAAACATTAAATGGTTGAGATTATTGTAACTCTTTACTCTTAACTTAACTTAAGATATGGAATTAACACATAAAATAATTTTTCTAAAAATAAATAATAGTAATACTTTTAATAACAACTTTTCTTTTTCATAAGTTACTTCTTTTAAAATAAGTCTAGCTTTTCTTAGTTCTTCATCTTTTAAAGCTAATTCAGTACGGACATCTGTATAGGCATGTTTGTTAGTTTCATGACCATCAAAACAAGCAGCACTATCTTCCTAAAAAGTTAAATCAATATAATCTATACAAAAAAGCACATATTATAATGTAAGAGCTTCTAATAATTATACTAAGTTGAATATAAGTTATGCTCAATGAAAGTGTATATACCAGAAATTATGTTTTGAAAATTGTTATTTTAAGAATTTAAATTTATATCGCATTTTTAGTTACACTATAAATAAATATCTATACATTGCAGGATAACCAAAAATACTTTAAATTTTTTACATACTTCTTTTGATAAAGCAACAGATTCTTGAATAGATGAAGACGTGTCAATACTTTGAGCATCTATTTTTGAAAGAAAAAAATCTGTTAGTAAACAATTACACATCAAACATCATTGCAATTTAAACAAAATGTACCAGATTGGCTTTCTTCTACTTCTTCAGTGATTACTTGAGATCTTTGAATTTGCAGTTTACGAGCTAATTCTGCAATGACAGAATGTAGTTCAGTTATTCTCTCTTCATATTTTTGTTTTACATCATTTTCAGTTGAAACCTATACATAAATTTTATTTAAAAAACCTGTGCGCCTACGTTCAAATATAATTAATATGATATTACTTTGATTTGATTTATAGATGCTTCAAGAACTTCATTTTTTTCTGTAGCCAACTGAAGTTGTTTTGTTAAATCTGATATTTCAGTTTTTAATGACTTCAATGCAGCTAGATGTAACTGAAATATTTAAGTTCTATAGTTTAGTATTAAACCACATACTAAAAATATACACTTAATATCTAGAAAAACTAAATATAGGTAGTCTTGAAAATAATTGAATTATTTTATGTTTTTTAAGTAGGTATGGAATTTTCACTACTAACAACATGCAATCATGCATGTTTCAAAACTTTATGAGTATCAATATTAAATTTTACTTTGTTAGCAAGGTGAAGTAAGCTTCCTGAGTTAGCTGATCCACTTGATTGTAATAAATGTTGCATACGGACTGAATTTGGTTCAGGACTTAGATCTCTAGCCCCGCTGTCAAATTCCCAGCTCTCATGTTTACCACCAGATAATGTTCCTAAATATTTATTCATTGAATAGAAAAGAATCGTACAAAAGACAAATTTTTGAAGACTTACCTAAGCTATTATCACTGCTAGTGGGTAAGTACTCCAGCAAAGGATCATAGTTATGAACACGGAGTGCATTAATTTCTGTCCGTAGTTCTAAACGACGTCTTACAAACTCATCAAATGATATACGACCAGTTTTATCAGCACCTAATTCTTTCATCAAGTCATCAACACTGTCTTCCAGATTTAATTGCCGGCATATGGTTAATAAATCTCGACTACAATCATAAAACATGGATTATGGAACATATTGACTAAAAAGTAAAAAGCTCTGAAAAAAAGTTGTGTTCATCATATTAAAGGCTCATTTAATGGTTTCTACAAAGGCCTAAGAGTCAAGAACAAATTATTATTAAACACGTAGCATACTGAAATCTACCTATGTCTGTATTCTAATAACAGACAAGAACAAGATGACAGGGGAATTGAGAAGTAACACTGCCAATGGTCATTCTATAGGACAGTATACACAACATGGTACATTGGGTGTCATAAGTTCAACATTTTAACAAATAAAATTAGTGAAATTAATTTTACCATTTAGGTAATTTTGGCTATTATTTGTACAATTGCTTTATTGCTTTTGACAGCAGAAGACCAGCATAACCAGTCTTGTAAAGCATTCGGGTAAAATTGTTTAAATATTTTTGTTTGCATTGAATACTTTTATAAATGCTTTTATTTGATTTTATTTTAACAGTATTTTAAATACATTTTTTTGTTATTTAATCAAATACGTTTAAGTGTTAACAAACAATTAAAAACAATAATTACCTACCCATATTAGAATAATTTAAGAGGGTTGGAAGTGTCATTTTTTTTGTTTATCTTTCATTTTAAAATTATTGGAATTCAAACGGTTTTCATTTCAAACGTAACAATTAATCTATTGAAGCGGTAAGAATATTCTGAAAACTGTTGAGTGGAACAACAATTGTTGGATTTTTTTCAATTTTATTAATTAATCATTCTTTAGAGAGTCTTTCAGAATACAAAAACTTTTTTAAAGTATTTAAGTAGTAGGTATTTAAAATTTTTCGAGAATAGAGTGATTGAGTAGAAATTTAAATACGTTTAAATAAGTAGTTGAATACTTAGTCTTACTCAAATACTATTTAAAAGTATTCTTTACAACATTGAGCAAAACTGAAGTGAAAAGAGGGGGCAGGGGGCTAAAATATATTTGATTTTATGATGAGAGATAATATTCGACTTGAATGCGAATATTTCTTGGATTTTAGGGGGGGCTTGGTCCCTATAGTTATACCCGTGCCTAAAACGACATAATTAACAAAGGACCAAGAGTATGCAATGTCAAACTATTAACGTCACCTACCTATCGATGTAACCGTCGCCATCGCCGTCACAGGCTTGGAACAATTTCCTC
Source organism: Hormaphis cornu (assembly GCA_017140985.1). Taxonomy (NCBI): domain Eukaryota; kingdom Metazoa; phylum Arthropoda; class Insecta; order Hemiptera; family Hormaphididae; genus Hormaphis; species Hormaphis cornu. Next base: position 56,612,691 of record CM029357.1, read on the forward strand.
GCCCGTTCCTCCTCGCACACAGAACTTGTCTCTACGCTCTCGGACACCGACTGTTGTTCGTCCATAATATCTAGTTCATTTCATTTCATTTAAAAGGTTGTAGGTGTGAACGCCGACCGCAGAAGACGTCCGTAGAGAAACCGCGCGATCGGAAGAACATAACATCTCTTCAACGGGCCCAATAGTTCCAGGGTCCCGTCCCAAGCCCAAAATCTTCACTGTCAAGAGTGAAACTCAGTAGTATCTTGTACTTACCAAGACGATTCTGTTTTGGGTTAAAAAAGCTTAAGAAAAAGTAATGACGAAAAGTGACAACTGACAACAAACACCATAATAGGATTATAGGCATATCACACTATCACAGATACCTAACATGAAAACATTTCATGTATTCATGTGTTTTACTGGTGATAACAAATAAAAACATATTTGTTTAGACGTGCCTTTTTTTGTACTTAACTATATAGATTTTTATCTGCAGTAGATGACAAGCCTAAAATGTTAAGTCGTCGCCAAAAACAACGTGCTGTAAAAAGAACAAAAAAAAAAAATAAAAGAAGAAAGAAAATTGATTAAAAAAGAGTAAAGAAAAGTAAGTAAACAAGAAGAAAAAGATGAAAGTGAGTATTTTTCTTTTGCTGTATGTCATTAATTATAAGGTACCCTACTATTCAATGCGATTTATAGGTTTTTGATTTTTATTGTTACACTTCATTGTCTAAACTTGCAAATTGTCAGAAGTGCCATTAGGTGTATTATATTTTAAGCATTAAGGTGGTACTTAAGATACATTTTAAGGCTTAAGGTATAAGGGCTTTGACTTTTGGGTACCTAATTGGGACATTTGACCATTATGAATTACGTAAGAATAATTAATTTATCACTCATTATATTATTATTGTAAATAATTGTAAATGTTTTAGCACTTGTAAAAATTTAGGTACTACTTAGTACTTATTTTAAAATAAAAAAAAATAATAATTTTTTTATTTTTACTTATTAAATTACAAACTTTGTATTACAGGTAGTACTGAAAAATCGGATCCATCAAAAAACATAAAAACTGAAATTGTCAAACAATTTTCTGATGGCAATAGTAGCTGGTTAAGATAAAAAAAATCAAGTTCTGTTATTCCCTAAAAAGGTGTGAACTTAATTTGTTTTTTTCCAGAAAATGTATTTTTTATAATTTGTTAAACTTAGTATTAAATTTAGTGGCATTATGAAATGTTCACTACCTATCTATTAAACTTTTAAAATTCTATTACAATTTTTTAGTTTACTATTATAGTATTGTTATAAAGAATTATTTATTTGTTATAGATGATGATATAGAAAGTTATGATAATAATTCAGACATAGACGATGAAGAAGCAGAGGTAAAATATTTATTTTTTATTTCTTTATGTAATTAGTTTTGGAACAAAAGTGCTTTATAACCCAGATTTTAAGCGATTATACCAGCTGAATACCTATGATATCTGTTATTTTATTTGTATTACTAGCCTAATGTCTAAAAAATAATTAAGTTTTCAATGACAGTAACCAGTGACTACTGAACTGTGGATCTGTAGATTATCTATATTCTAAAAGGTTTAAAATTTTTAAGTATGTTTTACAATTTTGTTAACAAGGGTTAAATTAGTGTGGAGAGTAATTTCCTCATTTCGTTTCTCCTTCAATTCGCTATTGCTGTGTTACAGCCAATACCCTAGTACACTGCGTTGCAATGACACTCTTGATGGCAGTGCAGTAAAAGTTCGTAACATGTAACTAAGCTACCCATGTGCATAGTTATGATAATAATATGATATGCATGAATTCCAGTTTTGCTTTAGTACGAAAGTAATCTAATTCAAAGGCATTTTTAAAAATAATAGTCAATGAAAATGTATTCAGATGACAAAAACAATCAAGGCTGTTTCAAATTAAAATATTTTTTAAATTTTTGTTCCTTTCTCTTAAGATTCATAAATTGCATTCATTTTGTACTACTTGTTTGCACGAATCCATTTCCATATTTATAAGTAAAGCTTTTATTAAATTACTTATACTTATGTAATAGAAACATTAGGTTTTTAAAAATTCAACTAAAATAAAATTGAGCAACATAAAATATGTTATTGAATATTATGTACAATGTACATTTAAAACAGGTTGAAGCTTTTTATTAAAATACATAATTTAGACTTGAATGTTTAAAGAAAACTGGTTCTGTTTTCATTATTTTTTTTCATTTCATTTCAAATTTTATTTTTATAGGCAACTTCTAGTATTTTACCTGTTATGGCATTAGCTCCCCAAGAAAATGAGTACATTTTAGATACGTGTGCTGCTCCAGGTGGTAAAGCTTCACAAATTGGTAATTACCCAAGTGTACATATATACATATTTTTTATAATCTATTATTTTTTTACTTCTTTAATAAAGCTTAAATTTTTTTATATGCATGTATTTTGTTGCAGCTGCTATCTTGAAAAATACTGGAGTTTTGATTGCAAATTATGTGAATAAAAATTGTGCTAAAGCAGTTATTGGTAACTATCATAGGATGGGAATTGCTAATTCTGTAATTTCAACATACAATGGTAGACATATACCACAGGTATGTAAAACTCATTAAAAGTTAACATAGGCTTATTTAAATATTTCTTGAAATTGATGTGATTTACGCATTAAGTATTTTTTAATGTTATTTGTTGAAAAATTTGAGTAAACGATATAAATTATAGTTAACATTCCTTATAAAAATAAATAAAAACATTTCTTTTCTTTTCCTAATTTTAAAATTTTGTCAATTCAGCTTCCTTTATTAATACATTTTAACACTGGCTCAAAGCTCGCGGTTGTCTCGTTAACAGCACGTTACACCCATGTCACCAACCTAAATTGGAAAGTATCGGGAATTAGTTATCTTAATCCCTTCTAGCATGTGCAATGGGAAAATATCAAGGGGCGTTGCCAGATCGGGATACCTATTTCCAACTTACTTGGTTTTATGTTCTATCAGTTAAAAAAAAAATTATTCAATTTTTTTAACTCTACAATACCGGAGAACTTTTCTTGTGAAGTTAATATTGTCCATTTAGATGCATGTTATATGGTAGACATTGCCTATAATTTGCTCCTTAATAAATAGCCGGCTTCGACACCCTTAACATTAACATTAAATATAACATGTACTGTATTACACATTAATAAATCATGTTGAAATATATGTAAAAAAAACATACATAGGTGTGCTTTTTGTTTTATTATCAAAAAGGTGACTAAGTCTTACAACCCTCAAAGTATGCATAATGTGAATACAAGTTTAAAGTATTTATTTAATGTCAGATTAGTTATTACAATAATTATTGTATTTATACTGTTGCTTTATTTCATTTTATTAAACAATTTATTTTGACACTTATAAATTACAATATTTCAGTTATTCAAAAATTTTGATAGAGTATTATTAGATGCACCATGCACTTGGAACTGGTGTCATAAGTAAAGACTCTGGAGTTAAAATGAGTAAAGATAAAACTGATCATCCAAGATGTTTTACTTTACAGCGAGAACTGTTGTTAGCTGCTATAGATTACAGAATCTATAGCAGTACTAGTAAGAAACTTATATTAAATTCCTTGTTACTGGATAAACTATGTACAAAAGTTTTATACTTTTATGTTATAATTATTATTTATGTAGGTGGAAGAAAATGAATGTGTGATAGATTATGCTTTTAAAAAAAGTGATGTCAAGTTAGTTAAAACAGGATTAAGTTTTGGAACTGAAAGTATTACCAATCTTCATCAATATAGGTATAGTATAACAATTATGTTCTAATTCTTAATTTTATTATGTCAATACATGCATTTTTACTTAATAATAATGTCGATTATTCTTATGTGATGTATTAAAATTGTTGTGTTCTTATTTGTAGTATGTTTTTTTAAGGTTTCACCCTACAATGAAACTTACTAGGCGTTATTATCCGCATACCCATAACATGAATGGATTCTTTGTTGCTAAACTCAAAAAGTTTTCTAATATAATTCCTAAAAATGATGAACTAGAAGAAATGATTAAAATTGATATTTTTGAAGGTAAATGCAGTAGTTGAAAATTCTGAAGAAAAACCAACAATAATCAAAAAAAAATTAATAACATGGATGTGGCAAAAACAGAACCGAAAAAAACAAAAATATTGTGTGATTGTAATGACAAAGCTTGAATAATAATCACATGAAAACTAAATTTTAGGCGTATTTTTTCATATTTTATACCTAAAATCACATTAAATTAAAAAAAACAAATTTGAAATTTGTATTTGATAAATAATAATAAATCTTTTGTTCAAAAAATAACATTTTTGTGAAAATTACAAGTACTTAGCAAACTTTTTTTTTCAATCAAAGAATTGGTTTTTATAAATTGTATTTACAACTATTGCTTTCTCCATTTTTACTGTCATTTGTCATGATAGTTTCCTGTTGGAAGTGACTCCTACATATTTTATTATTTGTATGATGTGTTTTGTTCTTGGTATTCCTGTTGGTTGTGTTGCTTCTATCGTTCCTTAAATTATTAATTTATGCAACTTGAATCAAATGTGTTTGGTATTGTTCACCTCCTTTTTAGGGTGTCTATTAATGACCACTTTTCTTCTATTGTCATTAGGACGTCATCATTTGTTCTTCTTTCAGTCCAACTTATTCGCTACATCTATCTCCAACACCACAATTTCAAAAGCTTCAAACATGTTTTTCTCTGTCTTATCTATGTCTTGCTTCCATATAAGTGCCACCACCAAACATGAATTTGTAAGCCTATTTTTAGAAGTTACACTCATATTTTTTGATGATTGATGACAAACTAAACCTAATTAATGATACAGCGATGGAAGTCCCAGGCTTAAAACCTCCTCAGAAGGTATTGGAATGTATGAAAGCATATGTATATATAAAAGTATTAATAAAACGGTGTTATTTTGATTATAATTTATAACAATAAAATTATAATGGACTGTTAACTGTTCTATAACTATGTAGGACAGACTATAGCGCTAATGACACCTCTTCAAATATCAAATAATTCTTCAAATAGTTTTGACACATTATTTAAATTAATTTTTTTTTTACACATGGATACAACTTCTGCAATTTTTGGATAATTTTAATAAAAAATAGAATATTCTGCAATAAAATTATTCAGTCGTATTTTATACTTTTCGATGGGGTTTTTTAGTATTAGTTTTAGAACAAATTTCTCATAATGTTAAAATTAAGATTCTATACGGTTTTGACAATTATAATATGTTTTCGCATTTTTTAATAACAGTAAATAATAAATTCTATTGTTACAGCCCAATTTGTTGTGTGAAGGTAAGAAACTGAGCTCACTCAGAATCGTTATTTTTGCAAGCAATTTACAATTGTTTAAAATTATATAGTACAACTTCTAATTAAATCCTCTATTATATAAACCCACAGCATCAAACATACGCGACGTCACGACCGGTGAAAGGCAGTAAAGTTGTCCGAAAGTTGATAAACAACCCGGGAGCCAATAAATGTGTTGCCAACTGCTACGAAAAAATATTGCACGATAATTAAGCCCTTACCAACATTCTTCTATATCGCATAAAGTGTCTATAAGGTTTGGATGCAATAGGTTTTATAGGTAGAGAGATTTTAGGTAGAGGAATGATATAATACGGATTCTCTATTAGTTTTATGTTCTGTGGTTTTATGCTATTAGGATATATTGGTAGTAATTGGTACTCTTGCAGACCATCGGCTATTATAATTTTTCGGACAAATCGCGGTGTAGAGAAGATAGCATATCAACCGGTAGATTGTAGTTGTTATCACTTATCAGCCGGCCACTGAGAGTTGGGACCTGTTGTAATCTCTTTTCTATGGTTGGGACTTGGGAAGTCGGCGGGAACACAACTTGTTTGTTTACTTCACACTGTCTTTATAACATAATATAGGTATCATTTGACATTTTGTCATGTGACTTATTTGAATTTTTTAATAATAAAATATAAATACACTGCCGTAGTGTTGCTCAGTTGAAATAAAGCTTCAACCAAGTCTATGGTTGATGGTTTATTAATGTGAATTTAATTTGGCTTTACTTACTTGCGTCCTAGTCATTCAGTTTTTGAAAGTATAACAATCAAATTCACAGCTAATACTCAACAGTGTGTTTGTTCAAAATTCTTAAGTTTAAACGCCATCAACAATTTTATGCATTAAGTTAATTTTAAAATGCGTATTAAACTAAACCTCGGGCAATTGACATCGTGTAGGAATCCGGCTATTTATTGGCTTTACGTTGATTTATCCGCCATTTTTTTAATAAAACAACTAAAAGAAAAAGTACAACAAGTGTTAAAAGAGTATCGTGACATCGAATTATGTCTTGACAATATACCATTCCTCGATGAAGATGATATTCACGCAATCAACGAAAATGAAGAAATCACGTAAGTATATTTTTCAAAACTAAAAGTATTCTTAAAAAATATGTTTAAGTTATGTAATATGTTAAAATAAGTACTCTATTTTTCACAAATAAACTTTCAAATTTTCAAATGTAATAAGAGTCGCACTGTCTGCACACCCCATTACGATAGCATGGTTTTTATGACTTTTGCTATTTACCATCAAACGTTTTAGTGCTATTATCACGTTGTCACAACTATTGTCGTTCGCCATCATTTGTAAATATAAGGAAAAAATTTGGGCTCGGAGCTCAAAAAAAGTCTTTTTAATAAAAAATAGAGTATTATTATTAATTAGATATCAAACTTTCAAACCTTCTTTTTTTTTTTTTTTTTTTTTAGTATTAAAGTAAAAGGAGGAAACAATTGTATGGAGTCTAACTATACAGAAGATGAGAGTTGTGCTTCTAATAATAGCATTGTCAATGGCTCTTCATCTTTTAATTTTTCGATTCCATCTTCTCTCACATCACCAAAAGACCAAAAAAAAAGGGTACGCAAAAGGACACATAAAAAAATTAAAAAAGAAGTTAATGCAGTGGAACTCGTAAAAAATGTAGGTCAATAATTTATTAATTACATATTTTGTTTAAAACACTAATTATTTTCAGATAATGTTTGTGTTTTAGATTGTCTTAGATTCTCAAGCTGATACTTCTATTATTTCATCTAAGAAACCTAGTAAAATGCACAAGCGTTTTAAATTAGATAATGAAAATAATGAAGAAGAAAGTTCTATTTTGAAGTCTTCAGACGATTTTCATGTATCAAGAAAAGTTTTTTGTAATGAATCCCTACCACTAAATTCTAATATTGTGAAAAATACACACCAATGTTCGTATTACCTATCTACTTTCTTAAAAATCATAAGTGTAAGTGTAAATTAATTAAAAGTGAACATTCAATTTTAGCTAAACAAAATGGAACTGCATCTAATGGCTCTCAGGTTCCTGTTTTTGTACGAAATAAAATATCTTCAGATGAGAAATCTACTCCAAATAATTATAGTACAGGAAGTTATAATTTGAGTGCTACAAATGGTATAAATGAAGATTGTGATATTATGTTAGTGGTAGATTGGAAAAATATGTCTGCAGTAAAATTATCAAGCATTTCAGAGTTACAAATTCACGATATTATACAGTTCAAAGTAAATATAAATTATGAAATAATTTTTACCGAGGTAAAGTTTCATCTGTAATATACCTTAGCTAATTTGGCCATTATAAAACTATAAGCAAGTGGACCTTTCCTCTTCTCATATATAATTTTTTGTGTTTTGTATTTTTTATTTATCAATTATTATTTTACTCAATATGATCCACTAATACAATATAGTACTTCAGGAAAAGCCTAATGACAAAATTCTTGTAATTTTTCCTTGTTAGATATCTCCTGGTTTACTTATCGAAAATTAGTTTGCTACTATTAAGTATACTAATGTATTACGTTTGGTTGATTTTAATTTTTAAAGACTTTATCCATGAACGAACGTGGTGAACCTGAAATGTCATCTGTTTTAACAGCGCGCATCAATTATATTTGTAAAGAAACATCTCAATTAACCATTCAAATACTTTGTAAGTTGAAAACAATAGATTTAGTTTTTATTTAATTTAATGTATCATAATTAATAAGTATGTCTTTTAATTTTCATTAGCTGGTATTGAAGAGTTCATATCATTGAATCCAAAGTTTAAAATAGATGATGAAGAATTTGAAAATGAATTTGGCGTTGAATATGGAGATCTTTTTGAGATATTTAAACTTTCTTAAACTTCTAACTTTTGAAAAAATTTTTAATTACTTAACATTAAACAATAAATATTATTAATTTTTCTTTTTTTATCTATTTTATACTAACTAACTAACTGTTTTAAAAATCACAAAATAGCTACATGCAGTAATTGAATTGAAATCTATTTTATTTTGTAAATTATCCTAATTAGTTATGAAATTTAATAATTCAATTATGTTATTGTCTAGAGATACCTTGATAGATATCAGGTACTTAAAATTATGACAATGCATAGTATAATTCATTAAAGGTATAGGTACCAAAGTTATTTGTCATTCATATTTTATGTATTTTAACTTTTATTAATGTTAAATATAATTGCCATTGCAAATTGGACTAGTAATTTTGAGCAAATTTGGCAAATAGTGTTCATAATTCAAATAATTTAAACAACCATGTTAAGAAGAAAATATTGCAGAATACAAATAAATTCACACTATAAGTTTTTACATAATAATTGTATTTATAATGATCACAGTAATTTTAATAGAACAACTAAGTTATAGATTAGGTAACTAGTCTTTTGGAATGATTTTGATTGTTGGCATTATACATGTACAAAACACAAAAATTGGTATCTAAAATTTTGTCATTTTGGTTTTGTAAATATTATAGGGTGACTAATTTGATCTAAAACCTACAGAAAATTGTGGAATTTTTTAGACATTACGTTATTATTATTATAAATATAATTTATTTTTGTTTGACGTAATATATTGATTGCGTTTTACTAAAACAACAAATTAATTTTATCAATATATAAATATTTTTGTTCATTTAACAATACAACATAAATATTGAATAAAAAAAAATATAAAAATATGCATGTTTTGACAAAATTAGCAAACACAATAATTTTAATTCTAAAAATATCAACTCGTTATATAAACATTATTATTGTTTCTCAAAAAATAAAAATTTTTCTATGATTTTTCCAATAAAAAAAAAAAAAATTAACACAGAAAATGCATGGTTAATGAGACGAGCAAGGTCTCATTCCAGTATTTTGGAATTACAGAAATCTTTATTAACCAAATAGTCACCCTAGAATAAAAGCATAATCTAAAACAAACAATTTTAACAATTTTACCTAACTGGTATATAAACTAAATGGAATGGTAACAATATGTTATTATTAATGAAAACTGTAATAAGGAAGGATGTACAAGAAATTGACAGTAAACATAAGTAAATGCTAAAATTGCTTGATGAATATCAGTATGGCATTTATGTTACAATTAGTCCCTTTTTTTGCTATCTGTTTTAGGATATTTGAATATTAATCCTAATTGTATTAAACATAGTATCACAGCTACAAGGTTCTGAACCTGAAAATAGCAATAACATATGTACAAATAATATGTATTTCATAAAAAATTGTTTTGTATCTCAAACATACCTTCAAAAAAATATTGTTTATCAATAATCCATATACCAACCACATGAATCCAACAACAGCACCAGATAAAATCATTGGAAAAGGCAACATGGATGCATCTTTATTTTTAATTATGCGGTTCTATAAATTAAATTATTTGTTATCACGTATCAAATATAAATCAATAAATTTATGACTGTATTAGTTTAAAATTATTTTTGAATTGTTAGTTAGAAAACAGTAAAACTTGTTTTAAAGTTAATCAACGGTTAATAATACGTGTACATATTATTTTAACAATTAAGATTACTGAATTACTGTAAGATTTAATTTTACTACATAAAATAGAAATTTAAAAGTGTGGCAAGTAGAACAAAGTACACACTACAATGTGAAGTAACCAGCATAAAATAAAAACAAGGACAAAAGTGCAATATTGTGTAAAAATGTAAAAAAAAAATAATAATAATAACATTGACAAATTATATTTATATATATTAAAATAAAATATTAGATGTTTAACAAAATTTATAATAATAAAACAGGAGGGCACTAAATTTTTAGAGAAAATATAAATTATCAAAAGACAATTAAAAATATAAAGAAAATTAGACAGACAATTCAAAATAAAATAATGATTACTGAAGGTAACAATCATAATCTATGTGATGTCTACAATCAATTTATGCGACTATAAGTCTACCGTCATGTGTTTACTCGTTATAGCTATACTTGGTCGTACACCTCAAATGCACAAATTTTTTTTTTTACGCAAGTTTTTTTATAAAAATGTTAATGCTCGACAAATTTGAATACATTTTTATTTACTGTACTAAAAATTTAATATTGCATATTTATTAAACTGGCGTGTCTTTGTGTATCTTTGTTTTATATATTGTGTACAACAATTTATTTTTATAAACACATTTATGAATGTACTAAATGAGTATAAATAGACGTACATTGATGTATTATTAAGTTTATCTAGTATGAACCATATTGTAGATACTCTGATTAGTCATTTAAGTAGATTAAAATAGTGATCTTTAGAGCTCTAGTATATGTCTAGTAAACATTTATTAAAAATAACAGGTCTACAAAATGTTAATATATTAGACATCCAATAGTTATTAGAGTGTTTGCTGAAAAGATGAAGCTTAACGCCAAAATTCCATGAATAATAACACAAAACCTTCAAAAATATTAATGTCTCAGCAAAAAATTGTTTCTAATTTTTTGAGCTATATTTTCATCATATGTTTGTCTTTATTTGCATCTATGATCGCAAAGGTGTTTTTGAAAAATGTGTAGTAAGTAAATAATAATGGTTATGTATAAACTACAAATTCACATATTGAAAAGAAGAGAAAATTAACTTTTTACGTGGGGGTAGAATTTGTAGATTTACCACAAGGTTAAAAAATAGCCAGTGGCATAAATTAATTATTACAAGTTAAAGATAAAGAACAAAAAACAACAATAATATAGTTATAATACTATTTATACTTACCCAATTACTCCAAACAATAACTAAATTGTTTTCTAAGAAAAGGAAATAAACTTCTTTGTAATAGTAAGGTAATATTTGGATAAATTTACCAAATCAAATAAAGGAGATCCAATAAGTGCCAACATTAATACAGTGAGAATTACTCCAAAACGATATTCAATTAGTTTTTCATCCTCAATTGTAGAGTATCCCCATAATATACCAGTAAACAGAGTGGCTTTCGTTAGCATTGAAAACAATGGTCTCTACACATTAAAATACAATGTTACAGAAAAATAAAACCAACCTAGTAGTACGTTCTCAATAAAAATAATTAATTTACCGAATCAGGTGTATAGACATAAAATATAAAAGAATATATAAAATTCAAAGTAAAGCCAAAAATATTAACTGGTATAATATTGGGATCATTCATAAGCAATCCATTTTTGATCATTAGAATCGACCTAAAAAAATAAATTATAGAAAATTAATAAAAATGTAAATAATTTATAGCCAAATATTTTGAATCTTAGATAATTAAAATAAAATATATTTTATAGTACTTACATGGCCATACCCCCAACAAAGGGTGTTGGATCTATATTTGTTGTACTTTTTTTCTTTATTATGTCCCGACATATAATGCTGTAACAAAATATTATATCAAAATTTTTAGAAATGATTAATAATTATCTTTGTCACAAGACAAACTAATAAGTCATATACAGGTCACATATAAGCCAATGTAAATTGTTATAACTATAGCATACAAATTTACACAATATATATACACTATACAGTATTCACAATTAGGTAGCTATATAAAAATGAATTTGATCAATGAATTTTAGAGAATTGCCAACTAACAACTAATACGGTTTTAAGCATGTATTTATAAGTTTAATACGAGTTTATGGCTAGTTTTATACATGTTAAACAGCATATTAATTCTAACATACTTGTGATGGGTAGTATATACCTACTATGGTACTACCTACTACCATGTCATTGTGAAATAATTAATTTTAAATGCATGTTTTTTTAATAAACATATTTATATAAATATAAATATAAGAAAAATGTTTGGAAATGATTTAGTCCGGGAAAGGTGTTGTGTTAAAATATTTAGTGTCGTTGGTCTTTTTGACTGTAATATTCAAAATTAATTTTTTATTTCTAAAAAGTCAATTTATTTGTACACATTTGATTATAGAATACACATACTATTATATACTATACAAAGGAGGCCTAAAGAACTACTCCCGAAATCCCATTCCCTCCCAACCGACAAATAACAAACATAGATCAAAATAATTTATTTTAATTTACACTATACAAAAAAATAAATAATTAACAAACTACATCAAATAATAGTAATATCTTTAAATTGACATAAAAAAAATGTTTTTTAAATAAAAAATCATGATCAATACCTTTGGCATAAATGGCGACCAAACTATTGATAAAAACGTAATTTGCAACAAAAAAAAATTAAGAATTTGTATTAAAAACTGTGTAATATTGATAGCGTACATCGATACATTTGTACAAAAGGTATGAGAAATAGCTTTCTTGTCGAGTTGTGTATTAATAAAAAAAAAATTGCAATCAAAAAGACCAACAAAACGTCTTCCGGTTTAGTATGAATAGATAATAGATAAGATATTACATATTAAATTCTGAAATCAGATTTATTTATACTTGGAAAAAGAAAAACCAAATACCTAAATTATTGTAATTCCAAGCGACCAAAAATTACAGGTATAGTTTGAACGAGCAAATCATTTCAGTTTTAAAAGTAAAGCAGTTCACACCATACAATATTACTTATGCTCTAAAATTATGTATTTAGGTACTTAAGCATAATTAATTTTTTAACTATTATAATTTAAGTTAAAATTAAAGTAATTTAAATATAATATAAATTTAGGTATAGTAATTAAAAATTATAAACAAATAACTCCATCATTGCAAAATGTTGAGTAAATACTATCCATGAATATAAGCACACCAACAATAATTGCTTATTTTCTAAATTCTAATGTGTTTTTTCATTTAAATCATTAAAAAAAAAAGTAAACCTAATCAAATAATAAAAATTAAGAACCTAAGCAAATTTGTTTATAAAATAACTATTTTGAAATTTTTCAGAGAAAAGAGCCGTTATTTAAATAAAAATACTAATTTTACAGTTTCAAACTATGTATACAAAATGACTGGATAGTTTACGCCCAAGTTAACTATCATAAAGCTTCATTTTTAAGTAACTTTTACAACCCACCTATCATCATTCAAATAACAAAGAATTTTACATAAAAGAAGTTTAATATTAAACATATTTTTTAATTTATCTACAATATATAACAATATACATAAATATTGTATTATATAATGGGTAATTAAAAAACCCATAAAAAAAACTGCATAAAAAATGTTACATAACTTAAACACAAAAAATAAAATTGTCTGCTCAAATTGAATAATGTACACGAAAAATCTAACAAATCAGTAGGCATATATTTTAATTGAAAATAACAAAATTGGAAAGGTATTTTTTCACTTGACCTCAATGGTCCAAATATTTATAAATTACAAGTACTCATTTGTTTTTTCTTAATTACCTAGCTGGGGACGGCCATGGTTTTTTTTTTTAGCAGACTTGATTATTCTAATTTATACCTACAATAATCATACGTCTGACGTTAAAGAAAATTGTGCAAATTAAGCGCGTGACCTTAAAATTTTTAAAATTCTAAATTGATGAAAAACACATTTAAAAATGAATACAATATAGGTATCTAAAAATAATAAAAAGGATTGACAGACTTGGACTAACAGGTCTCAATCGCATGAGAATTAAGAATGCACGATTCCCAAATTAACTGCTCTACGTTTTAAACAGGTACAAAATAACACTTCGGAGAAACTCTTATTAACGATGTGCCGGTTGGTGAAATAAGAAGACAGGTACTTAGACACCAGTACTTACATGGGAGCAAAAAATGTTCCAATCGTTGCAATAGCAGCACATTTGCCGACAGCATCCGCAAGACTCATATTATTGATATTATAATATTGTAGGTAGCGATCTAAAATCTACAAGCGAGTATAAAAAAAAATACTAACGTAAGCCGGTACGAGCGAGAAATTTAATTAAAAATAGATACGTAGGTTACGAAATAAACGGGGCGAAAATAATTAGGTAAATAAAAACAATCGGTTCCAAACCGATAAATTTCAATTCAAGTGTAATTCAAAACGCAAAGTACAAACATCAAATACCTACCTATATTTATGACGGAATATTGATTATTACAGTGGGTATGCAGCGAACACTCGAGCAGATGACCTTCGAACGCCGGCTGCCGTCGTCGTAACTCGGGTTCTTCTGTACAGCTCATATCCAGTTTTTTCGTACGCGTTAATACAGTCAAGTAGATCCAATTGATAATTAATTAAATTTGCCAATTTTATTCGAATACGGCATACGGCATTACTCAATAAAATAGCACAGATTAGATTACATTTTTATATAGTAACTGATGATAACCGTACTGTACACTGATAATGAGGTCTATATTTATACGTGTGTTACCTATGTTATTTATACGTCAACATGAACGTGATTAGAGATAGAGCACGTCACATAATTACACAACGGCCTTAGAAGAAAAAATGTTTTTTTATTTCGTGTGACCTGATGATGATCACCTACGGTCAAAACCAGTCGTCGTAATATTTTTTATTACTCTGCGCATTATAATTTGCGCTAAAAATATATAGTATAATATTGTTATAATACATGTATTTTATTATTTTAGAAAAGGCAGGTCCCCTATACTCAAAATTTAAAGTTTTATTTTATTCGATACAAATTACGACGATTAAATTTCATCTTCTTTTAGATTCTGAGTGTAGCGAAGAATGTATTGGTTCTAACATGATGTGGGGTTTTTTTTTGTCACCATTGAAACCATGATAACTTCTTCTTAAATTATAAAACATTCAATTACTCGGTGGTATTTGATATTTTTTATTAGGTTTTTTTGGCGTTAGTTTTCAAATTGTTTTCTTATGATAATAAAACTAAGATTCTACACAAATTATGACAATTTTATACTGTTTGCACTCCTTTTAGTACTAACGCCTAATAAAAGATTAATAACACATTTTATTGTTACCGCGCAATTTTTATAGGTAAAATGAGAGCGCACACGGTGAACATTGAAAATTCTAACATTTACATATTTTTCGTTTATTTATGGGTTTTCAAAGATGTATTTACTTAATATTATTCATCTCTATAGATTTTGTGAGTATAGAAAAATGATTTTTTTTTTTTTTTTTTAAATCATTTCTCATCATTTTGCTAACAATTAATATTTTTACGGTTTTGGCGCTCTGTTCTGACATAGGAACAAAATAAGTAAATAAAAGAAAACACATTTTGTTGTAAGTCATTCAATTTTTTTTTGCATTTATCCAAAATTAAATAATATCTTGTGTATCTTTCTTATTTCTGTGCGGTTAAAAACTTACTTTCAAGTAAAAAATTAATTGAAATTTAATTGATTTTATGTCGACATGATAACCCTGTGGTCAAAAAGCATATATAATTTTTAATACAAGGTTGAGTATTGTTATGTAGGTAGTAAGTAGGTACTGAGGTGGATAAATAAATAAAACCATGGCCGTGAATAAATCCACCTTGATCTAAAAATACTGTTATCAACTTATCACAGAACATTCCCGTATCATCAATAGGAATGGATATACCTCAAACATGGTAACTGTAAGGAGTGACTGCTCTTCTTGGTAACATCAATTACTGTGTCGTATCATATTGTGACGTGTTATCAATAGAAAATTACATTTATGATCAATCGGTCTAGGGCTGGAAATTGGGATTGTTATTTGTGGCTAAGTTGGCTTTCATTTGAACAACTTTCTATATGCATAATTAATTTTATAATCTAGTATTTACTGAACTTTGTATTCAGCGTCTGTATTGTGATTGAAATTTTATTTTGGCCCTATCTAAGATGGTATAGGGTGTACCTAATAGGGCTATTAACTCGGGTTTGATTTAACTTAAAATTTGATTATTAAATTCACTCTTTAGTTTCAAACCTTACTTTGTTCACACCTGTAAGTATTTATCCATTTATTTAATAATTATTGTTTTTTTTTTTTATGATGATGATGATTGTTTTTACCATTTCATACTTATTTTAGGCTTATTTTGTGTACCTAAACATTATTCAAACAAAAATGTCATCTGTAGAGCAGCCTTGTTATACTTTGATCAATATCTCCAGTGATTATGAGATGTCAAATGAAATGCAACTCAAGGCAGACCTCGGTTTGTTTTAATCGGTTGTATACTTTTAAAAATTGTTGTTATTTAAAATTTGCTTTATGCACATACAGAAAAGGGCGATACCAAAACAAAAATTGAAGCCTTAAAAAAGGTCATTCATATGATAGCTAATGGAGAACGCTTGCCTGGAATATTGATGATAATAATTCGATTTGTTTTACCATTACAAGATCATACAATCAAAAAACTTCTTTTGATATTTTGGGAAATTGTTCCCAAAACCACGGCTGATGGGAAATTATTACAAGAAATGATATTAGTTTGTGATGCTTATCGCAAGGTAAATATCCAATTATTTGAAAAATTTATTTAGGTACTTAATTTAGTACTGAGATCACAATATAATTCAATGTTTGATATTGAATTTATTGTTTATTGCTTTAATAATTTTTTAGTCACTATACTACCATTAAAATTTTCTTACCAACTAACATTATTTTGTACTTAGCGAGTTCATAGGTCTTAAATTTATAATCTGTTAATAATATATTTTTGACGAAAATGGTGAGACTGTATGTACAATTCTATCAAGAATGGATTGTACAATGTAATATGTGTATACTTAATTATTCAGAGTATTTTATTTGTGTTAAAAACACGAATTAACATAATGTTTGTGCTACAAAATTGAATTTTAAACAATTGTTATTACAAAGCAAGTAATTAAGTGTACACAATTTCTCAAAATTTGGCTTAACTAATATTTTGTCTGTATGAAAACTTGGATTTTATTAATTAGCTATACTTATATGGACAATATATCAATTACAAACATTTAATGAACGGTTACACAGTTCACTCAACTAAAAACAACAAAAATCTAAATGACGAAGTTGTAGTTTATTTAAAAGACATGTTAAATGATGTTTTTGTAACTGAAATCAACACACTAGCTTTAACACCTTTAGAAATTACCTTTAAAGTATAAAAAATAGACTTTTTGATTCATCCAATTTATAGATCACCTAATGGTAGTATACTTAGCTTTAAATGAATTAAATGACACAATATTATATAACTCTAATCTTAAAACAGCCACGTACAAAATCTTACTAGAAGACTTAAATATCGATTTGTTTAAATCAGTAAAAGATGACTATTTGTTGATTATGGCACAATTTGGTTTTCACCTCTTGTTTAAAACATTACTAGACCGGCATCAAATACTTGTATTGATCACATATTGTTAAAAACAATATCCTTTGCAATTGTACCTTCTAATATAACTGATCACTACCCAATTATTCTGAGTGTGGGTGATGTATTAGATAACCGCAACAACAAGCCAAGTGTCTTATTACTTGGCTTGTTGTACCAATGATCTTAAGTTGTCCCATCTAATTTAAAATCATAATTGGTCTGAAATAAGACAGTTTTCAGATGTAAATAAAACTGTTAACTATTTTATTGAAACGATAAATAACCAAAAAAATGAAGCTTCATCAGATATATCTTTTTCTTCTAAAACAAAAAAAACTAAAGCCATAGGCTACCACAGCAATAATTAAATCCATACGGCAAAGAGGCAACCTCCACGTAAAAGTTAGAAAACATCCTTTATATCTAAAACTAAAAGATTATTATTTAAGTTTTAGAAACAAATTAACTAAAATAATAAAATAAGCCAAAATCATGTACTACAAAACAGAATTATATAAATTAGGAAATAACACCAAACTTGAGTAGCAGTTAATTAACAATATTATATCAAAAAAATAGAAAACTACATAAATTAAAAGAATTATTAAGTATCATAAATAATAATACTGAACTAAAGAATGAAAAACCGGTGTACATTTTAACAAATCAGTTTATTAACTACTTTGTATTGAAAATAAAATACCCAAATCACAAAAAAATACACTTTTTTAATAGTGTTTTGATTTTTTTTGATACGTATTTTGACAACCATATAGTCATCTTCAGCTCCAATCTACGACTCATAGATTTTTACTTTTACTTTTTCTACACTCACTGTCTGAGTATACATTGCCAATCATTAATGATGTAACAATTCACTAAAATAATTGTCCAACAATGGACGCAATGTGTCAGTGTAAATCTGTTATTGTTGTATAAAAATTATAAATACTTAGGTATTAAAATGTGTTCCAATATAAAATGGAAGAAACATATAACAAATATCTCCAGCAAATTAAGAAAAATGATATACATAATGAAATACAATTATGGGATATACTACCATTCAAAGATATGATAATTGTATATCTGACACTATTTAAATATTTTATTACATATGGTATAATTGGTCGTGGTGGGGCTTATGATAATTCTCTTAATCAGCTACATAAATGCCAAAATACAATGATCTGAGTCGCAAATAAAAAATATAGGAGATACCCAACTAAAAAACTTTTCAAGTATTTTAATGTCCTTGATACAAATCAATTATACCAAAAAACCATATACCTCAAAAAACATAACCTTTTATCCCCTATACAACATGAAGTTAATACAAGATTTGCAATTAATAATTATTCTTTAAACTGGCCAAAAAAAAAAAAAAAAACAGGCTTTCAAAAAGGTTTTAAATTCTTAGGAACTCAAATATTTAATTGAATGCCCAATGTAGTGACAAATATTTCTTTACCCGAGTTCATAAAATATATATCCTACTGGATCCGATATGAATATGAAAAGAAAAATACAATGTATTATATATCTTGTCTAATATTTGTAAACGTACCTACCTGTTGTTGATTAAGAGTTAATGTGTGAATTATAATTTACAATTTGTAAACTAAGATAATTTCTGTGCCTCCACACGAGTTTTTGTCAGTGAGGCCCAGTAATCTATTGATGTTAAAATAAATAAATGTAAAATATATATAATTTACCTATTTAAAATTTAAGGATTTACAACACCCAAATGAATATTTAAGAGGTTCAACTCTTCGGTTTTTATGCAAATTAAAAGAACCAGAATTATTAGAACCACTGATGCCTACTATTAGAGCTTGTCTTGAACATCGTCATTCTTACGTGAGGCGTAATGCTGTACTAGCAATATTTACTATTTATAGGTAGTTAAAAATAATGTTCATTTTAAATAAAATCAATTCGTAATTTAAAAAATTTAATTTGTTTAATTCTTATTTTTAGGAATTTTGAATTTTTAATACCTGATGCACCTGAACTTATTGCTAATTTTCTTGATGGCGAACAAGATATGTCTTGTAAACGTAATGCTTTTATGATGTTGTTACATGCTGATCAAGATAGAGCACTTGCATATCTTGCTTCTTGTCTTGATCAAGTTGCTTCTTTTGGTGACATTTTACAACTAGTTATTGTAGAACTTATATATAAAGTACGTAATTCCTGTTATAACTTATTAGTTTTTACTATTCATGTTGTACTCTACTTAGGTATGCCATGCAAATCCGTCTGAACGTTCCCGTTTCATTCGTTGTATTTACAACTTATTGAATTCTAGTAGTCCAGCTGTTCGTTATGAAGCTGCTGGAACATTGGTTACTTTGTCAAACGCGCCTACTGCTGTAAAGGTATATTTTGTAGCATTTAGTGCCATTGATACATCTAATTAATCTCTTTACTACAAAAAAAAATGGTAAACTATTTTAATTTATCTTTTAGCCTAGCTCCCAAGTAGTAAACTATACATTTATTACTAAGGTCAAAGAGTTTAAATCTCATTATAATATGCTATGTACCATTTGTTTATTATTGTTTTTTATAACATACAGTTATCTTGTTTATTTGTTAGACACAGACAATTTTGGGAAAATACATTTTTTTTTTTTGTGAATTCATGTAACTTTTTAAATATTCCAACCAGAATTGGCTTACAAATTCTAATGTTTACTATTTAATTTTCTAACATTAAAATGTGTACCATTTGATAAAATCTAAATCCTAATGTTTAGCTACGTAAGATTTGATTTGAAGTTTTCATATTTTTCATAACTTTTCATAACCTGACCTTACAATTTAGAACATTTTGATTTCCAAATTTAAACAATAATAAATGTTCTATGTATTACGTAAAAAGATTTAACATTAATTGTTGTAAATAACCAAAAAATTACAAAACTATTAAATGACCAATTATATATAGGCAGCAGCGTCATGTTATATTGAGTTGATTGTTAAAGAAAGTGATAACAATGTGAAACTTATTGTTCTGGACCGACTGATTGCTCTCAAAGAGCATCCTTCACATGAAAGAGTGCTTCAGGATTTGGTCATGGACATTTTAAGAGTGTTGTCTAGTACTGATTTGGAAGTTAGAAAGAAAACATTGAATTTGGGTAATTGTTATTACTGTTATCAACTAAAAATATTTAATTGTATAATTTAAATTTTTACATCATAATTTTTAATTTTGTGTAGCTATGGATTTAGTATCGTCTCGTAACATTGAAGAAATGGTATTTGTACTCAAAAATGAAGTAGAAAAAACTCATAATTTAGCTGAACATGAAGATACTGGGAAATACAGACAATTGTTAGTACGCACACTTCATACTTGTTCTATAAAGGTTGGTTAATGGTTTTATTAGTTTTTGGAGTTTTATTTATTTTATTATTGCCATTTTACAGTTCCCAGATATTGCTGCAACAGTTATACCGGTTCTTATTGAATTCTTGTCTGATAGTGTAGAATTAGCTGCCACTGACGTTATGGTATTTTTGCGTGAAGCTATTTATCTTTTTGAATCTTTACGCCCTCTAATAATTCAGCGTTTACTAGAAGTTTTTCAATCCATTAAATCTGCTAATGTACATAGAGCAGCACTGTGGATACTTGGCGAATTTGCCAATTCTCAAGAAGATATTGAAGCTACAATTGAACAAATAAAAACATCACTTGGAGATGTAAGTTATTAAATTCAATTGAACTATTTTTGATATTCTTATGGGGATTGAACACCTATCTAAATCAATTTAAACGCGGGTGACTGCTGCGCGTAAATAAAATGTCTGATTTTGTATCTAATAAAAAGTTTTTAATTTGTTAATGTATTTTATAGGAATTAATTGAATGATTTTTTTTAAATCAATCAATTCATGGAATAGTAATTAAGTATTAAACATTTTGAAAATAATTTTCTTAACATTTATTATGTTTTAAGTATTCAATTATATTACTAAAAATTCTTTTGATTGATTTTAAGTAGACATTTCAACCAATTTAAACCCTCTTTTGATTTTTAAGACAAAAATTAAATTGTTGATACTCATTATTACGCCAATAAATTATGTGGTCACATTAAAGAATTAAAAACTTTTTTCTGAAAAAAGTCTGACTTTTTATCAAAGCACAGCAGTTATTATTAGCAAATTTGGCTTAGTGTAAATCCCCTTTAATAATTTTTATAATTTAAAAGCCATAAAATCAATAATAATACGGTAAAACACTTAGATAAAGTTTCTTATGTAAATTTTGTGACTTTATTTACAAAAAACCTCCCAAAGAAATTAGTTAAAAACTTATAATAATTGGCCTAAATCAAACTATTATTTTAAATGTATAAAATAAAATTTGAAAATTCAGAGTCAGAATTCAATCTGTAAAAAATTTTTACATTTCCAACAAAAAAACAATTACAAAAATTTAACCATTTTACGTAGCATGAGAGTTTTTACAGTATGGTATTTTTTCAATAGAAATATTGGTGTCATGTAGGCCCTTTAATAAACAATGAACATTAAGATGACGTCAAATGTGCATTTTTCAAGTATTAAAACAATGCTCCGAACTTCCAATAGTACTCAAAAATTAAAATTTTTTAAGTCTCAAGATATTTTGAAAAAACATTTTGGTAATACTTGTTTATTTATCTTTTTCTGTATTTACTGTATTTTTAGATGCCTTTAGTGGAAGATGAGTTGAAAAAAGCAGCTGGCGATTCAGAAAATGTTGAAGAATATATATCTAGTAGTTCACAATTGGTTACGTCGGATGGTACTTATGCCACTCAATCAGCATTTATCATAAATTCTCCTCGTAATAGCCAGACAAAAAGACCTCCATTACGTCAATATTTAATTGATGGAGACTTTTATATTGGTGCTGCTTTAGGCACTACTTTTACAAAATTAGGCATTAGGTTTGCTGAAATTTGGAATGGACAAGATTCTATTAAAGCTAATCAATTTTGCGTCAATCTTATGTTAATCTTAACACATATTTTAAAACTTGGAAAATCAGGTAATTTTAATTTTTAACTATTTTGGTTGAATAAATGTATATATTTAAAATTATTTATGTAAAAAATAATAAATAATAATCATCGACATGTTGAGTATCTTGTATAGTAATTCTATATACCCTGAAATTTATATGTATGTTAAGGAATCTGTTCAAAATCAATCGGGATTGATGATGAAGACAAGATTATGGAAAGTATTAAATTATTGAATGATAAAGACAATGCGATTGAAGAAATTTATATTAAAGAATGCAGTAAATCATTGAATGAAATGTTGGCTGCTAAAGAAGATGAAGAAAGTAGTAATAAAAAAGTTAGTTTTAGAAAAATAAATTTCTGTACCTTTTTCTGTTTATTCAATTAAATAACTTAAAGTAATAAAATAATATCAATAACAATATTATATATTGTGTTTACTGTACTATTTTCAGGCTAAAGAAAAACCAGGACATAAGGTGAATGTAGATGATGCTATCGTGTTTTTACGTACCAGTAGTAATGGCACAGAAGGTACAGAAAATGTTTTCGAACTTAGTTTAAATCAAGCAGTTGCTGGTGGTGGTTCTATCCATCAGAACAGTGGAGATGGCACGTCAGGTCTTTCGACCAATAGCAAACTTAATAAAGTTACACAATTGACTGGATTTTCTGATCCAGTTTATGCTGAGGCTTATGTGCATGTTAATCAATATGATATTGTTTTGGACGTATTGATTGTGAATCAAACAGGTGATTATTATTTTTGTATAATATACATCATTATATTATGAATTGTAGTTGATTTATTTTGACATAAATCTAGTTAACTGGAACCCCCTTTTTTTCTACATCTTATGTAATATTTGACAAAATAAAATAACGATGCAATGAGAATGTGTCGTTGGTGGTTGTACTATGTTCTAAAGTTATAGTGGTAGTTAATATAGTGTAAGTTGGTATAGTTAAGTAATGTAATTAAGTTAAGTTAATATAGTAATGTTATAATAGCAGATTTTTCATAATACTGTAATTTTCATTTATATAACCCATCACGTTATTGACATCAGTCTACTTTTTAAAGTTTGATAAAAAAAAAAAATGACTACATTTTGGGGTGTGAGGGGGCAAGTGAGAAAAGTGAGAAAAGTTAAGTTAAAAAATAGTATTTTATGAAAATAATTTTGGCGCTATTATTGAAAAATTAGACCTATCCTAGTACTTATGTACTAAATATGGTTGTGTAAAATCGGCCAATTTTAAATTGATTTAATTTAGGAACCGTGTTTGACTAGACATTTATTATTGTACCATTTCTTATCAAAAACTATATTGGATGCTTTAAAAAAAGTAACGGTGTCTATAGCGGATCAATTAATTTGAAATTGGCCAGCTCATTAACTTTCAATTATTATAACTTTAGAACCTATTCCGAGCGGCTAATTCTGATTGTACCATTGTTTTTTTTATTTAAAACTACATTGAATAACGTTGAATAAAAAAAAAGGTGTTTGGTAAACTGTATTTATACTATACATATATTATTAATTGATTGCAATTGTTTTGTATTAGGTGATACACTGCAAAATTGTACACTCGAGTTAGCCACAATGGGAGACTTAAAGTTGGTAGAAAAACCACAACCTGTTGTGTTGGCACCTCATGACTTCTGTAATATCAAAGCCAGTGTTAAAGTTGCATCTACCGAAAATGGAATTATCTTTGGAAACATTGGTACCTATATTATTAGGCTTTTTTTATTCAATGTGATTTTTGTATTTTTTTATATATTATTTGAAAAATGTGTTTTTAAATTATTTGTTTGAATAGTTTATGATATTGGCGGTGCTATTGGTGATCGAAATGTAGTTGTATTAGATGATATTCGAATCGACATAATGGATTATATAATGCCAGCAGTATGTAATGATTCTGAGTTCCGTCAAATGTGGACTGAATTTGAATGGGAAAATAAAGTACAGTTTTTATCTTATGTTTTGTTTAAATAATATATCGTTTTTAACTATGAATTATTGAATTATTTTAGGTATCTGTTTCGACCAGTTTGACCGATCTTAATGAATATTTGATACATTTATTAAAGAGCACTAACATGAAATGTTTGACACCTGAAAAAGCGCTGTCTGGCCAGTGTGGATTTATGGCTGCAAATTTGTATGCAAGGTCAATATTTGGGGAAGACGCCCTGGCCAACTTGAGTATTGAAAAAGGAACTGATAAACCACAAGTTAGCGGTCATATTAGAATTCGAGCCAAAAGTCAGGTAATAGTTAAAAAAAAAACGTATTACTTATTAAATGGACGATAGAAGTTTAAAGCTAGACATCAGAAATGGCAAGACTAAGATAGGAAAAAAGAGTTGGTACAGTCTTTTTAGAAATAATTATCGCACTTCTGATAATAAATTGTAGTTGATAGTTGTGTAGTGTTTAGTTATTATATTCAGTATGTACACTGAATGTTTATCTAGTAAAATTAATATTTTAAAGACTTTGTTCATGTAATGTTACATTTTGTTTGGTTATGTTATATGATCCTATGTATTTTCCAGTATTACTATTGAGACAGATTCAATATCATAAGCAAAATGCTGATAAATTATTTTATGTTTAGTTATATTTTGAATTAATTATAAACTTAAGCTTATAAGAGTAACTTATAGAATTGATGTTGTTATAGATTTGAAAGGGATGACATTTCAAAAAAATTAAAAGTTCTTTATTCTTATTAAAAATTATTAAAATTGTTTTAAATATTTTTATGACATTTTTATTTAGCCTATTTCAATAATCTATGAACATTAAAAATAATTAAAATGATTTTTGTGTTGTTGAAAAAAAAAGCCAAAATTAACAACAAAATGTTCTTACAGTTTTTTCTTATACATCTCTTTTGGCAGTTTTTTGTTATAACATAACTTTAAAGCTGTGTAACTGAAGTTTGATCAATTTAAATATTTTAAATTTTTCGAGTCATTTTATTTTTAATATTTTAAAATTTTTTTTTACAAATTTATTGTTTTATCTAAATTTTTGTGTTGTTTTTTTCAATATGTGGAGCTCTTAAAATTATTTGTTTATTTATTTATAAACGGGTAGGAATCCTTTAAAACATTAGTATAATAGTACAGTAAGTGATAATAATTAGAATACAAAAAATTTAAAAATTAGAACAGTAATAGTACACAACAATAACATACCTCATAAAAATAATAACAAGTATGACACTAAGATTATAATAAAATTATAAATAATCAACTGTAGAACTTAATGCTGTATTAACTTGGTGTTTAAAAACATAGCGTGACGTAAAAATAAAATCTACATGATTAATAATGTTGTTAGATTAAGTTAGAACTCTGGGAAAAAATGATGCGGAACTGTAGTCAGTGTTGTAAGATCGGATGACAAACAAATTTTGTGACCTTGTACCATAAATTCTGAAGTTAAATCCGACCAGGGAAAGTAGCTCGGAGAAATTAAAAATTATGTTTTTATTTTGTTTTCATACCAGCATGATACGCAATAAATGTATTACATAAAGTATAAGGGGCATCAATTGGGGGGGGAGGGGGAAAGAAAAAGTATGTATTTGTCAATCCCTAGCTTTTAAAAAGTTTGAGCCTACCCTTTATTGGGCTAAATTGGATCGCTTCTGAGAAAAACGGGTCGTTCTGGTCATTATTTGGGTTGTTAGAAAATTCAGTTATTGTGCTGGTAATTTTTTTTTCGCTGCCTTAGGAAATATTGAAATGACCCTGTTATGATCGATATTCTAAAACAATAGTTATTGTGGTTTTTGATAACAGTTTAATGTGTTGTATGTTTTATTTTAGGGAATGGCACTCAGTCTTGGCGACAAAATAAATATGATGCAAAAAAAACCGTATAAAGCAGTTGCCGCTTAAGATTCTTCATTGCGATTCAGAAATAAAATCATATTTAACCTAAGTTCATGATTAATACATTATTTTTTATTTCATATATTTGTGTTGTTATATGAATTTATATTATTATTATAGTTCACATTTATATATTTTGTCATTTGTCCAAATAATTTAAAACAACAATACTATTGTTCATGCATTGGAATTCATAGTATTTATTTATTATATTCTTTGTACGTCATTTTTATCTTATGTTTTTAAAAACACGTTTGAATCATTTAAGAAGAATCCTTCCTGAAAAGGATTCTCAACTGATAAGGTATGTTATTTAAGAGACTCACTTGTAAAAATGAATATTAGTATTGTCTTATTGTCTCAATGAATACTTGTATGTGTTGAGGCTATTGTACAGATTTAGTGACAATGAAGCTTGTAAGTAATTTAACAGTTAATAAGTATAAATCGATTACAATTTTGGTGGATTTATTTATTATTAATTGTTAATTTTTTGAATGTATCCATTTCCTGACGATGTAGATACATTCAAAAATAATCAAATAATACAAAATTATGTTTCTGTTTTTTTATTTTGTTCATTTTTACTATTCAAAATTTAGACTTTTGTAACCCCATTGGTCATTGTGTTAATTGCAAAATTAGTAGAGCCGTGTAATGAAATGTTGATTAAAAAAATGGCTATTAATATTTGTGGATTGAACAAACGTTCATTTGATTCTGATGATGACCCAACGTCAATAATATTTGGATTGAAGTTTGGGGAATCATCTAGAAAAATCATTGAAAGAGAATTTCAAAAACTAGTTGGATCTATGAATGAAGCAGATTCGGCTCCAAAAAAATTGGACAAGAATAAATCCAGAGGTATTTATAAAATATTATATTAAATAAATGGGTTAGGTTAGGTTTTGACTAGTAAAGGCTAAGTAAGTAACTATATAGGTTTTTTTATTTAGTATTAAATGTTAAAAAGGTGTAAACATATTTTAGACATTGCATGACAGTACTAAGAAAAAGTGACTTACGTAGGTCCCAGAGCAATTCAGCACCCTTAATGTACATCATATCAAAAACTCGAGTATAAAATTCAAAATTTGCATACTGTATACAATTATTTAGTTCCACCTTCAAGTTACAGCAATTATTACTGTTATTTACTTCAAACAAATTTAATAATTTATTTACTGAAAGATGACAGTATATATTTGTTAAGTTTTTAAAACTAAATAATAATAATAATAATGAATACACTAAAGCAATAAAATTGTGTATTTCCTAATGATGAGTAAACTTTCCTATAAAAACAATTCACTTCAGCAGAACACTGTATTAATTTTTTAATAAAGTTTTGTGTAAATATAATTTTTTTCTTCATATTTTTGAAACGAACTGGTATAAATAATTTGACGAAATCAGTGATTACAGCTTATCTCAATTTTTCTCAAATTTTTTTTAAAACAACTCATTTTTCAATGTTTTATTTTATGTTGCGAGTACAAATTAACGAAAAACATAAGTTTTGCACACTACCTACTTTACTATAACCTTAAGCCCTGCACTTACATGATTTAAAACTATGCAAAAAAAAAAAAAAAAGAGTCATTAATGTCTTTGTATTTACATCAAAACCATTGAAAAATAAACAATTTATGGTATAATATCTGCTGTGGTTGCGTTTACTTTATTAACTATACTTTTTTTTTTACAACTATATTTCATCATACAATATTAAACACCATATACTTTGATGGTCATAAATCATAATTATTAATTTTATTGTTGAGTATTTGGGGCTTGAGAACCCCAATGATATGTGGCTCTGGTCTAGGGGATTTAGTTTCCTCCTTAAAATTTGGCACCAAATTACATTAGGAATAGCAAATATTGCTTACTTTTCCCAGGTTAAAAAATAAACTACATATTTAATATTAAATTATACGTTAGGTACATCGAGTTGAAACAGAAGAATTTTTTTGTATGTTTTGTTTATTTATTTTATACAATATATATTTTCAGTAAACTAAAATTGAGTGAATAAAGTACATTAATACTTTGATATTTTGTGATCGTGTCGGTCATTGATTTGTGGTTTGAAATTTTGAAAAATGCAACTTGAAATGCAAATTTTGTGTTACTAAATTTTAAATAATTTTTCTTTTCCATAAATATAAGAAAAAACCATTCGGTTTTTTTACAATACCTATCTTTTTAAATTACCTACATGTAGGTCTTTCCCTCGCTCATTTATTAGATGTACAAAAAGTTTTTTGAAGAAAATACGATAGGGAGATGTTAGTTTTGTATCATTAATTTGGATAGCAAGCTGCAAGACACATATAGTATCTCAACTTACAATATTTTATGTCTTATGATATTTTATATCTTACGATATTTTATGGTACTATATTATAAATATCTGAATAGATGATTAGTTGTCTGTCTTTCATATGACTGCAGTATTAAAACTTAAATGATGGTACCTAAAGTATTGAAGTAGTTGTAAGTATTTTAAGTAGGTACTTAATTGAATTTAAACTAACAAAAGCACAAAACTAGTTTTGAAACATTTTGCACTAAATTTAAAAGTTATGATAAATCATTGCTTTCAAACAAAACATTTCTGACCTGGCCCAGAGTCAAATACTAAATTTTTTTTTTTTTTAAATTATCCATACAATTTACCTGAAAACGGTTTAATTGACATTTCATCATGTTTGTTGGTGCACGTCCGATTTATTCTAATATTATAATGTGTAAAACGTTGTATTAGTTTGAACAATATTTGGAAGAGTCATCTATTAATATTCAATAAAAAAATAATAATAAAATAATTATATAAAGACGGAATCACCCTATGTCGCGTAGGTAATTTGATGCTGTGTGTGTGTGGGTCACTATTTTGGAAACTTTAATTTGAAATCGTATGTTATACTTGTAAGCGATTCTAAATTGCTTACAAAAATAATGATTCTGAGTGAGCTCAGTCGATCTACAGAAATTGAGTCGTAGCAACAGAATTTACTATAGTTTTTTTTATTGTGCGCTATAATTAAAAAGGATAATTAAAATTGTCAAAATTATTTGGAACCTTAATTTTATCGTCACGAGAAAATTATTTTAAAACTAATATTAAAAAAATTCGTAGAAAAAAATCAATTGCCACAGAGTATTTGACGTAGTACAGTTTGCGGTTGGTAGGTATGGTAATTTTTTATATTCTGCCGTAATGATGAAAAACCGAACAAAAAGAAAACAATTGAAATCTCATTGAAATCATAGAAAAATAAGTATTAGCTGAAAATCTAAAACGTCATCGTAAAAGTAACAGCAGGTACATTCTTTGCTGCGTTTAGTAAGCACCTGTCTAACAGTTGAACAGATGACACGTACTCTGATTACAATACGTCGTGTAGGAACATTCTTACCGAATTCTCGGGATTCAAATTTTGCGCTCACGGCCATCGGAATGCAAAACACGTCGTAACCCTATTGCTCGGATGTAAACTGTACTTTTCCGGTTTTTGTTTCACTATTAATTTTTAGTCAAAGGGCATAAAACTTTAAAATGAGCTTAAAACCATACTTCTCTAAAGGTATTTTTATTAAAAATTTCAAAGATCGGTTAACCAACACAATTTTCGTGAAATATGTCCGTTGTCGAATCTAAATCAGGATACTCTCTACTTTTTTTTTTTTAAAAATATCTACTCAACATAGGTACCGTCTAAACGATACTTAAACTTTCGAATTCGAACAGCTTAAATTGGTAAATGTGTGTAGATTTAAAGGCTTAGGTACTCATAGTTATCCAAGGAGGTATAGTCCGCGACAGGAAAAGTGGCCCCTGTGTACCGCGACCCGTTGCCGCTTCCGTGAGCCATTGGTTCTCAACATATGCCGCATACTGCGTGGTTGCGCCACTCGTATAATACACATTTTATAAAAGAAACATAGTTGATTTGTTTTTTTGGGGCACCTTACCGGCTATCTACGTTAATACAGCAGCTGTCCAGACTATATATAGACTAAAAAACCAGTTTTTACTGGAGTGTGTGGAAGACAGCTGCAAAACGTACTGTGGTAGGGATGCACATAATACATATAGACCCTATGACCCTCGTCTTTTATCGTTTATATAGTCTGTTGTTCACTGTCCGTTCGTAAACAACAATTTTTTACGCTACTTTTTCTCCTCCGTACCCATTTAACGTTACTGTATAATTATTTAAAAATGTCGTTTGTCGATAAAGATAGCTCGTAGCCAGAGTAAAAAAATTATTTATAGTGTGTATATATTTTTAAAACAACTGTCAGAGAAATCAGATTTAACGGCTGATTTTTTCAAAAGCGCTCAAGTCATTACAGCCCAAGCTTGTGGAATCGTACTGTAAAACGAATTTGTGCTGAAGCAAGAAAAAGTGATGATCCAGATGAACACCAGATGCGAGTCCTTCTACGATTACTATACAGATGTGAGTACCCAACTGCTCAATTAATCCTCAATGCTGTAAGAAAAAAAAAACCAATTATACCGGGTGCGATGCAAAGGCTCCTTAAAAATTTAAAATTTAGCTACAAGAAATGCAACGATGGTCGTTTGTTTTTAACGGAGAGGAACGATATCGTCGGTGTAAGTTTTTAAGGCGGATGAGTATGCTGCGAGGAAAAAAAAGACGATCGGCCTGTTGTGTTTACCTCGACGAAACGTGGGTAAACCAAAAATCATTCGCTCACACTTATTTGGCAAAATGAACACAATTTGATGGGTCTAAAGGTACCACCAACTGGTAAAGGAGGTCGGCTTATTGTCACGCAGGATGACGGGTTCATTCATTGAAGGGTCAAAATTGGTGTTTCGTAGTAACAGCGGAAATACACAATGGATTACCACGACCAAATGAATGGTAAAGTGTTCAAGCAGTGGTTTATTAGAGAAACAGAGAATAAAATATTTGTATTATTTGTTTTAATTTTTTAATGTTTATCGTTTGAATACACAAACTATTTGTTTTTAAAATATTGTAAGTATTTTCAGTAAATTAATTATTAATTCAAAAAAACGCGGCAATAAGTTTAATTACGTGTTACGCGCACCACTGAGGCGAAACGGCCGCTAGGTTCGTGGCGGGCAGGGGCCACTTTTCCTGTCGCGGACTATAGTTATCTACTCACCCCGTGACGGACGGGAGCTATTTAAATTGTAATTATAATACAAAAAAAAAAAAAACACTAATGCATTGTTTATTTCTCTCAAAATATAAAATACACATACTTTTTCACGTAACTTTTTGAAATAATTTCATTCACGCGTAAGAAATTATAGAAACAATAATAAAGTATATTATAATAATACAGTTCAGCTGATTTTTGTTTTGTCTTATTTGGTTTTTACTACATAGGACTAGATGTCTAAGTTCGCTTAGAATCATTTTTCCCGAATGCAATGATTGCTTTCAGATATTAAACAATGAGTTTGAACCACAAATCACGAAACGTTGGCCTACCCAAAAAAGTGACCCACTCCAGAGCGTAATC
>CM029357.1:56644877-56680616 GCA_017140985.1 Hormaphis cornu
GCATCGCCAAACAACCCGACTTTGAATTTACTTTCTTTTTTTTATTATTTTCTTACAGGATTCACCACCACCGGACGACCGCGGCGACGTCCGCGTCCGCCATCCACCGTGCGTCCGAGTAGTAACTTAATGCTGTCGGCAACGGATGAGCCGAGTCTGGTACCTGAACTGGACGAAGGTAATAATAATAATATTGTTTTTTTGACTCACAAAGTGTCGGTATAACATTTGTTACACAGTGCAATAAGATGTATTATTTAAGTCTACCATAAGTAATTATTAGTTTATTTTGTTTAACTTGATAATTATTTGTTTTTGGATTTTTGATAAATAGGTACAAGAGTATTTTAAAATTATACTCTTTAGCAATAAGTTCATCTATTATTATTTTAGAGCAAAAAAGATTAGGTACTCGTCAATGGTATAAATTAATGAAAAAATTTACCGCTTTATCAGAAAAAATATCGATATCAGTGTGTAAAATGAAGTCGCTTTTTTTGGTTCGGGATAAATTCCAAAACGACTGAATGGATTTCGACGCGGTTTACACTGTCAGATAGACAATTGACCGAGGAATAGGCGGTTTATATGAAATAATATTTTCCATCTCTCTGAGTGGCTTCAAACACAAATTTCGTAGAAAATTCGATAGTTTTTCGTTTTATCATGGTTGCTATAGGTACATATGGAATTAAATTTTAGTCGTTCATTTGGTCGAGTTTAAAAGTTTCGTTTTATGATCTACTACAAAAAGCTATTCCTTTTTTAATTTGGTAGGTGCGTAAATTGCTTGAGTAGGTGTTTGGATTGCATGTATAAAACAATAAATAAATTTTTTGCCAACAGTTGAAATCAAAAATGTCCACTCGCGCGTCTAACGATAAATAAAATTATATTTGAGAACAAATTTTAATTTGTTATTAAAATTTATCCATGCATAATACGATTTTATATTATGAGAATTTTTATTCCCAGGTATCTTTTTTCCTGGTACTTTTTATCCGGTATACCGATATACCGGGGAGAGTGGGGTAAGTTGACGTATGGGGAAAGATGACGAATCTAAATTTAAAAGTCAATAATGGTGTTTACGAGTTCCTAAGCCAACTAACTAGTTATATCGCTAAACGTATGATTGTACAATTTTTTGATGTTTGGAGGTGTTCTTTCTATTTTTGATTAATTTTAAGTTTTTATCGGGCAGATTGACGTTATTAATACTTAACTGCTCATAACTTTACCAGTATTCGTCCAAAATCACTAAAATTGTTTACTGCGGAAATCCTTTAAAGTCGTACAAAACGTTTTATGTTTGTTTAAAAATATAACTCGTAGTCGTCGTTAACTCAACTTACAGCTGCCAGGTGTCAATAGTCAACTTACACCCCCGGGTACGGGGTACGCAGGGGTGTTTCCATAAGGAATACTACTTATACGCAGTATACTCTCAAGAAAATGTTATAAAATTATTGGTATACCGCGTATACTCTGAAGACTCGAATAATATACGAAAGATAAAAGTTTGGTTACTCGGAAAACGCCTCAAAAGTAAATTCAGTTTATTTTAAAAATTAAATTAAGTAATTCTCTCCCAGTACGTCAGAATGCACATAAACGTTAATTATCACGTTGATAAGCGAAATATGATGGACTATTAATATAATTTTCAGATGCTTTTTGCCTTTCGACGTCCGACGATCGATGTGATATTGTGATTAGATTTTCGTATCAATTGATTCGTCTAAACATTTTAATTTTTGTATGAAAATCTAAAGAAGATATGTGAAAAATTGATTTTTTTTTTTTTTTTGATTATTGACAGTGCTTGACTTAGGTGGGAAGTGCACGGGAAAACGAAGTCCTCGTCTTTTTTTTTTTAATTATTTTAGCCTACTATTTTTAATTACGTACCTTTATAATGGTCAAGTGCAGGCACCTTAATATAAAATGTAATTTTTATTTATTTGTGTCTCCTTACTATTTTTGCAAATCAAGCACTGTTTACTAACTCGTCCTTCATCCTTAAAGATCATAAACAAAATGTTTGTATTGCATTGAATGTTCATGTTTTGGTATCTGCAGACGGATTGGTATACTCTCAAAAAAATGAATGGGAACACCGCTGGGGGTAGGTTGATCAATTTCTTAAGAAAATTAAAACTTAAATGTATTTTTTATTTATTAAGAATTAAATGTTTAAATCGACATAAAATGTTGCTAATGACTTTTAAAAACGTCCGTAAAAAATTTCAATCGTTGACTTTAATCCAACACTTCCAAGAGTAGCGGTTAGCACTGTCCCACTCTCCCCTGCCTACCTTTTTAGATTCTGAGCGTTAGCGAAGAATTTATTGGTTTTACAATAATGTTTTTTTTTTTTTTTTTTCTGTGATCAAAAGTTCTTAACGTATGATACTTTAAAAGATAGATAATAGATCCGAGACGGTACCTTTTTTGAAGCGTTTTTTGAAATTTTGATTATTTTCAAAGTTCTGAGGAAAACAAAAAACGGGCCAATTTTTCGAATTGATCGACTTGAAATTCATATATGTCATTTAGGAGGGTCTTATGAGAGCGTTCCTCTGAAAAGTCAGTCGATTTCGATCATTTTTGAGGGAGTTATGGAACTTTTTCGTTATTTTGGGCGGCCGTCTTCTTGTGGGAGACACAAATAATTACGGAAAACGTGTTTTTACACATCGATTTAGATTTTTTTGATCATAACATCCAAAATAAAGGTCGGACCAAGCTGAAACTTTTACACAATACCAAAATAAGAGAGATACAGATTTGATAAAATTTTTATTGTTAAAGTAATGTTTTTACCGCGACGTATACTAGACAACTGAGCTCGCCCAGAATCGTGTTTTCGAAGGCGATGATTGCTTTCAGAAATTAAATAGTGCGTTTAAACCACAAAGTCTAAACTAGTGACCCACCCGAAGCGTAGTCGCTATCTCGTCCAATTACCCACGCGACCTAGACTGATCCCGGCGCTTACTTTTTTTTGTCAAACGACCTTTCATTAATTACTATTTTAATACGATTTTAGTATCAATAGTGCACAGTAGTGCGCGTAATTGAATTGCAATAACCAAATTGCACCGTTTTTTTTTTGTTAAATTTGGTTTAACCTGCAGGACGTATAAATAACTGAACTTGCTCGTATTTCCGAATGCAATCGTCCACTTCGAAGCGTAGTATAATCGCTACGCCAAACGACTCCGTCTTCAAAATTTTTTTTATTTTTTCCGGCTATCGCCGGTACAGTTTATATCACGACAACGTTTTACAAAATATGTCCCCCCGTGTACGACGAGTGTTTCAACTTTTCAGACGCTGCGGACAGAGCGTACGTGGTGGTGAAACGGGACTTGGAGGCGCTGGTAAAAGAGTGCTGTTCCAGGACGTGCAACACCGAAGATTTCCAAGGAATGTGCGGCAAGAAATAAACAAGGATCGTATTGTTTTAACAACGTTTACGACAATGTTAACCTTTCTTTATTAAATCACGAGTATTATATCGTATTATACGTATATCATCAGTACGTTTACACAAAAAATATACATAAATATAATATATATATATATATACCTCTTATCATACATTTTTATTTATTTTTTTTTTTTTCGCTAAAACGTTCCGTAGCGAATAATATTATTAATTGCGTAAAATCACAGACTTGTTTTATAATAATTTTTTTAAAAAATCGTTATTAAATACGCACGTCACGCACACACACACACGCACACACGCATACACTTACAATCGCGTAAATAACATAATAGTGGACTGCAATATTGTGCGAAACATCATAACACAGGAACGAAACACGACTTATTATTTATATATATGTATGTATATATATTAAATAAATACGCTTATTTTTACTTAAAAAATAAATTAATATTAACACTGGACACGCGTCTATGTATTGTTATAATAATCTGTATGTTTAATAAATTCGTCATTTTTTCACGCACTATAGTAAGTACACAGGTGTATAGCGCGATACCGAGACACGAAAAGTAATACAATACGATAAAATGTATAGAAACGAATGTGTGTACGCACCACAACGATCATCGGCAGGTACAAATGTGGTCGACAAACAGTGTTTAGAGATTTTGGCGTTTTAATAATATATTATACGTATATATATATAGTCAAAATGAATACAAGTAGGTATTGTTCTCGAATTTCAGGGTTGCGTTTTGGTTATGATGACCGATGGCATTTTGTCGAAATATGGCGTTACGGTTTTCACTCGTCCCGGTACTTGGCCCGACTGGACCGCCGCGATCATCGCCTGCAAAATCAAACGTCACGTACAAAACGGTACAAATCTTGATAATAATAATCGACGACGACGTTCATGCAGCCCCAAGCACGGCGCGAGGGACCGTATTATTAATTATTATCGTACGGTATTATTCAGTATCGCGGGTGTGCAGGAAAAAGGGGTTTTTAAGTCGAAATTCCGTCTAAAAACTGGTACCTAGGTACGAGAGAGAGAGAGAAAAATATTGAAAAACTCGATAATTTTGTGCGTCCAAACTTTTATTGTACGTTCTATTTTTCTTTTTTTCCGCGTGTACCAAAACGTAAAAGTCAAGAACGATATAAAGATATACAGGTCGGGTTTACTTTCTCTCTCTTTTTTTCTTTTCCCCCAACAATCGTAACCGGCTTTTACGTCGTACGACACATAACCCCAATTCGTTCCGATTCGGTCCGACACAGCCTTAAAGCACGTTTTTATAGTTACTCAGAACTTTAGACACGTGTATCATAGATTCCAACGTAGAACAATAACGGGTGTCTAGTCATGACGTTACTGGAGTCCTTTGATTATATTTTACGCATGCGTTTTATACGAGCATTCATAACGGTGCAAAAGCAGCAGCAAAATCTCGACACTCACACACGCTCGGCAAACTCCGCAAGTCAAAATAACTATACACCTATACTGTTGTACGGTATCCAAAAAAAAAAAAAAAAACCGAGTTATTTCTTACGAACGAGAATTACTACCTCGTGGAATTCGATTTGCTTGACTCGAGAACCTCTCTTTTCACGTACACACCACGACGATATGTATAACGTATATAAATACTTACTTATGTACATGGGCGCCCGGAGGGGGGGGCAAGAGAGGGCGTTTGCCCCCCCCTGGACTTTGGAAATACAATTTTAAAAATTATTAATAAAATCAATAATTATGTATTTTGCTGATAATAAACTAAAAATTTCAGATAATATTATCTTTAAAGTTACTTTTTGGTGTTTGATTTTTTTTGCCCCCCCCTGATGAATTTCCTGCGGGCGCCCATGCTTATGTAGGTGTAAGTACGTGTGTTTGTGAGCTAGGAATGTGTGTGTGTGTGTGTAAGTGTGTCACTGCCGTTAGTGCACGTAGGTATAAATATATACAATATAGAAAAAAAATTTCAAATCATCACTATATAGGTATCACTCACTGTTTCAAGCAGATAAGAGTGATCTACACGTCTTGTGAATTTTTCGTAGTGTGCATATAATCGGTAATTTTGCGCCACACAGAGTAAGGTATAAAAACCTAGCGAGAACGTTTTTGAATTTCATTACAGGTCTTGCAAATCGTTTTTGTTTTTTCGAGAAAAGGTCGGTTATTTTTCGAAATTACGCTCGAATAAAATTCTACCGCTGTACGACAATATAACATTTTCAGCCTGTTATGTCGTCGTATTTGTCGGCTTGTCCCCCTTGATGGGGTCGGATATTAATTGGCCCGATACGGGAGGAATATTTTTTTTTTCGGTCAAAACGATTTGAATATTTCAGGCGAAAACCTCCGCGTCGAGTTTTTTTTTTATCTCCGGTGCTTTTTTGACGGCGTTTCGGAGAATCTGGTGTTTTGTTCAGATCCGAAAGCTGCATGGGTGAGAGCACACTGGAAACAATTTTTTGCGCGGTTAGGTAAAAATTAAAAATGGATATCGATAACTATTCGCATACGGTTATTTGTTTGTATTATTTTATTAATCTACGATTGCGACACTTGATTTTTACCCGATACTCCGCCCCCGCGTCTGTATAGAAAACTTGGGAACAAGACCAAAGACAGATTAAAGTTCAAGCAGACTAATCGCACTTGCCGAAAACTCCAAATTCTAATGGCAACTGGACAACATATTTTCTATTATTACACTATACAGTTTTATTGGTAAAACATAGAGCATTTGTCTGCGGACGTTTTCGATACGATGATTTTTTTTTTGGGTTTTTCTAATTTGTGCCAATAATTTTTTCACTGTATTGTGACAGATTGTTTGACGAAGAGGTTTTTTCAGTTTTAAAGCTAGGCAGTAAAAAAAACTAGGTACCTAATTACGATCGACATAAATCAGCTCGTGGTAAACGCTTTAGCCGTATCAAATATTGAAAATTAACTTTAATAACGCGTTGATTCGTAACAGACAAATAGGAAGTACCAACAAACAGCAGCTATTGAGCTACAAAAAAGTTTTAAAATTTTTTTTATTAATTAAAAACTGTAAAATATTTCATAATGTTTGCATTATTATTAACATCAATACTTCGATAGAATTGTACAGAATTTTGAATTGAACAATTAAAAAATTAACAAGTAGTGTGTAATGTTTTGTTGAGATATTTAAATTCACTAGTTAGGCACACCTAAAGACTACTAATTTAATTTGTTATAGTAAAAGACTCAAATAAGAATGTTTGTTGGTATAAACCAATACACCAATGTATTGATACAATTATCCGGTTTATAAAAAAAAATTTCACTTGCACATTTTGTCAATTCGCTACTATTTTACGGTGTGGGGGCTATGCTTTCACAGTGATTTTTTGATGCATTATTGATTGGGAAAACATTTTATTGAGATACAATTTAGCGCCATCTAATCTATGTCAAATATCGGCAAACCACAAAAAAATGTGTGGATAATTTTGCAGTACGTATTTTGGCAGTGTGGTTGCTTTGGGATGGGTCGTTGTTTTGGATAGTGTAGTACAGTAATGAGCTACCTACTCGCAATGAGTTTAAAAATTATTAGAAACCATTGCTTACGAAAATGAACATTTTATTAAGCAAGCTCAATAATCAAAATATGTAGCTACTTAAAAAAG
Organism: Hormaphis cornu; assembly: GCA_017140985.1. Classification (NCBI taxonomy): domain Eukaryota; kingdom Metazoa; phylum Arthropoda; class Insecta; order Hemiptera; family Hormaphididae; genus Hormaphis; species Hormaphis cornu. The sequence continues at coordinate 56,652,019 of CM029357.1, forward strand.
TTTATAAACTAAAAAATTTTATATTTAGCTCAAATGTGATCTAAATAGATTAAAATTTTTGTCACATTTGTGTTCTATGTTTTTTGTGTAAAATGTGTGAGTTTTAAGAAAAATGTTGAAAATTTGTTAACTTATTGGTAATAGGTAACTCAAAATCAAGCGAAATTTAAAAAACAAAACACGTTTCACTATGGTCATTACTACACGGTTTGCGTCCATTTTCCAATTATCCGATGGTACTTTTGAAATAATTGAGTCACTCTCATTACTGTCCTTCCGGTTGATCACTGCAAAAAGAAAAGAAAAAGAAAATATGTTCCGTAAAATCAAAATAATCTTCATTGCACTCAGAGTTTAGAAAACCATTACCTACACAAAGGTATACTATACAAATAAACGTCTAGACGATATTTTTTACGCAGATTCATTATTATATTACCTACCTATATTGTTCACGTGAAAATTGTACCGAAATTCTTCAACTCGTTCCAAAACCGGGAATAGTCAAATATTGCACTTGGGTAGACACGAAAAAAAAAAACTTCTAATCGCACTCGGTATTTAGATAAGCGTGTTAGTAAATTAACTGAACTTGTATCAAAAAGGACGATACTTGTCTAATTTTGTGTGTGTGTGTGTACCTACTCGTAATAACAATTATAATATATAACATGTACGTAATTGTTGATTTGTTTGTTTCGAATTTGTCGAATTACCTTTATTATAATTGTGCGTAAAATAAAAAATATTGAAGTAGCGCTAATGATATTTTATCTACACAAGATATAAACGTACTGACATTGATTTTCGAACACTGTAGTATAGTGTTATAGAATTAACGGTATGACCAACAAATTAGCGTGATTTGTAAAACTATCCACAGAATGGAACGAAGGTCGGTAACTACCTACGCATTTATATACGTCGTACAGCGCAACAATAATTATTATGTATGCCTAACACAATTAGTTACCATGGAATGGAAGCCGGACAAGTTAACGATTGTTCTTTTGAACACGAGTTGTCAAAATTTGTTGAAGTCGAAGTTACATGAGTTATAGGCTAAAGAAAATTATGACTCGATGGGTTCGTCAAACAATTAACAGTACGGCTCGAGTTGATTCGATCATGTTTAACAACAAAGTATATAAAATGCGGTATACACTTAATCTAGGCATCTTGGTGAATTTCGAATCAAAATATTGTTTCGGGGATAATACGGGGTTGTTTGTCCGACAGCGGAAACGAAATGACCAATTGGTCGCAAAGACTGAAGAATAAGTTTAAAAATTTTAGCGGAAAAAAAGTTCAAACTAAACAAGTAGATACGTTGTCTGCTTTGACTCGTGACACTCGTCGCAATCGTTTACATCATACATCCTCCACCCACACACTATAACAGCCCTCATATAATTTTCAACAGTTTCTCTACTCTCCTCCGACGTTTCTATTTAACGCATCAGAAGATTCCTATCATCTCATCGCACGCCCAATTATCATCGCTCGATCTATCGTCTTTCTCGTCTTACGCACTATACTGGTGCAACAACAACATCAAAATAACTCTCGCATATTCGTTCCTACCTGCTCTTCCACTCGTCCGTCTAAGCATCATCATCATTTTTTTGCATTTGCATGGATGGACGACCGCTGGGGGTCTTTGAACTATTCCAGGCTATGTGCCTTTGCTAGTGGAGAAGGTGGGTTTTCTGATGGAGTTCTGTTACGAAGTTAAGTTTGGGTTTAGGAGATTATAAAGGGGACGAGGCCCATTCTATTGGACGAGTTTTTGGATTTGCCACTATGGGCGGGTAAATAGGGGATTGGAGACCAAGGTTCTGGATGTGAGAGAAGTGTGAGTTAGAGTTCCTGTAGAATAGTGCGGAGGACTGTTTGTGGATAGTTTTCTTTACACTCTGGAGTCCGGCGGATGCAAGGGTAATTTCGTTCCTGACGTAAGTTGGAAGACCAAGGATGGTTCTGGTGCCTATGGTTTGAACGACCTCGATTCTTTCCCATTGGGATTTCGTGGCGAGGGTCATCATCATTTTCGCCACACTCATAATATATATACTCTGTGCTATTCTTCCCCCGACACTCCAAACCACCATAACACGGTCGGTCACATAAAACGCCCTTCTATCCGTCCCTTAAGATCTTACGTTTCGCATCCGTCATAATTATTACGGTGGTGGCGCTAGCAAAGAATAAGCAAGAAGCCGAAACCTGCACGCCGGAATACACTCTAAAGTTTTTGCCGTACGCAAGAAACATGATGCGAGTATTATTATTCGCTAAAATAATTTATTACCTATATCTAATATTAGTTATCTACTGATTAGGTCGTCGCATTCGACAGTTTGAGCTAGAGGTATTGTTTTAAAACCGATTCAAACGCGCAAGCTTTTTTCGACCAAAATACAATTCGACCGTTCACGGGTACCTAATTTCTAGCATTTCCTTTATAGTTCAACGGGACGTGTACCACCCAAAACCGCTTTTGTCTATAATATATACATATACAACATTATATTATGTTACTAATCATTTACGAGTGAAGCACTATTATTGTGTTTATATATACCAATAATATTTTACGCTACGTGACACTTCGGCGGACAGACGTGAAATGTATAATATGTGTGGTTGAAATGTGTACCGTATTTTTTTTTAGCTTACTTCTTTCTTTGGGGCGTACGGGACCGCGGGCTTTATGCTGTTTTGCCTATCACCGATCTCTTTAGAATTAGATATAATACAATTGGATTTCGTTTGAGCGGTCGGGTGCTCGGCTAGCAGACTGTTGTCTGCTACGCCTGGTCTTTGGGACAGTGTGTTATTCGCAGGGTTTTTCTGCGGGGGTTTCGCGATTTTGTCTACCGAGGGTTTCTCTACGGACGGGTCCAAAGCGTTCTTGGTATCATTCCTGCAAATCGTAATAAATATACACGTGATTTAGATGGAAAACAAAAAAACGTGTGCGTCTCGCCCGACCGGTGAAAATAATATTACTTATAACAATTTATAATACAATCGTGAGAAAAAATTCGTATAAACAAATAGTATGTGGTGATGTACGAAATTAATGATTACAAGCGCAAAATTATAGACCGCGGCGAATAATAGTATGATATTGTAAGATTACAATCGTAGATATAATGATAGTCCGTATAAACCGTTTATTTTTGATACATTTTTGTTAATATTTCCGCTCGTCCGCGGAGTGTATGCGTATCTATAGGCATTATTAGAAGAGTGATGAATATATTTTGTGCGAGTGTGGATAATACGTTGATGAGAATGAAGAAATTACAAAAGCAATAACTATAAAATAAATTATACTCGACGGGTAAGTGATACCGAAGTGAATTAAAAATGTACGAGACGCAGGTATTCGAAGTGGCGTATTTATCCTAAATATGCTATAGTAAATCATAGCGAATAGTGTTGGTGTGTTGGTAGGCACGTGTATAGTGGGTGAGTAGGTATAAATATCGTGTACATCTAGGTGGTAATATATGTAGGGTATACAGGGGTTGAAGTGAGGGAGGTTGCAGGAGGACTCGGTCTCCCTACTTCCGATCACGGTGAAATAGCATCCCCTTTAACCGATTTTAAAGAATAAACGTTAGAACGTCCAAAATTAATAGTTAAAATGATCCGTTTATCTCCGTTTATAACAAAACATACTTTTCAAAATCCAAATTTTTTTTGAAAATAATTTTACTGTTTACACGAGACTGTAGTGTAGAGGATAGGTAACCTATAGAGTACGTCGTGAATTGAATTTAGAGTGTATCAGAAGTAGTTACTAAAATAACTATCTCAAAATATGTAAACAACATTTATGGGGGAGCAGTAGGTATTATAACCAATAACACGTTATAGTGACAAAAAAAAAAAGAGATGATAGAATTACCGTATAAAAACTTTTAGAATCCAAAGTTGTGTAATCCGATTAATGTTTTACCACATACAAATTTGTTAATCTGAAAATTTCAGAGCTAAAAAAAAAAAAAACAAGTTTGTCGTAATACTGTTCCGGTTTCCACACACTATTTCATTTAATTAGTGAACATTTCAAACCATTCGTGGCGTTTTTAGAAATTTCGATTTTTTTCGTTCATAAACAAGTCAACGCGAATTAGAAAATCATCAGATTATATTACTTTAAATAAAGTATGATTTACGGCGAAAATCTATCATAAATCACGAGAGATACCTGCTAGATTAAAAGATCAATGATGCTCCCAGAATCTAAAAATATTTAGAGGAGTAGGATAGTACTCACAAATCTAGTAGGAGCCTCTGTATATCGAAGTACTTCATCGAGGCTTGCAGAAAACGCTTCAAAATTGTTTGGTATGGGAGTCCCCCCTGTCATTTTTTCCCATTTTAAGCGCTCAGGGTGTAGAGGAGGTAGACGCTGTCATTTGGAAGTTTAAATAAGACAATATCGGAATATTCTTTTCCATTATAAAATTTTTGTTAAAATAAACTGTTATTATTATTTATTTGTTTAAACTGCACGATTAATATCACCTAAAGGTGTATAAATCGTTTTGACACAAACGTTTTGTCGCCGGGACGGTTATTATTGTTTAGTTTATTTAAGTTGTTGTATCAGCTTGACGACGATTAGGTAGGTACGTACCTAACGACTCGATGCCAAACTATTATTAGGTATATTATTTGTAAACTGGTACTCGTACCGTCGTAATTTGTACGATTGTTATTATTAATCAAGTAAACATTTTTTTTTCTACAACCTTAATCCTTTTGTATAAAAAGAAACATAACAACTCGGACAATACGAATAGTCACTATGTACGTATTATTATATTTATTAAATCATCAATAATTCCGATTTTTGTTGTTTCGCGGTGGACCTTGACAGCCGACATACTGATATAAAATTATTATTTTTATAAATCACAATGGATGGGAAATTATTACATAACGATATAGTATGGTTAGTAACCATAGTCTGCGTTATGGATACAAAAATCCACGGGTATCACCTGTACGTTACACGCATATTATTAAACATTTGTTTTGAAAAATATGAATTCATCGAATCGTGGAAGAACAGTGTAATATTATAATATTTGTGAGCTTGTAATTATTATTATCTAATCGGTATAACAAAAACTTCTGGTCCTACAGGGTGCGTATTTTTATGCGTTACCGTTTTTCAACGTACAATATATAGTTAGGTATAATGTGTAATATAAAAACGTCAACTATACCTAAAAAGTGATTCCGTCTCGACGACATTTATCGTGGTTTGTATATTATAGCGTTATTTTCATTTCAATATAACTACGAATCGTCCGTTTATTATACCGCGTAGGTACATCTAAAGCTACCACTATAATAATATTATGTTATCATGTGTTACAGCTAGAATAAGCAAATTTCAACAATCGTTATTGTTATGTGAGCGCCATGCAAAATTATTATTATTAATAGGACTCGTCTTCGAAAGGTGCTGATTATAGCGAAAATTCACGTTAGATTTCCCGACTGTAGAATCTACTAGGTCTAGGTATAGGGAAAATGAGAATTAGCCCTTAAAATTAAGCGTTCTCACTTCCGTCCCAGCAAAAAAAAAAACTGTCGATTCATGGTCGGTGGCGGCAATTTTAAGGTCTCGAAACACAATGTCCGGAAATCAATAGACTTTCGTAAGCCTGTCAAAATATATTGTTGGTATGCTTCTATCAGTCTATATCATGTTATAAAATTCATTCCATTAGGTACGTTTTTCAAAGTCTGTTACGAAAATGTACAAGACGAATTTGTCATCACAGATGTAACATCAAATTTCGTAATAAATACCTGTACTTTTGATACTAATACGCCTGTATATTGTAATGAAACAAATAATTCACACATACGTTACGGTAAAATTGAACTAAAAAACGATTTGTCATTGTTTTGGCCGACGCACCAAGACGTATTTTACGGATTTTAATGAAAAAAAGTGATTTATCTAAACATTTTTAGGGAGGGCTCCCTCAGCACCCCTGAATACGACGCCACTATAGCAGCAAACAATTATGTGATCAACAATATAACATGATGAATAGCGGTGTAGTTTATAAGCGCGTGATATAAAATACAACAATTATGAGTGGCATGCTTGATGAAATGGCGGTCTGCTCGAGTGGAAACACAACACGAATACATATAGGTAAATGATGTAACCAGAAACATAATGCGCGTGTAATAAAACAATGTTAGCAGACGGGACGCATAACGTTAAATTCGTGCGCCGATTTCATTAATAATATCATAATTATATTACACGTCCGATATAGACAATAGCTGAATTGGAATGCATACTTTTGACTTTTCCAACAGTAAGATTTCAGGTGATGTGGCGTGCAAGTGTTTTCACAGCATTCCTCCACGATTGGTACTCTTTTTCGTCGGCGGCTAGGAACGGTAACTTCTGCATAACATACAACGGGCGAATTGAGTACGACAGTAATAACTATTAGGTATACTTATACATAATATTTTTAATAGAATGACCTCCACCAAGAAAATAATTAGCATAAAATAAAAATTATTATAAATAAAAACTATACAGTGTAGAGATTCGCTCTTATACATATTTTACAACGTTCCAACATAATCACCGAACAATACCTAATAGAGCCCAGCTTGCCCGAATACATCAACGAAAATATCAAATGATTGTTGCGGATAAATTGTTTTAGAAATAACATTGATACTGTGTATTTTGAACAATTGTTTGGACGATGGGAACACTTTTTTTTGTGTTGCAGTAATTCCTTAGTAATAGTTGTTCGATCGTGAGTGCTTGTTTTATTTCAGCCCCAAAAAAAACACTTGAACCACTTGTGCTCTTGGATTGCGCGGACTTTAACTTAGAATATTTCAATATTCTCGAATGAAATCAAACAGTATTGAATCTTACGCGTTAAACCTCGCGCTATCGCATAAATGGATTAAAACCTAATGTATTTAACATTTATAGGTACTCTCATTAATTATTCTCACTATCCATAGTCACACACATTTGAGCACGCGAATAGTCCCAGCCTGGAGATAATCATAAATTGTATTTGAATCGACTCACTCTCATTTCACAACCATTTTGGCAATGATAACGTGTTTTTAAAATTTAAAATATGGGTACCTATCATGGACCTTAGCAACGGTTGTACGATGCTATATGAGTTCAACAGTTATCAGTTTCGACAGCTTACATTTACGATGAAAACGTTTTTTAAATAGAATTACTCGTGTAAAATTTTGTTTATTAGCATTGGTTGTACCGCTTTTATGTTTAAACAATTGTATTCAGTTGTATCAGTAGCGCAAGTTAGGCCATTTTATAGGGGTCGCAAAATGAACTAAACATTTCCCAACATCCCCTGCACACGAAAACTCTATTTTTGTTTCACATATTCAAAAGAAGAAAAAAAACTATGCGACCGATCTCTGCACTGGTGGTGTAGATTACTGCAGTTTCGTTTGGATCGTTGATTTGGAAGGTGAAGATTGACGTTTTATATAATAAATTTTCGATAAATCATTCTACAAGTACATAAAAATTACGATTTTCAGCGAAATCTGCGGTGTGTAAAATACTCAACAATTCGCAAGTATTAAAGTTCTTTATTGAGCCGGTAAAAATGCAGGTTTTACGACGTTCGAATTACGTTCATTCCAGTAATGTGTAAAATTTCCAACTAGACTGATGAACTTTTGGACGAATGACCGCCCAACAAATAAAAAAGATAACAAAATAACATAATCATGTATACCTATTATTCTATATCAGTTTAGGACACTGCCAGACGTGCGATTGCTGAAGGCCAAATTTTAAATCCGTGTACTCCCAAATGCCGCCGATTGGCAAACATGGGGATGTTCGGGATGCTTGGGGAGAGAATCTCGGCTGTCAGCCAATCGCGCTCAAAATCGGCGCTTTCAGTCACACTGGCCATACATACATCGTAAAAAACAACAGCGCTTCTTCATATTTAAAAAAATATAAAAGAGACACACTCACTGTTTAAAAACGAAAATTTGTGAACTTAAGTGAACCAGGGGAAGTTTCGCCACGTACTGCAGTCAAAGAATACATCGCTAACTTTACCAAACTCAATAAAAACCAGAGGCGGTTCGTGCAGAGATATGTCTGGGGGGGGGGCATAGTCCACTTTAAATTTTCAGAAAATGCAAAAGTTCGAGAAAAACCTATTTTTACACTATCAGTTCAATCCTGCTATTTTTTTGCTTATAAGACCAGTGACCACCGATGTAATATATACAATATCACGGTAATCTATTAAAGAAAAAAAAATAGTCATTTCGCGTAACTCTATACGTGTTATGCAAAACACTGACCATCGTTGACCGGATTGGAGTTGTATCCGTTATGGCAGATCAACGCCAAAACGTTGGCGAGCTGTGATCCGCAAAAATGCCTCGGCGTGTCCCACGAAAAGTTGACTAGCGGCAAGCTGCTTACGTGGCTGGCCAGCAACATGACTATCACCAATGCCACAGTTTTCATAGCAAATTATGCCTGAAACGAAGAACACTATTGTCAGTACGCATATTTGTTATGTACGTAAATATAAAGGTAAAAACATTTAAATTTTGCAAAGTTGGACGGAAAAACTAACACGAAAAAAATTATAGGATAGACGGACATGTAGAAAAAAGGTAGGTTTAGCGCGCCACCGTGTGCAGGAGGAGAAGGTCACAGTTTTTGGCTGGGTCACTGGTTCGCAAGCTGTAGTTTGATGTTTACGAAAATTATTATATATAATTAATATATACTCGGCAAGTCAAATGCTCGCAGCAAAAATATGGTAAAATATCTGGCACAAATGTTTTCGAAACCTTTATGTTGTTATTTAAATATGTATCCGTTTCGATAGTGTGTGAATACTTTAATAATTTTTGGAAGAGCTGTTATTGTTACAAAACAAAAAGGACAGTATGGACGAAATAATAACGATGAATTATCGAGGTAACAAAATAAATTATTTTTCAATTAATTATTGACATTATTTTTTAACAACATAGAAAACCGTGTTTTTATGCCAGGATAAAAGTCTCGAATCTTAAATATAAATTTTTATTATGAAATATGTGTGCGTTTTATCAAATACCTGCGACAATTTAAAAATTTAAAATTTATGATTTTTACTCAAAAATGATCGAAATTGTTTGAAATTTGTTTGGCGTTTGAACTGCATCCAATCTAATAATATGCGACAGAGTTTCAATAAATTTGTATAATTTATACTGAAAGTAGTTAAAAATACACATAAAACACAAAAAAGACATTATAAATAACGATGTAAACAGATTTGTTGATACAGTAATACAATGTTGAGATTCTAAAAAGAAAATTAAAGGTTTACAATAACCATAGCGCAAACAAATCATGAAATATAAATCTTCTAAAATATTGAAGCTTAACACATCGAAAAAAATAATTTTCAATATAAGTGGCTTTTTTTTTTATCTATAAATGCATTTAACCCTGCTTATTGACGTGTGAAAAGTTCAAGCAATTTGGAGATTTTTTGAAAACTTTGACGTTTAATTGTTTTTAGATCATAACTAAAAAAATAGCCGATTACCACCTATATTTTGAGTGAACGTAGTAATAGTGTAAGAGCGCTCCTTCAATCCGAAAAATTGACGACAGAAAAAAAAAAAACAATTCGCCACTGAAAATCTAAAAACCATAAAAAAGCTAAAAGAACTGTGACTAGAGCGCTGATTTACACAAGTATTAATATTTTAAAATTAACGACCACTAGCTATTTCCTTGGCGAACTTTTATGTAAGTTTTACTCAATTTATATAAGTATATATACTTACTTTAACAGATACAGTTAAAAACGAGACAAATATTGAAATTCAACAAATTAGTTAAAAATAATGCCAATGCTGTAAAAACCTATTATTCCGGTGTTTTAAAAGTAACTACGTAGAAAGAGATCGGGTGAAAAAAAAAAAAAACTGAACGAGAAATGTTTTCAAAACGACGAGCACATATTTTTGTGTTGGTATTTTGAGTGACTGAAAATCTAGACTGTATGACAAGTTAAGGGTGATAAGTACTTGTATTATTGTTGAAACGTTATAGAGTAAAAAAAAAAAAATTATCGTTGTGTGGTATAACGAATGTAAACATTTTGATGAGATTATCGAAAACGAATTTAATTTTGAAACAAAGAAGAAAATAGAGTAGTACAAGGTCGAAACACACATTATTTGTAAAATACGCAACTAAAAAAAAAAAAAATCAATAATTTAATAATTAATTAACTGTGTGTTAAAAATTTTAGTTAAGTGTTATACGTTTAAAAGCAAGTTCAAATAATGCAGATTAGGAAGTGATATCTTGTACCCAAGCATAGTTCACAAAATTCGAAAAACTAACGATTTTAATTAATAGCGTTTAAATGATAATAGCGGTGTATTGAATAACTCGCGTTCGGTTAAAATGAGTCTCATATTTAGTGGTGATATTATGTTAGAGATTGTACAATAGTTATAATATTATTATTACCGTGTGAGTATAGTGACGACAGTTTTTGTCAAATTTTCACCGTGCTGCACGATGACGACCATGGGCGCTGATATTAAATGGGCGTAATACGAATTAAAGTATATTATACAGTGTTGAAATATCGAACACAACAGAATAATAACAATAATATGTACAAGAGCCGAGTGCTTTAAGGATATTTCGGACGAGTTTTACTCTGAAAACGGTTCGAGCGTAGTAATTTCATGATTCGCGGGCGAAAAACAACTGCGGACTGTACAACGCGGAACGTTTGTTAAACAATCTACTTTATGATCGGAAAAACAAAAAAAAAAATTACAATATATTGAAACGATGTAGAGAACGAAGTTTTACGAACAACAATAAACCGTCGGCTGTCGGGAATCATTATTTATATAGGTAGGCATCGATTACGCCTGGCGGATTACAGTTCAAAATCACATTCGTGATAAATCGTAGAGTATGTGGTAGGGGACGGTTATGTCGAACAATATATCGTACGATATGGACTTGAAGTTGCTTGGTCGTCATTAATTATTGTCGTATTATTGTTGTGTACGGGATTTGGGAGTCAAAAATGTATTGTTTTAAAAAATGGCGGGAGTAAATATTATAATAATTGATCAGCTTCAACCTATGGACTAATCATTGTACACACGCACCGGACTAATATTATAATACCGTATTGCCTTCAATGAAAACAGCCAGCTGCAGTGTGCAAGGGCCGAAACGATATTATCCAGGCTGCAGTGTCAGAGACTGAAATGTTCATTTTTTTGTACTACACACTCTATATGTAATGAAATTGATTCGACCCGGGATGGAGCCTTCCCCTAACCCGAACGCCCCTTCAATCCATAGAGATATTTGTGAAACGCCACTGAACAAACACCCAACGGTTTCTCTCTTTAGACTCGTTGATAAGAAAATTTGTTTTCTGTGATCGGTTAAAGTGCTTAATTTTTCACAAAAGAGGCGCAAACAAATCGAAAAGTGGGCATGGATCGTGGTTGCCTACTAAAAATAACCTTTTTCACTATGAATATAAATTTATTATGAACCGTTCGAATCAAAGATATTCAATGTTCACATTATAATATTATTTACATGAGCTTTATTGGTGTTAGCTTTTAAAGTTGTGATTATAATACCTTCTATTCAAAATGTAATAAATTTATAAAATACTCAGAAATTTAAATAAAACACTGCAAAAATGACCTTTTAAAACCTTTAGTTTTTTGGTACTGCTGCACATAAACGCAAGGTCTGATTTTTTGTTGTTATGGGCAGTAAGTAGGTAGCCGATACAGTTACAAAATCATTTTCGTCTTTTTTTCAATACGTTTGTGAAAACTATAAACAATAGGAGAAACAGGCTTTAATATTGTTACAAGTTATTATTGTTACACAGTTTTTATTTGTTTGTATAGTTTTATAATTACCTATCACTCGTTTAAGTGTGATAAAACAATTTTACTCGAAAACAAATTGTTTTCATGTACCTACTTGGTACGTTAAAATAAAATATTCAGTCACAATATGATTTTACTATTAAGTAAAATTCGGTTCTTGTTGAAAGCGGGAAAAACTCAAGACGTATGATTTTATATTTTTTAAAATTGCATGCCGAACATAGATGTATAGATGTGTTTAAATCACTACATGGCAAACGAACATTATGAAATATTGAAATATATTGTAAAGGACAACGTTTGATACCGACTCTATTAAGCCCATTAAACTATTTTAGTGTTCAAACAGTAGGTATATCGGTTCTTACAATAGATCTCTAACTATTGTTACAACTCCAACGAGTTTTGCAATAGGTAGGTACCATCGTTTGATTTATTTATTTTTTTTTAATTAGTGAATTCTTTCGATGTTATTCTTAGACGATTTTGAACAATTTTGAGCAGTTGTTCAACGGAAGTTTATCTATAAATATGTACATAGCGATTATATTTAAACGCACATACGGTAAATTAACTGCTCAAAGTTCTTGAAAATCGTTTACGAATAACACAATATCATTATATTACATTACACTTGATCACGCCCGACAACATTTCCGTATTTTTTATCCTCTACAAAACTGTATACGACTCATTTTCTTTATTTTGTTGCGTCTTCCGTTAGCACTAGATTCATTTCAATGCACACTGTATACCGAACCATCAAAGGTTTCTTCATACTAGAGACCAAAATGTTTATAATGGCTGAATAATAACAATAAAAAAAAAAAAATTTAAACACACGTGTGTACAATATGATTAATTGATATCATAACAGTAATGAAAACAATTGCACTACGAAACAAGTAATGGGATTAAAAGTGAGTGATAGTATACTTTTATGTGATATGAGTATGACGCAATTTTTCATTACTTACCTATCAAATTTTTTTAGCATATAGCTAAATACGGTTTTTAAGTTTTACTATACAGTGTAGTACGATTTCATCAGCGCAAAAATTTTTCGAACAAATAATTATTTTAACACAAATTTGAAATCATTAAACAAAATAGTTTTACATTTGTGCGATAAGTGCAAGAGACGTTTAGGGTAACTTGTCATACACAATCGCATACAAACATGGCTTACATAAATGTTTGCCGTATAATATAGATGTTCGCTATGATTTGTGTGTCGGTCAATCTGACGCATTTTTAAATATCTAAAACAAATTATAAACAATCTTCTCTTCTTGAAAAACCATCCTCTTTTTTCCGTTCCCACCCACTATTTTCAACTCTTACGGACCCAATAATCCACTCTACGTCGCCTTAAACTCAGTCACAGATCTCTTCATGTACCGTTACGCATATTGTCACGCTCTTATTATGATCGTTGTATTATACTCATTAGATAATTAATTTAATTATGTGTATCAATCAAAATGGCGAATAATTATCAAATAAATGATCAAGTCGAATTTCATAAGAGTTAGTAATTAATACTCAACGGGCTAAGTCTTCCAAGTTACCCTTTTTTCCGCTTATGCAGTGTGCAAAATTTTGATTTTCGAAATTGAACTGTTGGAAAACATCGGGCAAGCGTAGCCGCACCAATCAGAATGGTATATCATGGTATACATTGATCAATGAACAATAATAGTTTGTCAATTAGTAGTTATCACTGTTATAGACTTTGCGCGCGTAATAATTTTTCGATCTTGAACAATTTTGGGAGACCTAACCTTTTAATAGGTAGAGTCCAATATAAAATAAGTCACCATGATCGTTTTTAAAAAAATATACTGTACAATACGCATAGTTTTGCTCTATTCAAAGTAATCATTCGCGGGCGATACGCGCAGTAGTCGCATACTCGATTAAAAACAATTTAATAATAAAAAACGCGAAAAACACTTCACTCGCTTCAGTCGGACAAAATTAAACTTTTCGTAGGTAGGTACTAAATATAGCGTTACTACTTATATTTAGGTAGGTGGTACACACTACTCGTGTAAAATATAATGAACGAAATGGTTTTTTTTAAGTATGACAATGACCCGTTTCAAGGGCTTCGTTTTGAGTACAATAATAATAATAATATCCATGATACGCATACGTGCCATCAATCATTATGTTACATGTTTATCTAACAACAACAACAATTTTTTCTTTTGTTTTTAAATTTTTTTTGGTGTATAGAATCTGAGACAGGTAACTATTTTGTTGGGTAAGTTAATTTGAACGTTTTATTTGAGTTGAATTATAATCTGCGTACGTTTAATATTTGTCTTACTCTGAGAATTTGAGCAAACTGCAAACGGGTTATACTTTATTTTGATACTTTATACATAGATAGGTGTATGCGTAAGTATATCAGTTATTACGTAAAACAATATGTTCTTCTACTCGCCTTTTGTCTACGCTTAAAAATTTACACCAACTAATAGTTAAATATTGTTATTCTATCTATTTTATCAGACCAATAAAACAACTTGGTACATCTCAAGTTAAGAAACATTAAAATTTGTTTATCTGGAATTTTAATAACGTAAGATAAAAAAATAAAATAATTCTCGTGTTTTTGTGTTCAAATTTAATACAGCGAGTATGGAAAACATTCAACTCGAACTATGAAAAATTTTAAAGACATGCGAACTGTTGACGACCGCTGTAGATAGATATTCAACATAATACGTATATTAACCGGTTAACTATCGGTTAACGACTATGAGTTTGGCCAATATCACTTGAGAAATGAGAATTTATGGTTTTTTAATCGTCCATCACAAGATCAGGGCAATATTTAGGTAGTACACGGATAGGTTACAGATAGGGTACTTTTATATTGTTTTTAAGTATAAAATACACAAGGCTGGTTATTAACGAATTAAAAAGTTAAAAATTTTGATATAGATCAAGATACTAGTAGAGGTACGAACTTTAAAAATCTGAAAACTCTTTCTACCCGAATAGTTGAAAAAAAAAAAAAAATACATCGTTGTAAAAACAAAAAAACGTTTCTCGCTAACGCTCAGAATCTAAAAAAGTGTTCCGTGCAAAACCGTTCACCTCAATCGCTTTAAAAACTATTTTTCGTCCCACTCGACGCGTTTATAATAATTTTAGTTGGCAGGATATTTTACTTACTTCACGTCTCCGAAGTGAACGCAATCCGGACGTGAAAAAAGAAAAAAAAAAAGATTACACTTTGGGTGGGTCACTAGTTTAGAAGTTGCGGTTTAAACGCATCATTTTTAGTGTATCTGAAAGCAACGTTCCCTTCGAACATACGATCCTGAGCAAGCTTAGTTGTCTAGTTTACGTTTTGGTAAAAACAAATTTAACAATAAAAACTTTTATCAAACCTGTATCTTTCCTATTTTAATATTATGTAAAAGTTTCAGCTCGATCCGATCTTTATTTTGAATGTTATGATCAAAAAAATCTAAATCGATGTGTAAAAAATACGTTTCCCATAACTGTTTGTTCCCCTCCATAAGAAATACACATCTTGGTTCAATTACCTATCTTTAGAGGTATCATACGTTCAAATCGGAGTATTTTTTCTACTAGAACTTTTGATCACAGAAAAAATATCATTGTGAAAACAGTACATTCTTTGCTAACGCTAAGAATCTTAAAATATTGTCACTCCGGTATACGTGACCTGGAATTATTTATTTCAGTTGTAGTATATATGCTGTAGGTAAAATCATACTTGCAATGTTATTTTCGGAAATAATTTTGCAATTTAACACTTTTAACACGGCTTTCGTCTATTCTGGAAAGTCACGTGGACGTCCCTGACTGTACCGTGTCACTACGGCAAAACCGAAGTTCGAGGCAATAACGGCACGTTTACTTTCAGCAAATAAACACCTCTAAACTATTGTGAAAATTTAATTTGATGATTTAACTGAACACTGTTTTTATGATCCATAAAAAGTTCACTAGAAAAAAACGCATACAAAATCAATACGTCCTTGATGATCGCGCTTAGAATCTAAATTGATACAAACGTACACCCGTTGTTTATTTTATTGGTTGACGAGGTGTTCAAAAATTTCAACCAACTCATTTGGAAATATCCTAATTAGTAAGATGGGAAAATAGAAAATAGTTCAGTTTTAGAGGGGTTTTTTTTTTTTTTTGTTGCAATACTGATAAAGGTACTTCTAAGTATTTTCATCTCATACTTGTTGATAATTCAATTGAACTCAGAATATACCATGAAGTGAAAACGCTACAACATATTGTAGGTTAAAGCTTACTTATAGTAGTCCTATTGTAAAAAAAAATTATGATTCTAAACACAATATTATTAATTAATAGATCTTACTCCGTGATATTATTCTACACGAACGCTGTGTTTTCTATATTAAATTTGTAAAACATGCGAGTTTTTACTATAGTGGTTCAACACTTAAAATACGAGTATTTAACATCAACACTGCAGGACAAGGCCCATAAAACAATTACCATAATTTGGTGCGTGTAATTACAATTTCTCTTTACGTATAAATTATCAATATTATTGAATCTACACTATATTGCATAGATAGGTATGGTTATAGGTATTAGTTTTAATGTTGTTTACTATCGATTCATAAATTTTACGATGTTATTTTATCTGATAAAAAATAAAATTAATTTTTTTATTGTTCCGATAATTCTATGTTAAAAGTGCCACACAGTGCAGTGCGCCGCCAATGCAGCGCAGTGCGCCGCCAATGCAGCGCAGTGCAGTGTTTACTACCTATTTGAAAATAAAATAGTTAATATTAATACGTATCACGAACTAATCTTATCTCACAACGATTGACTTGAGAAAATAATAGTAGTCGAACACAGAATACATTTTGTACTGATATCTCTGCAGTCTACGGCCATTAATATGGTGCCAAATCTGAAGGATTGTGCTAGAATACTTTTAAAAAGAACAGACGGCCCTTCCTTTTGTGTCCCCAAGTCAAGAACTGGGTGTTACGTGTTGATACGGTGTTATGATATTTAACTAATAATTAAAAAATAGCAAAATTTAAACGCAAGGCTGGGCAAGTTAACTACTTTTTTTACTCGTTGAGTTACGGGTCTTTGTCGTCGATGGATTTTCTGATACAACTACGTTTGTATTTATCCGATTTTCGTTCTGAAAACGGTTCTATACTTGTGATTATATCGAGAAACGTCACGTACTAAACATTTGGTAGCACTTAATCATTATTCTAATAGAATAAATGGATTTTCAGTCGTGCCAATACATTTTATTTTTAAAAACATCATTTCGTATTTTCATGGTTGTGATTTTTTTGGTAAGACAACACCGATAAGTTGAGTTCAAGACGAAAACCTAAACACTGTTTTTTAAAAAAAGATGATTTCGAAAATAAGTAAGTTTTCTTAATTTTATGGCCGTTTAAAATTGATCAAATATTGTCATAATTTCAACATTTCAATTATTATTTATTTCTTTAAAAAAAATATTTTCAAAAATCTTATAAAAACAGAGAAGACATTGTAGTGAGTTTAAAACCGTTTTCAGAATAAGAATTGGATAAGTATAACCCTATAAATTTGGGGAACTGCGTCATAAAATCCAGTGCGACGAAGAACAAAAAATCAAGTTAAGTTAAAAGTTATTTTTTAAATCGTTTTAATTTAAAAGTTAATCAACAAAAAAAAAATTAAATTAATTTGAAATATAGATAATATTTCATGTTTTTGATTTGCACGCTTTTGTTTCTAGTAAAATTTTTTATCGCATTTTTTTTTGAAATTTTCTTTTTAGTAGGTACTAATACATTTTTTTTAAAAAAGAGTTTAAAAAAAATTAAATTATTACAAATCAATTTATAGTTAACACGTTAAATTAAAAAAAAAAAATAATTTTTTAAGTTAAAAGTAACGAAAAAAAAAAAAATTAACTTATTTACTTAATTTATTTAATTAAAACTAACAACTATTTAACTTTTAACGAGCTAATGTCCAGCTTTGTTAAAATGTTACTACGATAAGCAATAACTACATACCTATTACAATGGTTTTGATGATTTTATATAATTTTAGTTCACCCTTAAAAACTATTTGTTTGAAAACGTTTGTTTATCAGTATCAAACATTTAACAAATTTTAAGTTCAGAAGAAAAAGACGATATGAGGGAATATTTCCATTCACACTGATAAAATGGTCACTCTATTTACGTTTGTTTCAGTCAAAACATAAAACATTTTAAAATAAACAGTTAATCTATCTAATTGTGAAATATGTTATTTTTGTACAAATGAGTTAATGCAAATCTCTCACTGAACTTTGATTAAGGTACAATTATTATTACAACACAACTTGTTGTTGGTGACTGTACCAGATCAAAGGACATCGCTTATATAGTAGTATTGAAAATGGCTCTTATAGTATCATAATACTAGCTGCAAAAATGTTCGCTAAACAAAATCAAATGGTTTTAATCGTTTAGTTAGAGAAATACAAAAGAAATAAGATTAGGTGTAAAAGTTGAACGCAAAAAATTTAACAAGAAATATATTTGTGTAGACGTTTACGCGTTTTTACAGTTAGTGGAGTATAGTTCTATATTGTATTATGTCTATGAAAATTAAAAACTATACGCTATTTAGAGACGTCGTCGCGTGACCATAATATAATTAATATTATTTTGAATTAGATTTCACGTTTGACATTTAATATATTGCTGTCTGTGGAAACGATATTTGATAGTTAAATGCCTCTTTTGAGAGTTTTTCTCATTTTCGCTATCAAAACAACAGAATAGCTGTATATGAATATTTTTTCAAGCTCCAGAACTTAATTTAGAGAGGGGGGCAACAAAGGCCCAAACATTTAACAATTGTTTGGGAAATTTTTCCCATATAAACTTATATTCTCTGTCTAATAGTTTCTCGAACACAAGTTTCACATAGGTTTTTAGATTTTTTCTTTCTTGAAAATGCAGACAACTCATACCAATTCTAACGTTTATAGAACAGGATTACTCTTATAAGACAAACCCAATTACAAATGTTATTTATTTTCTTTCAACTACTTGTAGTATTTAGATTAAAACTTGTTCGTATTTTTTGAACTGAAAAAAAGTGTATTCTTCTGTGCACAATTTACATACACCGATAACTGTGAAAACTTCATTAAAAACACATAGTTCATTTACCGCTCAAAGTTTTGTAAAGTCGTTTATAGAAAAAAACTTTTAAACAAGTCTTTATAAAGGCCATAAGTCTTACTTTACTCATAGTTTAAAATGTCATGGGGGTCTCTCATACGTATCACCCGTATAGTTTTGATAGTGAAAACACTAAGTATTGCTGCAAATAAAAATATTTCGTTACATAATTATGGTTATAGTTATCTATAAATGAATTTTTGAAAACTCAATACAATTGTAGTTAGAGATAAAGCACATTGAACAAAATAAAGGCAGTTATAACGTAGGAATAAGAAATAGTTATGACCTAAATTTACCTATATAAGACACATGGGTACGTTATTATGACCATTAGTCAATTATTTTTGATATTTGGTCACCACAACTACAGTCAAACGTTATGGAAGTCTAAAGTCAATTTTGTTTGATCTAAATTACTTATTTATAGTGTAAGTATCTGTTTTGTTACTGTCGTAGCTGATTGAAACTGATTTGTTTAGTTATTTTTACAGTTAATTAATACAAGAAAATATTTTATATTAATATTAGGTATATATTATTATTATTATATATTAATATTAGGTAATATATGTAGTTTGTAAAAACGAGCGCTAAATGACTCTTGATTTGCATAGTGTAAAATAATATTAATTTGTTTAATATGAAATACCAATCTGTTTGTATTTGTAATTGCGGCTTGTTAACAAACGAATTGATTTGTCGGAAGGGATCTTTACAACCTAACGCTATATGTGATAATAAGATGTTTCATTACATTTTGCATACACATAAAAGAAAAGAATAGAAAAAAAAAAAACAAATAAAAGCTAAATAACCAAAGAAATGCAGATAAAAGGGCACCAAGAAAACAATAATAATTGGGCTTAATTATAATGCACGTTTATGTAATCACAAAACAGATTGTTATTGAGTCGGTTGGTTCATACCTAAACATTCATATGCGATACATTATTAACTCCAATTAAATAAACCTTTTCCTTGCTGGCGATAAAATGGAAGGAAAAGATGAAACCACTAACTTTTTTTCTCATACTGTTACATTTAGCGGTCAGTTGATAAACTAGGATTCTATAAAAAGAAACATCTCCATTTTTCCATATTAACATCGGATTCGGTGTCACGAGGTCAAAGGCAAGGGACCATTTGAAAAAAATACAATTTTTCTTATAATATTAATCGTGTAATTTAAACGATTTTTAAAAGAATAATTGAAAAAAGTGGATAGTATGTCAATGTTATGGGTGGCCAACTGTTTTGGGAGGTATAGGTAATACGAACGTTATAAAATGAGAAAGCGTTGCTTACGAAAATAAAAATCATGGACTCGAGTTAGGTACCTAAATCAAAAACTCAATAAAAAGAATTAGCTTCAAAATGATAAAAAAAAGTTTGAAATTTGTATCATATTTGTACGATACACATTAAAATAATTGGTAAATATTTCAATTAATTTAAACATATTTTTGAAAAAAAATTCACAAAACAATAACCATGCAAAAACGTTTATACGAATATAAGTTGTGTTGATCGATTTTCGAAATGTTTTCATTACAAAACAACAATATGTTGTTAAAGTATATATATTATATGTATTAAAGTCACGAGTCTTAAAAAGTTTGTTTGCGATTAATATTAAAAAAGTGTCAATCACGATTAAAATTTTAATGAAAAATGAAGTTTACCCTTTCTGTACTTTAACTTTGACTTTTTCAACTTTGGATCATGATTCAAAAATTATTTTCAAAGATTCAAAAACGTTTTCAAATAAAGTCGGTACCATTTGCGTCCAATTCACAAACTTAATTGATGCGTCTTCTACAGTAAACATTTGTGCATTTTACCACCCTAAAATTTGTGGACAGAAAAAAATAAAATGTTCGCAAAATTTGCAACATTCAGAATTTAAAAGTGTTGTTTATCGCAGATAATATATAGATCTCACACGAAGGTGCGCTGATGTAATAAAAATTGAATCTTTTGGGAAACCAGTGGCGGTTTTTTATTCCGGACAGCTCATGTACGTAAAGACAGTTCAACACATTTTTACTTTTTGGTGTTTAGACGAGTAAATCGCTCTAGTAAGTAATCTCTAATAATTAACAAAAGTGCTTAATTTGTATACCCTATATTACGGACACAATATTTTCTCAATCCATTTTATTCGTTAAGTTTTACCTCCGGTAAGACGTCATTATAACAATTTACAACTGAAAACAGATGGTCACTCGCATATCAGCAATATACGCTAGTTTTTTTTTTTAACCTAGTTGAGCATAAACATTTTTAAAACTAATTATTCATGCCGATTTCAGGTGAGTTAATAGTATTGGAAATAATCACGTACTGCAATATGTACATTTGTTTAATTGAAAT
Organism: Hormaphis cornu; assembly: GCA_017140985.1. Lineage (NCBI taxonomy): Eukaryota > Metazoa > Arthropoda > Insecta > Hemiptera > Hormaphididae > Hormaphis > Hormaphis cornu. The sequence goes on from CM029357.1 coordinate 56,673,618, forward strand.
TTAGTTTCAGCCACTTGTTAACACGTTTCTTTGCCATTTTGAAGAAATTTACGTTTAAATTCATCCAGTGGCTCGCATAAAAACAACATTGATAACGTTTTTAGGTGCGTCGTCTACAATGGTGCTGATTTACTTATACGGTTAATCATAATATTAATAATTAAAGATTCTCAAAGTCACTTTTCCGTTTTCATTATTTTCTATAATAGCGCCAAAATTTTCTTTAGATATTTATCCGTACAGTTTAATATGATTAATTCACTGTAGGTGAATTTCTATTCTTTTTTTTTTTTTTACTAAGCAAACATAGGTATAAAATAAGACACGTTCAACACGGTCAAATTATTTTGATACAATTATAATACACACTTGTGACGAATTTTATTATTTAAAAACAAACTCTGGGTACGTGTTTAACTACATAGGATTCAGATGTACTCGTATTCTACATACTGTGTGTCATTAAATCAAGGCATTTCACTTTTTCCTTAGATAAAATCGAAAATACACAGTTAATCCTTTATGTGCATTGGATCCTACTAAATGCAGACAATAATATTACAATTGTTCGATTCGGTTCGACAGTATGCACATGTTGTTTGGACTTTTGGTTTACGCGCTATATGCAAACATATAACCATAATATTATATATTATATTATGATGTCGAATAAAATCTTCGATTGAAGAGAAGTATGTTTTTCTGATTCTAGTTATCTATTTATACCATTCTGTAGCCCAATTATTAAACTGGTTTCACCTTAATATTATGCTCTATTTAACTTTTGTTTTGATACCTATTAATATTACAACATGTGCATCCTGTTGTACTGTATGAGGTAAACATGCGATTATTTAGACTTGAACCAAAAACGGCATACACTATTAAAACGAAACGTAATTTTAGCAGTGAAATTTAATTGTAAAATATTATTACATTCTCTAACTTGTGATAGCAATACTTAGTAAATATAAAAATATAAATGTTTAACAATATTAAAACATTTAAGAAAAAACATCATACAAGTTTGAAATTGTATCGTCTATACAATATCGTACAAACGCAATATTAGTTACTAACTAATTTACACAATATTATACGTATGTTATTACGTAACATCTACAAGTTAATTTATAGGACATTAACTTTAAAGTTTACTATAAGATATTAATTTATGTTTTTTCCATAAATTATGCATTAAACATCACGTTAGTGCACATTAATATGCAATAATAAATCAATGTAAAAAAAAAAAAAAAACGTATAATTTTTAGTTTTAACTGAAAAATAATACACACTATCGAAGACCATAAAAAAATTAAAAAATTGAAATCAAATACCTATGTCTTCAAAGAACAGTTTCACTTTTTTTTTTTTTCAACTCCGGCAATTTATCAGAGTATTCATTTTTAAACTTCATAGTAATTATATGTTCGTATTCGAATAGTAAAAATTGCATCAAACAGGTGGTACAGATAGTCTACATTATAGATATCATAATTGACTTTGATGCGAGGTGTTCATAAAAAGTAGAATTTCATGTGAGTGCATTTTTAATGATTTTAATTATACTCTGACGTACAGTGTGTATAAAACAGAATCGTTATTTTTAAATATTTCGTTGTTTGTGAAAATCACAAGTATGATCATAAGAACGTATTTGTATCGATTATTATGCGCTTGAACTGTTTATCAATACTTTAACGAGCCATAGTGCTTTTACATAAAGCTCAACAAGTCACCCTTTTCAACATGTGATATACACATCGAAATACAGTTGAAAAATTATATTGGATTTTTAGAATTAAAAAAAAAGCCAGAATTTCTCGCTCATCGTGGATAGTTTGAGTAAATGAATAAATTTTTATTGAACAAAAATTACACGAAAAAAAAAAAAAATGGAAATTTTCGTAAATTTCCAAGTTCTATAAATTTATTATTTCAAAATTTATTGAAAAATTATATCAGAACTGAAAATTAAGTTCGTTTCAATCGTTGCTATTGTAGTAACTCTTTGAATTTTGAACCATCGAATCGATGAACCATCAAAGTACCATGCGACGACCATCAGCTACCCGAAACGGGGTGTGAGAGTGAAGATCGAAGCATTCGTGAAGAAGTTGTCGTGGTTTCATAGTGATAAAAAAAAAAAAAAACACAGACATCGTGTTGAAACCATAACATTCTTCGTCACACTCAGAATCTAAAATGTCAAAGTTACGTGTGAATATTACGTGACAAATGCTCACAAAGATGGATGATATGAAAACACGAATGCTATCTTATTTTAAAATACCTATGGCGTAAAAAAATCTATGTACAAACACGACTTTCTTAAAATTATTCATGACATCGTATGCCTACAGGATAAGCGTTGTACGTAGATTCTCATAATTGAGCAAAGTACATAACGTTGACCACCAGTGTGTGGCAATATTGTGCGAAAACGTAGAAAATGATTAGATTTTTGTAGTTGCATGTGAAAACGAAACACAGAGTGGTATTTGTATTAAAAGACCGCTAAATTTTCAGTAATAGTTTTTTTTAATATTATTTTAGGCACATTTTAAAATGGCAAATTCAAATGGATTTCGTAAAATTACATTTTTTATTAGTTTTATAATTTATTTACACGAAAGAAAAGCCATTTTTTGGAGGAAAATACTTTGATACTGAACGTTTGAACTGTTAATAATCAAATAATCAACACACGAAATACATATTTTAGAACTTCTAGGAATTTCGTTTAACAAATGTAGGTATAGAGAGTAGTTTTGGACTTTTTAACGGTTTTTGGGGAAAGTCACCGTTTTTAAATGTGTGTATTTTCACGATTTTTATTCTTAAATTTGAAAAAAAAAAAGGTGTTGGGAGAGCGTGTCAAATGCTAAAAAACTTGAGTATTTAATCTAGATTTAGCTCAAAAATAAGTCGTACTCACTTGTTTTAATAATGTTTAAAAATTGCAATTATTTTGATTAATTTTTACTAAAAGAGTTATAACCAAAAAAAAAAAAAAAGAAAAATAATAATAACATTGTAAAAACCACAAAAATTGTGTTGACCGATTTTTGGAAGGTTTTGATTGTAGGAATATAGTATATTTTTAAGCTTGTATTAAAGCTTCAAGTCTTTAAACATAAAATTAAAGATTTTATAAAACAAAAAATTAAAAATTTGGCGAGTTTAATTTACTATCTTTGGTAATTTAATTGAATTAAAACTTAACAAGCTGTATAATTATTAATGTTTTTGATATTTTAAAACTTTCAACCCAAAAGATACCTATGATTGGTTTAATTGACTTAATTTAATTTTGTCTTCATCAACTTGCTAATATTTGGGAAAATGTAACTGTTATTCGAAATTGGCTTTATTCTTCTCCAAAAATGTATTTTACCGTTATATTGATTCAAAACACGATTTAAATATAATGTCAGGAAAGTATTTTGTATGATAGTTTTTAGATTTAAAGTTATTACTTGAAAATTAATTCGTCAAAACGCACGAAAATTTTTACTTTTTTCTTTTTTTTAATAATTTAAAGTAGGTACTTAAGGAAAACAAAATGTAGATGACAAAAATCCAATGAGAAAATTAAAATCTCAACAAGAAAAATTATCCAGTAAGCTCGACAAAATAATTGTAGATCGACTATACGGTTACAAAGTATGTTAAGTGAGTAATTGTATTCATTTATTTTTGTCAACGAACGACATATTTAAATTGAGAACGAAATTCCGTTCAAAAGTTTTCGGAAACGTAGAATATTTATAAATATCTATAATTATACACAATACTATAGTCACGCGCCAATCCTGCAGATGATTTTATAACAAAAATATTGATTCGATTATTATTTTTTTTTAACCTCACAAAATGAACCGACCATTTGTTTTTTTGACAAATAAATAATTATAATTTATTATTCATACTATGTATATTATTTAAATAAATAGTCATCTAACATAATTACATAAGTCGTACATAACATTATTTTATTAACTATAAATTATAGTACGCACATTGCGAATACCTACGTATTTATTAAATTAAATTTTATTTTATTTGTTTACGTGTCACCTAAATTTAAATAAACCGAATTCTTAAACTATTATGAAAACGTGACACCATTATGATAATAATAATAATAATAATATATTTATAGATAATACGTTCTAACAATTAAATTAAACTTTGGTTTTCTAGCACGCATCAAATAGTAAGTCTAGCGTATAATTCATTACTAAGATCAACAAGACAGTCAGAATATTTTCACACATTTTTTATTAGCACTTGGCGTACCGAAGAATAACAGGAAATGCTAATTATACAAACACTTATTACGTGCTCGTGTCATCCTTGACAGACGCGTGAATGAAAACCATTAAGGTTTCTAATTAACACATGTTAAGAAATTACATATATTTAGTAAATTTAGAATTTGTTCATCGTGTAGGTTGGCGAAAATTGTTAACATAATATTTTATAATATCTAGTTTGAAAATAATGAATCTTGTAGTTAACATTGATTATAACAGTAAAACGTTTAGTTTATGTTGCGTTTTATTACGATGTCATTACTTACAGCATCAAGACATTAACCCATTTGGTAAACAAAAACAAAAAAAAATATAAGAAAAACAAAAATTCTTTTGAATAACTGTTTATTTAAATAATTATTTTTTATTTAGGGCTAACTTATTAATCAACTGATAATTATTAACAAATAAGTAGGTGCCGAACAACCAACTGCTTTCAAAATACAATCTTATATACGCAGAGATTAAAGAGACATTGTTTAATACATTTATAGACAGTTTTGGGAACCTAACTCCTCCACTAGAATTAGGTATTTCTAGTGGAGATCGTTATAGTTTATTTACTTTACGTAATAAATTCATTGAAACGATACTTTAAAAGCTTCTATCTAACTATCTATTTTTTTTGTTGGACGTTTGTTAACAAATGCAGTTAGGTTAAAACACACATTATTATCAAATTTGTTTGAAACTTGTACACATTATTGTATTACATAAACTGCAGTTATAGTACTTAAAATTTTACATTTTACTCACTATTTTATGATATGTTCTAAGAATATAACACTTAATTAGTCGTTGTTTTTGGGTATTAATTTTAAGTTTTTTTTTTAGGTAGGTACGAATAATTTTGCAATTTAGTAATAATAAAAATCCCAAACAAATTTTTACCGTAACCAATAGTTTTTTAACGTTGATACAGTAAATTTGTTTCAGTGAATTTTTTAAATAACTGTCCATTTTCGTACAATTTTGGTGACTTGTAGTAAACTAAGTTTTTTTTTTATAGTTAAATTTTCTTAGTTAGTAGACATACGTCAAATCTATATGAAATTGATTAGTTGAATCAAACATAAATAATGTCATATGAACCTTCATTCAAACGAATTGTTTTTCATAATAAATCTGAGCATCACTCAGAATCATTAATTTTGATAGCAATTCATTATTTCTTTCAAATTTACTATAAATACATTTAAATATTACACACTATAAAAAACAGTGACCCACCCAAAGCTGCAATCTACTCCATTTTTCTCTTTAACTTATAATGATAAAATTTAAGTATTTTACTGAATTTTCCTTTCAATTGGATAACTCAAAATTAATTGATTTTTGTAATGCAATTTTAAAGTTTCACGAAAAATTCTTCGACTCAATAGTTCTAAGGATTTTCGAGAAGTTTTTTTAATAACTCTGTTGACTATAAAGATTGTACATTATACATAATTCGATTTTATCCCCAATATTTTTACAAATCAAAATAAAAAAAAAGTTTTAAAAATTAAAAATTTAAATTTTAGAAAACTTAAGACAAAAAAAAAAAAAAAATGTCGGAAAGTCGACCCAAAGTAAACGTCACAATTCATAATGAATTCAAATAAGTTTTCTTATGGCATCAATAGACCGTTCGGTACGTTGGAAATAAAAACCATGTGAATTCCTATAATTTGCGTGTGATAGACGGAGAACAAAATTGACGATTTCAATTCCCTTAATGAAATATTGTAGGTGGTATGGTCAAAATTGTTATTCTTTTTTTTGTAATTACAAAAAAAAAATAAAAGATTACAATGCAGAACAAAATTGAAATAAAATTGTTTATTTAAATAGTTTATAAACTAACATAATACGAAATGATTAATGATTTTCTTGAAATTCTAAATTATTTTTAGATATCTACTCAATAATTTTATGAAAACTTGCACACCAGACGCGTATAAATAAAATTTTGTATTTTTAAAAATTTCATTACTGATTTATTGGTGGGTAGATTGTTGGTGTAGTGATTTTGCTTTAAAATAGTTCAAAGCTGCATTGGATGGGTCACTGTTTTGATGATGATATTAAATTTTGTAAGTAGTTTATTGCTTACAAAAATTACGATTCTTTTCTAGCTAGATCAAAAAGTTCTAAATTTTTAGTTATATACTTAGCAAAAAAAAAAAAAATTTGGAAACATTTCAAATTATGTACTATATCGTGGTCCGCTTTATTGTAGTACCACGTGTTGAGATCGAAACACTCTTTCCATGAAAAAAAAAAACATTATTTTAAAAGCAATATATTCCTCATATCCTTCGCTCAAAATATAAAAAATAGTACAACGAACGGTTAATTTTTAATGCATTGGAACTTGCAGGTGACTTTAAAAGCGTTCATTATTTTATTAGGGAAGTGAAAATTAGCCGTATAACACAAAATAATCAATGCGTTTTTGCTAAATACATTGAACGATACTGCTCAATTTTTCTAAATAGAAATCATAAAAATTATTTTTTTTCCATCAAGATCTCTGTTGTGCATATCGTCATAATCTTAATTACGCGTTTCGATTTACTAAACGGTATAGTTACGGTTTGACGGTTAGGATTTGACGACGAAACGGTAATTTTTTTCGAACGAAGAATCCCCTGATTCATTTAACATAAAAGTTAGGAAACAACAGCCACGCGAT
>CM029357.1:56690616-56788162 GCA_017140985.1 Hormaphis cornu
AAGTCTTCCTGAACAAGACCCAGTCTAACACTTTTCACTTTTCTTATCCTGGCCATCAAAAATTATAATTATTCATTATTTTAAAATTGCCGGAAAATCATTCTTACAATGACTGTAACAGATTTAAATCAGTTTTCAGAATTCTTATCTCATCGATAGGTCAACCGGTACGTTTCAAACAAAACCTTAAATGGGTTTAAGAATTAATTTAAATTTCTAATAAAACGTCCATATAGGTAATTTATCATTTAAGCGATGACCCCGTTCCGATTTCACGGTTTTGTATAGTGAAAAAAAAAAAAAAGGATAAGGCATTTCGCTTAGTTGTAATAAAACTCAGTTTTTATCAAAATAAATTATTTATAATTTAGAGTGATATTTATATTAAATACTAGGTTCCTGATCTTCCTCAGGAAACAAACGCTTAACACGGTAAGCGAGTAGAAACAATACTAAGGTATGTTGTTATCTTAGGTAGGTACATGCAAAATTTTTAAAAAAACACGTACACAATTACTCACAACCTTATTATAAAATTGTTTAAACGAGCAATCATAAGTACCTAAGTCGAAGTAAAGGGTAAAGACCATAAAAATCTGGCTATGATATTTATTAAAATATAAAGAAACAATCATATTATGTATTACTAACATACATAATGTGGTTTTTAAAACAAGCTTTTTCTTAAAAATATGGTTTTTAAAACAACAAAGTGGAAAACGTTTTGTAAGTTTTTAAATTTTCTAAATTATAAATGTATATCAATTATGCGTAAAAATTAATGTTATATTACAAATAAATGTCGGTGATTGACGCTTTTTAAAATTATTCGGAAAGCATTAATAAGGACTGCACAAAAAATGTAATATTGAAATAACTTTACAACGGCTCTTTTCGTGATAGGAACACATTTGTCTATTTAATCGATACATTCAACGGTTGTTTGTTTAGTTAAAAATTCATTCACCTGTTGGTTTCAGTTTTATTTCATCATTTTATTTTAAAATAATAAATAGATAATATAAATGATTAAATATACAGTACTTTTACACACACACACACGTTTCCAACGTTTTAAGTTACAATATTATAAACACTTTTATATAGCTTTTATTAATCCGAACCTGTGCTGAATCCATTTGAAATATCTTACAATATGTAACCAAGATAGGAAGTAATTATCAATGAGGTGTTTGTAGAGATATACTAATGAATAACGAGTAAAACTTATATTTTAGCAAACATTTTTTATTATTTAAATCAAATAATGTTACCTATTCTGAAATGTTGACTGCAAACGAGAATGACTATTTGAAATAAACGAAATGTCAACGTCAAATTATTTCAATTAATTTTTGAGATAAATAAAACTCTGTAAGCTTAGTTCTATTACAATGAATAAAGCACACGTCCGTTTTTTACAATTTTTTTTTTTTGTATAATACGGTTACTGATAACATCATGAGAATATCATTAAGAAAAGTCAAAGCTTATCATTTGGAACTATTTGAATTTTATGTTTTGAACAATATACAATGCGTTTTATCAACTTTTTCTAATACTGTGTGATAATTTCAAGTTATTTGAAACACTTTTTGACTTTTACTATTTTAGATCATAATTCAAAACATTTTAAAAATTAGATTAAAGTATCATTTTAAAACAATAACAAATCTGTAAATCGAATCGAATTTCCAAGTTAATTTGAAAGATAAATGGTGAGGTATGGAAAATAAATAGCCGATAAGATGCATACGACTGTCAAATTACTCCGTCCTTGGAGTACACGCGTCAAGGAATCTAATAATAATTTAAAATTTATAATCGAACGTTGTAAAACATATGTGGCTTGAAATAACGTATAACGACTAAATCAATTGTACGTTAAATTTCAAGGAATATAATAATAAAAATGATGTACATATTATTTATTAAATGTTTTCATTAGTTGTCTGATCTTCCTAGAAAAAAAAAAAAAAATACTTTAATATAATTTAGCACGCAACAAAATTCTTAGATACGTTCTCATCGTATGAATAAAATAGTTTGAAAACGAGAACTCAATTAGGTACTTCTTAAATATTTAGCAATCATAATAATGTTATAAGAAATAGTTTCTAAGAAATCGCCTACAAGGCTTGCGTGTCTCCTAGGAGAATTCGGGCAAATTAGTAATTACACGCATTTGTCCGATAGTGATATAAGTACCATAAAAATATGGTTGTTGTATTTCATAAAACACTATGAGCAAATTTTAGAAAAATTGTTGTAGCATATTAAGGTATGATTTTTAGTTATGATTATAATTAACTTTTTCTTCAAAAAAGTGGTTTTTTAAAGAACTCAATGGGTTCCACTATTTGATAGTGATCATCTGATGATGATAATGTTTATTTGCGAATAATTTTATTTTTGTTTGTATCTGAACGAAAATTTTAAATGTTTCGCAACCACATGAAATAATAGTAATACGATGTGTCATAAAGTTTGAGTTGAATATTTAATAATTTAAAAACTATTTGGAGACTTCATAAGAATTTTTTTTAGAAAAAACAAAGCATTCATCGTTTGATTAATTTTGGTCCTGAGCAACGGGCTTTGTTTGACTATGAGTTCATTCACTTGTCGATTTTAGCTTCGTTTAAAAGTTTTATTTTTATAATAGTACAGTATAAGTATGTAGAAAGATAAGTAGTTCAATTTAAAATAAAATTAATTGATATGATTACAAAAAAGATTATACAGGGTACACTTTGATATATTTAACGGTTTTAAAAACATTGATATTAAATCCTTGGAAAAAGTTAAATGATTCCAGTAAAAACATAATTATGATTTCAGAATCAATAAAAAACAAATGAAGTACGAAACGAACAAAACTGTAAATCGGGTTTTTTTTATGCAATACTTGTCGATTTATTTACAATTTATGAACTTTGTAAATGGTACAAAAAATATAGTGAAAAAACTGTTTTCAATTATTATTGTGTAGACAGAAATTGTATGAATTTTTTTTTTTTATGTAATAAACAGTTACTCGCACATTGTTGAAGAGTTGGAATGTGAATTTTGACCATTAATTTGTCATAATAATTAGATTTGTTAAGAAAATTTTTTAGAAAACCGTTAAGGTTTGACATAAAAACATTTCTGAACTTAAATTTTTGACCGAACTATCATACGTAGAGATTCAATCAACTAGGTACATTTAAGAGTTTAAGATCCTGAACACGTTAAAACATCCGGCAGCTTCGATAAAAATAATTGAAACATTTTAAAAGGTCTAAACCTCCGTTAGTCCCCTCAATGTCCACCAGTACCTATTTATTGTTACTTATTTGATCTTATTAAACAGTGGAAATGAATAAATGAAAATTTAAATATCAGCAGCTCCAAAGCTGAGTTTTAAATAATTTAAAATCGACTGTCTTAAGTTTGCAATACCACACCACACCAAATTATAAGTATTATACGAACAAATTCTACAGATTCTATTGTTGCTCGATTACCATACGTGTTTATTTACTTTTTTGTGAAGTATAAACATTGATATCGACTAAAACGTACTTATTACGTAGATGGCAACACGTTTATTATTAACATTTCGCGATAGTTTTAAAAAATATACGATAGGTACATAAACTCAAACTAAGGGTTTTTTTTTATATTTTAGATATGATTTAGGTTTTAACGGTGGTTTAATTATATCACACCACGTAATTTATACATTTTTAAGTGTTTTTTTGTTACTTATGTAGTAGAAGTAGCATTATTTGTGGTCGACAACATGTAGGTATTATTGCGGTAAATTGGAACTTAAAATTATTCTAGGGCCATTTACAGTAACTATAATTATGTATGATCAGAGTAATCGTTTCACTAAAATGACTAATGAACATTATAATATTATTGGCTATTATATATCATAGTGATTATTATATTTAGCTATGGGTTGCGTAAAATAACAGCTTTTAGGAATGCCGTAAGTGGCATGGTTAAAAAAAAAAAAATAGTTTATTAAATGTAATCTAAAATATGCTGAAATGTAGAAAATACATAGATTACTAGTTGTATGTATGTAATTATTCAGTGAGTACCACCTACTCTTTGATTGAGAGGAATACGTACAATATTGCAGAAACGAACAAGACTTGGTGCGTTTTGAAAACGTGATAAGTACACTTAATAATATATAGGTAATTTATCATGGTAGTAGGGAAATCGTGTTAAAGAAAAAAAAAAAAAAACGTATTCATAAAGCAGTACATGGTCGGATTTTCTAATTACTATAATAAGTATGAAGAGAATTCAAACATTCAAATATTTAATTGATACTTTTATGGTTTATTTTTATAGTATACAGTTAGTTATAAAAAAAAAAAAAATTTATATATATATATATATATTGTAAAATTGTAGTGGTTTGGTAGCATAGCAAAAAAGTGATTTGTTTGAAACGCGAAAAAACGAATTTCATTAAAACCATTTTTTCTTGTGAGAAAACGATGAAAAAAAGGGTTACACGATGTGCCACTGTCAGATGTTCTAATTGGGCGTTTTAATAATAATTATTAACTTATGTAATCGAGTGAAATTATTTACACATGTTTAGCGTTGTAATATTATTTTCAAGAACTAATACTATTATTATGTTTGTGAATGCATCGAGTGCAATAACTCTGATCTATAGATAAGATGGGAGATACGTTATTTTTCATGTATCAAATTATATTCCTTTTTCTCCAATATTCAACCCGCCATGGCGTTTCGATATTATCGTCAGTTTTATTGATTATGGTATACATTTTCGGAAGAGGCTGCAGAAATTCCAATTTGAAATGTATTTTAATAAATTCACCAGAAGGTGACTACACTGACCTACGCTCGACTTCAATATTATTCAGTCTGCTGGTTAGCGAGAAATCACTTTTAATTCATCAAAAATACCTCCTTGTAGGTATATATATATGGTTTATAAGTATTTAAGTAACTCGTATTTATTATTCGCATAGGTGTATCAAAAATTACTTTAAACAATAATTAATTTTATGAACTTTATGAATAATCGCAATTACGATTTATTTTCAAAATATAAATTACAAATACGACTATAATGTTTTCCAATTGTTGACAATTTTTCAACTTTGGACGACTGAAAACATTATTCTGATTAATGGTTTTAAATTTTTTTAGTAACGAATAGAACACTATACATCGTATTGTTAACCTTGTATTAAATTCTCAAACACCTATTTATCTGGAACATTTAAGTTTTTATTAAAATATTAAAGTGACAAATAAGTTTAAAAATGTTTTATTTAATTTTTAAATAATTAACTGAAAAATTTAAAAATTTTTTTGAAATGTTTATCAGAAAAATTTTACTTAAATTATTTTAACACTGTTGTACAGTTTCAGGTTTTTTCAGTCATCGTTTTGGAAGTTTTGATCAAGTGGTGCAATCAATATTTTTGAAAACCTTTGGTTCCATGCATTTATTGTTTTTTTTTTCTATTGTGACTTTTATAGTTGAAAATTTTGAAAAAATTACTGATACCAAGGATATAACTTGGGCCACCAGATAATGGGTTTTCAAGTTTAGATCGGAGCATTTACCTATGTGATAAACGTGACTAGGCACAAAAAAAAAACACATTTTCGCGAAATCAAAAGCTTCCTCGCTCCACTCAGAATCAAAAATAAAAACTCATTGTTTTTTGAAATCTGGACTATCGATCAAAAGTACGAGTAAATAAAATTCATAGGACAAACAGGACAATATTTACCTAATTACCTACGTCTTTAATACGCTTGAAGTCGCGTAAATACTGTTGACAGTGTATTATGTACGATATACCTACGTCCAATGTTTACTACTCAAATAATTTACTATTAATATGCTATAACAATTTCGTGATTGTTAATAGACTAAATGTGATAAATTAGACAGTAATTCACTATTTAACGTGTGTCACCGCGGTGGGTGAATGCGAAAATGATCAAATTTTACTGTGTCAAAGTTTGGATGATTATGCTTTGCTCATCAATCGGAATCTCGTAAAAAATGCATTTTTCTCTATCCAACGACGTGTGAAAATATACCTATGTCTTTTATGCATATTGCATACATTTCGTAGGTAAACCAAATGTCTGTATGTTCTACGTTTTTAATTAAACGTTTGAAAATTTAGTGTGTCAGTGTTTGAATTGATGTTATGTTTTGTGATAAGTAAACAAAATTAACAAAAAATAAATAAATAAACAATTTAAAATCTAAAAAAATATCTAAAACTCTTATGGTTTACTAATGCACTTGACTCTTGTTTAGGTAGGTAAGTACCTATGGGCGAATATTTTTCGGTGAATAAAAACTGGCGTGTGGTGAGTAAAACACATTTTAAATTCGTAGACTAATGTCGATTGATGAATATAAATAAGCACAGAGATTAAATAACACGTTTAAGTTTTTTATGTTTACGAAAAATTTACTAAAATAAATTTGTAGTTACTGAAATCAGTGGCGGTTAGGTTAGGTGTAAAGACAGGACCCATAATATTACATAATGTGTGGGTCGAATGGGCGTGTTTATCGTTTATAAATTGTCTAAATTATAAAGTGTAGTTTATTATTAAAACTTAATTATTACCTACATCTATAAATTGTGGTTATAGGTTTTACTATAACTTGAATTTAGAATTATACGGCTATCGTTGAATACAAATTTGTGAAAAAAGTTACTTACATGAAAACACTGAAAAACACGGTGGGAAATCCTCATAGACGTATAAGTAAAATTTAAGTAACAAAATATGTTGAAATCTCGAATCTGACAATTAGGTAACACGTGTCGTAAGATCAAAATATTTGTATAAGTACTATCGTTCAATACGCAATACAAAGTCGAAAACAACAGAATTATCTAACTATATAAATATAGTTGACATGTTTATAGAAACATAAATATTGTTACGAAAATGTATTGATGATAAAACTTCGCCATGTTGAACTATGTTTCTTCGAAATATTTGAAACTGGCAAAAACGTGTAAAAATATCAGTATTGTAGCCTACAACAATCAAAACACCAATTATGAGTAAGAATTTATCTGTCAACAATGATGTTTTCTTAATAAAATTATTATTTGATTAGATGTCATCTCTTTACTATAATATTTACCGGTTTATTTAACTCTAAAATAGACTAAGAGTAAATATCTTTATCCTTTTTATATTTTATATTTGATTGATGATTGTTTTGACGAACTCATTGTGTGTGTTAACACGTTTATAATAATATAATGTCATTGGTAATTTTTCTCGGTTGTTAATGCAACTAAAAGTATTAATATGATTTGTATTATTTCCATGCATTATATTCGTCACATGTTTTAAATAAAAATAACTATTTTTGGAAAATATTTAAAAAAAAATCAAAAAACTTTTTTAAATTAAAGTTCCTAATGTATTACACTTAACTCTTACTTACTTCTAATACAATAAGAATTTCAAATACTTAGTATATTTTGCTAAATTTATAGATGATGATTGTGAAGATTAAAACATTTATGTTTAACAATGTTTATTATCTATAGTAAGGACAATCGAAAAAGTCCTACAGGACCTAGAAAATAATCGACTTTTCCATAAATATATATTATACAATTAATTGTATGGTTAAATATAATTTATAATAATAACCAAACACTAATTTACATAATTTTAGTAATTTTTTTTTTTTTTTTAAAAATGTCGTGTTTTCCAAACTGAATACGTATTTTAAAAGAACATAAAGAAATAAGTTTCACAGAAATATAACTGTTTTCATTTTGTGTTTAAAAATAGTCTGACCTAGACAATCAGTGGGTTATACTCTAAGTTGTTTAAAAAATAGAATAAAATACATTTTTAAAGTAGGTTACACATGAATTAATTAAAATGTTGTTATCATTAAAATCATGAAAAATTATCAAAGAACGCACATTTAACCTATCAGACTCAACTTCTCACATAAATCTGAATGTATACAAAATATTTGTTCAATATAAATCTTGCAACCATGAAACACATGATAATACAAGGAATAATTTTTGTTGATGCGTATTAAAAATTTAATTTTTCCTCCAAAAGTAGAATACGATTTAATAAAAATGTACTGCCAACGAATACGTAGGTTTTTGAATTTAAAAATTGATCAAAAATATCAAATATGATTCTTGTACATTCGAACGAATTAAGTATAAAAATATATTAAATAATATACATTTCAGAATGAGATGATATTATCTATACGAGTAGAATAATTTAATTTTAAATAACATTGTCATTATCACGTCATGTTAAATTAATTTAGGTACTAAATATCACTTACAGGTGTATTTTAAATTAAATATACTTTCATCGGTTTGGTACATTTATAATTTCCCACACGAATATAATCATTGAAAATGTTCAGTAGGTACATTAAATAATCACTTATGTATTTTATT
The DNA here is from genome assembly GCA_017140985.1 of Hormaphis cornu. Lineage (NCBI taxonomy): Eukaryota > Metazoa > Arthropoda > Insecta > Hemiptera > Hormaphididae > Hormaphis > Hormaphis cornu. The sequence continues at coordinate 56,699,103 of CM029357.1, forward strand.
ATTTAGACTACGGTTTTAAAAATAAAACAGAATTATTTATAGATAACCACCGACAAAACAACAATTGTGTGACAATATATTATAATATGATGGAGATTAGGTACAAACAATATAATCTATAGCCTGGAAAAAACAAACACGTGAGCAAATTCAAGAGAAACAAAAATACAAGACTAATCCATAGTAAATTATAAACAAATTAGGATCACTAATTTGTGCTACTTTTATAATTATTTTTACTATTTTTAGGATATAATAATTGTATATTATATAAAATTAAGGTGAAATCAATTATTCGAGTATGTATTATAAAACATAGTTTCGCAAAGTATATTTTGAATAAATTATAAAAATTAAAAACAGCGATTTCAGATTCTGAAAGTAACGAGAGATTTATTGATTTTACGAAGATGTTTTTGTTTTCTTGTAAACAATTTTATCGGGCAGTCGAATCGTTCCGATCTGTACATGATGTAAATTCAAATACAGTTGTTTTTTAGTAGATGGTATTTACTTTACGTAAAGTTTTTTTTGTAAAATTTTGTTAGTTTTTTGTGTTATGATCCAAGAACAAAAATTTCAATATCCCTAAATGTGCTTAAAATGATTCGACATTTTTAAACACCAATAACAAAGTGTAAAATTCTTTATTACAATTTTAATAGATTTATTAACCATTAATAAATAGAATACTTGTGAATTTAAGTTAATTAAACAAATTATTCGCCACAAAATCTAATTTCTATTTTAACTAAATACGCGTTTCGAAAATAATACTGTTATTATATCATCAGTATACAATCAGTTTGTGTTTTGTAGCTACTGATGATGGTAAAACTGTTATCGAAATACGTAATTACTTATGGAATAAGTGAATTTTTGTGACAGAAAAGTTTGTTTGGTTATCAACTAATATTATGAGTGAAATATAAAACTTTAAAATTTTATTTTATAACACCTTTAATTTTCAGTATAGAAAGTCAAAACATCTATAACCTCATTTTTATATTATGTGGTTTGAAAATCGTCGAAAATTGTTTTCACTTTTCACAATTATTTTGATTTATATATACATTGTTATCATTTGGCTGTTCACATTATTTATTGTCGTCAACAACAGCTATACAGTCCAAATCAATTAAAATTTTAATTATTTTAAGATTGAGAAAACAATTTTTTTGAACTATATATAGAACTCTGAAATTTCAAATTTTTCTACGATTTGATTCATTGAACTCCCTCAGAATGGTTATTTTTGTTAACGATAATTACCTTCAAAATTAATGAAAAAACATTTAATCTATGCTATATTAAAAAAAGTGATCAATTATTTTTTCTTATTTCCTAATATATTAGAACATGCGCTAATAATATTTACCTGAAATTTAGAAGTAGCTTTAAAAGTTTTTAGTTCTTTTTAGCGTTTTTTTTTTGTTGTAATAATAAAGTATTATATTTTAAACATATATTTGTCTGATTCTCCAGTAGACTATTGCAGTTATTGTGTCATAAAAAGTTAAATTTTATCTTTAGAGTATTGAAACGTCAATACAATCCAAACAACACCTATAAGTGGTTGAACATTTTTCGTAAATCAGTTCCAAGAATTTTTGGATTATACGAGTTTTATATGTTTATTTTGTCGTTATCGTCATTATGTGTTTTAAGCTATAAAAAACAGCTGGGAAATATTTTTTTAATTTTTTGAAACTCTCCCATCCCATCGGAACGAATTAAGTTTAAACAGCATACAAATTTCAAACAGTTTCGACAGTTTTTTGAGCTGAATGTATAACGTTTCACAATTTTGTAAGTATTTTGTTTAAAAGATCATATAGTTTTCATACTAAAGACTTAAAACTTTTCACCAAATTTTATAATTTATTTTTCTATTTGCTAGTAAAATTTTGAAAATTGCTCCGATTAACTTATAATTCTCACACGACATTACTGTCGTTAAAGTCAAACGTCATAAAATCTCTAGATTAATAACCACTTTAACCTTTTCTATGACGGCACTATAAAACAATATAATTTATGAATGTTAAAACCACAACATAATTTAATACTTACTTTGGAAAAATGTTTGCGAGTTGATAGTATGAACTATAAAATGCCAGGTCGTTACTACGCTGTACATTTAGCTTTTAAAAGAGGTGAAAACAATGATATAACATGTCAAATGAACGTTATACCTATAACGTTTTTATAAGCCCGGCGTTTAACCTTTATCTCATTTATTATATTAAAAGCCATTTAAAAACTGATAAAATACCCTTAAAATTTTTTTTAAGGACTTTTCAAAATACTTAACGTGATTAAATTCTTAAGATAGGCCATGAGCAAGTAACTAAAATGCATTTTCTCAAATTGTTTCACATTCCCTAGTTACCGCGTTTACCAATATATTTTCAGCTAAAACTATGTTAGACACATGTACGTGTATAAAACTTGTAGTTAAAATTGTATACGTACATGTTATGTTTTACATGTACATATACACTTAATGAGTAAAAAAAACCGATATTTTTTGTATGTGAATATGACTTTTGGAATTTTTGGACCATTTTTATTGTTAAATTTTGTTTTTATCTGGTCGTTTACTAGATAACTGAGCTCGCTCAGAATTGTTTTTTCAAAGGCAATGATTTATTATTGCCTTTGATACTAAATAATACGTTTGAACCCAACTTCTAAACCAGGGACTCACCCAAAGCCTAGTCATTACTCCGTCAAACTACCCACGCGACCTAGAGTTATTCAGGTATTTTTTCATTTAAAGTTTTTAAAAATTAAAAAACGTTTAAAAATGCAAAAATGTATGGGATCAAATTTGAAAATGTAGGAAAATGGATCAGAACTCGGAAATATACGTCATGGCGAATTGAAATCAATTTTTAGAATCTCTGCCGCATCACTAGATCAATCGGTACGTTGGAAATAAAAACCGTTTAAATTTCTATTATTTTGTGTGCGATAGACGGAAAAAAAATTGACGTTTCCAATTCCCTTGGTAAAAAACTTATTTTAGTTTTGTAATGCAATGCTCTTACAAATTACGTGGAAGATATTCTATAATGTATACTGACACGCCTTTAGAATTTAAACACGTTTCGCAGTATAAATTCATAAAATTTTAACCATTAAATTTATCACGTTACGATTAAAATGAATACGTGAGCGTATATAATTGCTATGGAAAAAAATTAAATTAAACACTTAGCCGATAACGAAATTTACTTATCTGACAGTAACTAGATACCATACGTCACATAAGTTCTTATATTAATAAAAAAATATTTTTTTTGATTAATATTATTATGATTATTTAGTAGTGAACGACTGTCACGGACTATTGTATCACGTCCGTTACTAGTTAATTTAAGGTAAAAGCCATTTTAGAATATCACATAGTACCTACGTCATAATAAACGTGTGTTACTTGCGACCAAAAAATTTTACAAAATGGTACCTATTACTATAGGGGAAAATAAAGCGTAAAGCGGCCACCTTTAGGAAATGTATGATCTTAAACTTAGGTTTTTCAATTATTTTGGTCAAAAAATTGTTGAAATGCATACTTTGACTTGTTAGAAACGATTATTTGCAACCATAGTGTTATTTTAGCTATTATATGATTTAATTATAGTAACAGTTTATGAAATACATATAAATTTGGCCCCTTTGCCCACCCACGACGGTAAATTGGTAGATATGTGTATAAAAAAACAATTTTTTTCTTTCATAGTTGTACAGTACCATAATATTTTACGTACATCCGTGGTTATAACCCAAAAATGGAAAGAAGGGTCCAACTGTTAGTGTAAAAAATTTGTTTTTGTTCAACTTATTTATTACTTATTCACCGCAGTGATCATTTTGCTTTTTTAATGGTTACTTTTTTAACTACCGGGTAAATAATTTTGCAACAAATTAATTCAACAAAAGTTGTATTTGTTGTATTCTAAGATACCTGTAGTTACTTTAAACAATAATTGTGGCAATAATAGGAGCGGGTAAAATATTTAATAACAATGTTTTAACGAAATCCTTACCTTACTGCAGCCGGACGAAAAATGAATGTTATTTTGTAATCATTCGTCAACGGCAAATCTCATTATAATTTACGATGTATCAATCAATTATAATGATACCAATAAAGATATTTACTATGAGAACTGAATGTCTGATTAACAGAAATATATAACATAGCCACTATAATACCCCATATAGTACACCCTTCCCCTACAGTTTTCAAAACTAATAGTCACAAATTTCCATAATTTTAAACTGACCTACCTGCGTATTTTTAGAGTATTCAGCATTCCAATTACTTTTGAAATATTTTTTTATTTACATTTTTAACCCTGAATAATATCTATTAATATTGAAAAGAAAAGTATTTAAAAAAAAAATACTTTTCTAATATTTTGATCACGGTATTAACTATACTGTACCTAAGCGTTTAAGTATTAATTAAAATGTTTGTCAAATTGATGTAAAACATATTTTTTTGGCACTTAAACAATATATGGATATAATATGTATAATACTGCAAATGGAAAATACACTGAATAAATGTTTAAATGTTTAAAATTTTCAAATATATACTCAAACTATACATTTAAAAAGTCTGATATGTATAAAATAAATATCAAATTTATCATACGTCTATTTCAATGAAACTTCGTTCATGCGTTGCAAAGTAACCCAACACTGTACGACTGCGGTAAAACTGTGCAGTTATAAAAATCTTAAAATTTTTAAAAGCTACAAAAATATCACTGTCTTTACTTATCTACAAATATTAATTGTATCATGCATAATCATTTGTTTCGTAATTCGTAATTACTAAAGCCTTGGTGTTTAAATTTGATTTAAATCACGTTTAGATTAAATGTTAAAAAAATAAAATTTAATTTGGTGCAAAGTATCTTCACGTTAGGTAAATTTTTACTTATTCTCATTACTGTTTTGGTTTTGGATCTCATTAATAATTATTTGAGGAGTTTTATCTCCCAATCATAAATGCAATTAGGGGAGGTTTGCTCCCAAACGGGTGGGCTTAGCTCTCCTAGTTTCAACTGGAGACCTGTACATTTTTTTTTTTTTTTGCAATAGTGATAGGGTTAAAGCCATTACTAGCGTATTCAATTTAGCTGTCCATATGGTTTCAGTTTTTTATATACTTGATTAATCATACACTACACACACACACAATCGTGGCTGTAACATTTAAATTTATATAATAAAAAAAATTATCAGTGCAATTTATTCATTTTTTATTTTTTTCTTAAGCGATAAATATTGATGCATATATACATTATACATATATATATATTTATACATCTTATGTACAAATTAGATTCATGCCAACATAATTCATGATAATGCTAAAATTGTAAAAAAAAAATGCAGTTATGTGGATTTTAAAAAATATGAAATTTTGAAGTCGGGTACGGGAAGTTCGATAGGGTAATGACTACGATTTTGCAGTTGGCCACTGTTTCACGTTGATCGCATTGGTTTCGGAGGTCGGGTTAGATGTTTTATACTGAACTTGTAAGCCATAATGGTAAAATCCTATTGAAAATAACGATTAGGGCGAGCTCAGTTTACTTTGGAAAAATTGCGTTCTAATGAAGCTGATTTTATTTTAACATACTAAACAGTTAATCGTATATAATATGTTTAATTTGAGATCTTAGTGTTGATTAATGACAAAATTTCAATACGTTTTATTTAGTATCATGCCTAGTCGTCACCGTTGTATAGCGTTGCACCGTGGAGACTATAAGTAAATATTGACATTCAAATAGAAAATTATGCCTACAAAATATTTGCCAAAATTTTTTAAATAGTTAAAACAAAATAACTTACCCTCATAAAACTGATGATTTGGTGTTTCTATTTGATATCCAAGCAGTAGATTTTTTCTGTAATTTTTGTATCAATAGTAGATAACAATGAATAATGGTTTTCTTTCATCTCAAACACAATTGATGCCGCTTTAGTTATATTTTATCGAGTTCAAAAACAAATATTTATAAATAACTCGATCACATAATATTGTTTTCATAAATTAATTTTTCAGTATTGAGTTATATTCCAGTAACGAGTCGGTAATATTTTTTGTAATAATACAGTAATATTAATTCTAAAAAAACTATTTATTATTAGTAAAAACCCGAAAATATCGAGGTCGGGTAGAAACTGAGAAGCTTGTTGGAGTACTGCACATATTTGAATGGAAAAGCACACGATTGTTTTAATCCTAAAAGCAGTTATTAATCATAGCAGTCTATTCTGAGCAGAGTTCAGTCATCTCAATAAAATGGTATAAACGAAAAAATTGTGATTAATGATTTTTGAAATTGTTTGATGGCACTGTATTTTGCTAACATTGTATTACATTTTCAAAACTTTTCCCTACAAAGTTGAAGCTTTTGTTATACGAAACGATAAAGCAAATTGAAAATTTTCGAAATTTTCCGTTAAGTATGATATTAAGCTAAAAAATTTTAAAATTTCGTGAACCTTGTAACAGACCTGTAGTATTTAGTACGCTTATTTGTCGTGTGGGAGTATTACAAGTTTTTTCGATCGTTCTTTTGAAATTTCCGACCGATCATAATGATAAAATCGATTTCATTTAAAACGTACGTTTGCCGCATATTTTACACGGTTTTTTGTTTCATTACCATTTAAACAGCGACGTTGCCCGCTCAGAATCCAAACGTTTCGTGACGTTTTAAAATAAAACCGATTATAGGATTTTATTAAAAACAGGTGCCCACCGTGAAATCAGCTAGTAAAATTGATTGGTATTTAATAGGTTTGAAAACTAAATGTTTATCGAATTCAATCGTTTCTTTATACTGTTATTACAGCAAGAGCTATTTTATGATACTATTGTACTGCCATTACAGTTATAATATCGTTTTATTGTAAAGTACAATAATGTTATTGTTTCGGAGTTTGGACTGACTTGCTCTCGACCGGAAAAAAAAAATTAAAAAAAAACGAAAGGAAAGGGACTTTCCTACAGCACCGTTTGCTGGCACATTTGAGCTGGCGTAGCTAATATTACTTTTTATTCGTATATCGCAACGCGATTATTGTTGGTATTAAAGTAATGAATGCCCTTGTCACTTATCTGTCACATTTTTTGTTTTTGTTTTTTAAATTAGCGCCAACAGCCGGCAACTAACACGCGCGAATTACGAGTATATCGTTCTCGTCGCAGCGTGTGTTTTCGAACAAAATAACGTGTTATCTAAATTTATAACCGCCTACACATTGCGAAATTAGATATTATTTTATTTTTGAACACACCAAGTACGACGATAAATTCACTAAAGGCTATTTCAACGCAGTTGTACACAGGGTGTCTCGTCACGGCGTGTTTGAACTGTACGATTTTTAAACAGTATAACGGATCTCGCTCAAAATCGTTTTTTTTTTTTAATCATTGCTTTCGGAGATTAAATAGAAAGTTTGAACCAAAACTTCCGAACCAGCGCAAAGCGTAGTCGCTACTCCGCCAAACTACCCGCACGACCTAGACTTATTCCGGCTTTTTTTTTTCCAAGTTCAGTTCAGACGTAGGTACTTGGTCTTGAGACGTGCATCGACGTGTCAAACTGTAGACTCATTTTCCATACTTATATCGTTAAATGCCTATAATACCACGGGATTTTTCAATACGTTCAGCGTTAAAAACTTGTAATTCAAAAAAAAAAAATAAAAATTTAAACATTTACCCCAACGTGTTTTTTTTACAAAATCAATTTTATTATTCGGTCAGAACTTCAAAAAGAATTAACGAATACAGCTGACATTTTTAACACGAAATGTATAAATATAATTGAAATGTCTGTTGATAATGTTAAAATTTCTCAAATATTTCTGTGCTGAATATAATAATATAGTACGTTTGAATTTTCTTTTTTGTCGTTTCGATTCAATAAAAATGTTAAATTTCAAGAGAGAGTCGTGAAAATGTTACAAGTTTTGCAACATATTCTAGTTATATTCGTGACTAAATAATTTGGTTCTTAAATCGTTGGTTACAACTTTTTTTTTTTTTTTTTAATCGGTACAATTTATACGCGCGCGTGTTTTTGACGTATATTATCAATTTTATTATTTTCATACGACTTCCAAAATAACGAGACCTACGATTTTCACACATTTTTTTTAAATAGGTAAATTTAGGTCTGATACAAGTTCGAACTGTTTCCGAGCTAAATATGGAACACCGAAAATGTTCAATCATAGGTAGTAGTATTTTCGACGTTTTTGCGTCATGAATTGTGCAGTGTGATTTTTTGATAGTTTAAAAAAAACTTTACAACATAACGGTTCTATTGCTCTACTAAAAAATAAAATCGTTTGACACAATTTTGAAAATTTTAAATCTGAAAACTCGACCTATAAACGTGAAAAGAACGAATAATTTACCATCATAAACCAACATGTTCAAAAACATCTGCTCAGTAGTGTTTGAAATCGTAGATGAGAAACTGGAGCAGTTCAAGCGGTTATGAAAATGAACGTTGAAGGAAAAAAGGTATACAGAGGAAGACCAAAGAAACAATTGAATAGTATATGAGGGTTGTTAATGTGTGTGTGTAGGGGGATGTGAATGATCGTTATAAGGGATAGGGCGAGGCTGGCTGACCCCAAATAGTCGGGTGAAAGGCGAAGAAGATAAAGAAGGAGAAGAAATGTTTGAAAGCGTTCTGTTGTAAAAGTATTGAAAATTTCGGGATATTTTGCATACTTTATGTGAAAAACAATTATAATTATGTTGTGTATATAATATTATATAGATATTTTATAGATAATTTATAATACTTATAATGCGTTCCTGTACATATCTAAATTTAACATCTAATGTTTTTTCTTTTTTGAAAAATTGCCTGTTTAGGCGTTAGAAAATAAAATAAATAAATAAATAAATTATTATAACCATTGTGCATATTTATTCGAGCGTCGCAATTCGCGTAAATGTTTTACAGATGTGGTAAAAGTTTCAAAACACTAGAAGAATTTTAGTCGTGGTCTAAAAATAGAACATTAAATTTTACCAATTCTTGATGGCTTACCATTTTTTTTTTTTTTGGCTATTTTAGCAATAGATTACATAACGTGAATTTTTCACGCTATTAAAATTGAAAATTTCAACAAACAATGACTATTTAAATCACCCTTGACTCACATTAAAAAAAAAAAGATTCTATCAATAGAAAATTAATTTTTTCCCGAGGTCTGTTTAGCTCACTTTTAATGCCGTTATAGTTATTATTATAAAACATCATAACGTGTATAATTTTATAACGCCATTTTTTTGTATACTTTGTGGATTCTTCTGAAACTGTAACCACCAAAGTAGCGAGATCTGCTGAGGATCGTTGATTACACGAGACACTTGTTTAGAAACTCAGAAACTTTTAACGAAACGACGTCACACAACACCTCTCGGTCCTGCGCACTGGCTCGCTCGAAACCGCGAGTCCAATCCGACCGCGGCGAATATTAACCCCCTCGTTTAGTCGTGTTGAATTTTATCACTGAATTAACAAAATGACCACCCGATCTGGAGGATTTTTCAGAAAAAAGTATAAAAACGTAATTATCTTATGGGCGTGCACCGCGATGAGACACCCTGTATCGTAAATCTCTTGTAATATTTTGTTTGTGTACACACTGTTTAAACATAACATTCAAACGTAATAGATAGTATATTTTTAGTCAGAACTTTTGTGGCGCGAGTAAATATTATATAGGTACGCGTTGTATCGTACATGGTGAAGTGTTGACTTCTAATTTTTAATTACATTATAATTTATGTAACAATACTAATTATTATTGTTATGGTTATATAAAAACTATTGTATTGTTATTATTAATATTATTACTAGATAGATTACGGTCAACAATTCGTCCGGCCTTTAGACTTGGATAGGTGAAACAACGCGAAAGTTCGAGATCGGATTGCCGCTGCAATCGTAAGAATACATTATAGATTATGGTTCTAACGTGGAAACGTGAAAAATAATGTACACGCATTAATGGGGCTATTGTTTACAGGTATTAATATGAAAAGTCTAGGTACAAGTTAAATTCGCATTACAACGAACTTATAAATGCGAAATTTTACTTTGCGCGTTTTGAAATTTTCGAGATTATACGCACATTTAAAAACGTAAAAGCTTTTCCATGAAACAAGCTTCAAGACAAAAATGCTGTAAAATATGCGTGAGCACATTATAATAAAAATTGTTTCCGGATAAATTGCATTTGTACGATGATTGCATTTTTCGAGAGATATCTAATACAGCTAGATATCTAATATACAACAAACACGTCGTAACATCGTCAAGGAAAAATGTTTATGGGTATCAGATAAAAATGTATAGATTTATTTATTTTTTGTTTTTTTTTGGTTTAAAAAACCATTGGGTAGAAAAGTAAAAACCTTTTCAAGCCTGTACGCCTGTTAGCGCATATTTCAAAATTTCAATTATATTTATGTAATAATTATATTTTGTTAGTTTTTATTGCTTCAACTTCCGGAATCTATATATTCTAATTAATCACTGTTGTGTAGGTACAGTGAAGTAGTTTTTTTTTTGAGACTAAATCTACATTCTACACATATTTTAACCCTTAAATATAAAGAGTCGATTGCGACTTTGCGAGCAATACGGAAAGAAAAAATTTTTTTGCATTGTGCCAAATGTCCAGAATTAGTTGTATTCGAATGTATGATCACTATATTTATATTCTTATTCCGAAGCTGTTCGTCGGTCGTAGTTTCATATGTTGAATATCTTTGTAAAACCGTACGTCTCAAGAAATATTTACGTCATAACATTAAAGACAAAACATTTGCTATAATTTACAAAATGTATTAATAAATAGTCTTCTAAAAAGTATACTTGTTCAGCTGCCTGCGCTGACAAGGAGCTACCGCTAACCGATTTGTCTAAAATATGCAAATGTCACCACGATCATAGAAATAACTATTGTAACCGAATCATTAGTGAAACCTATCGTGTTTAAATACGTTTCTCCGCACGTAATGCTAAATATGAGTTAAATACAAGTATTGTTTTTAGTAAAGAACATTACGCGAAATCGAATTCACGCGATAAAATGCGATTTCTATGATAAAATCGTGGGTGTTTTTCACACAAAGTTTGTGATTCTGTTGGATTGCATTGTCGGAAAGAGATTGTCAACATTGCGTTTGTTTATTATAATTTTCGGCTGTACGACACGACGTGCATGCGCGTTTTTACGTATCGTCTTCGTGTAATTATTGTAATAATAATAATATTACATTAAAATATTAATAATGTAATATAATAATATTACATTAATACGTCTCATCGTCGTTGAGATTGCGGATAAAAAGGACAAAAAAAAAAACAAAAATAAAAAAACCGATTGTTCGGTTTATTGTTATTATCACACATTTTGTTTACGTCCAAGAACAATTATTACACCGCAATGCCTATACTGATAATTTCTATTCATTACGACGATATATTTTATAGTATTGTTTCGAGAACGTTGGTTGTGATTTGGTTACGTCATATAATATTATTATTATTCATTATTTTACGCCCAGATGACGACAAATCTGAACAATATCTATTTTTAGATTCTGAACGGAGTTAAGAATATTGTATCGATTCGACAACGATGTTATTTTTGTCATGAAAGCTAAAAATGCTGATGAAAAAAAATGGTGTTGTTACTCAAAAAGAACTAAAAATAATGAAACAAGACACAAAGGAAGTACACACTTATTCGGGATAAAAGCTGCACAACTTTAGGACGACACCGCTCTGTTTTTAAAACTTTAAATTTTCTTCCCAGTAATGAACCAGGGTTATTACTATAACTATAAATTTTCTCACTAGTAATAAAGTAATAATAATCCTAAAAATAGTGTAACTTTTTTCAATTTTTTATAACGTAAATAAATTTAGTACGTTCGAGTCTCTAGTTCCCCGTTGTGAAGCGAGAAAATGTTGGATGGATGGAAAAATAAAATAGAATGTTAAACATATATACTGGTAAAAAAAACAGACGTGGAAGCTGGTCTTCGTAATAATCGTTTATTAATTTGAAAAAAACACCCGTTCATTTTCCATAAACAATATATTGAACAAAACACACAAATGGATGCGATTGCGCGCAATGCCGATATTGAGAGTATCCGTCGGTGTGTTGTATTAAACTGCGGTAAAATTAAACTTAACGACTATACAATATTGTTAAGACGATTGGGGTTTTAAAGCTTTAAAAGTCCTTGAAAAACGGCAGAGTAAGCTGAAAGTTAGTTTCGTGGCTCAGAGAGTTCATTTTTAAAATTTTATATTTCTGCATGTTTTGTGATGTAATTCGAACGCGCGTATTTTAGATCATTTCGTATTGTTCAAAACAAAATTTACGGAGTTTTTAATCCAACAGTAAACTTGAACTCAATTACAAAAAAAAAAAAATCATTACAAAATGCGTACATTTTTAAAATTGTGATGTTATCGCGTTCATGAATAAAAAAGGTATTTTGAAAATGCATATTTTTCATTATTTTAACCGTCACCCAATACGATTAACGCGTCTTTTTTTTTTTTTAGCGAATCGATTAAAACGGTGGCGTATCCATCCAGCGGACGGAGGGCTGGAACCACCACACCCGATAATCCAGATAAATCAAAACTTTTTTGTTCGAAGACTCTATAGTTGTTTTCGGTAGCGACGAAGGATCGTGTAGTGTGCGTATCATTAATATTTTACAGTGTACGTAATTGTCTGTTTTACTATCAAAAGTTCGGTATCGAGACATAAATACCGCCACCGTGTATATTTTCAATTTTTTGTTTTTAAGAATGCTCATTTTTAAGGGCTTTCCCCCCAGTTGAAATTCATAGAAAATGGGCGAACCAGTTATATGGGCCAGGGAATTTTTCGGCCAAAACCAAAAAAACAGTCCTGGACTCTTGGGCGAAAACTCAAAAATCACCCTCACGTCGGCGGCGGCGCCAAATACCAGCGCTAGTGTTCCTCCGGTATGCGGTCGCCGTCGGGCGGCTGCGCCGCCAGACGCTCGTGCTGTCCTCCCGACATGAGGTTCGGCATGCTCATGCGGGACACGAGCCTGTTGGTTCTGTCGGGCGCCGGCGGCACGTCGTACCACACGGACGCGGATTTTTTCATCGCGGCCGTCTTCGGTTGCGCACGCGGCGGCTGCGGCGCCTTGAGCAGTTGTCTGCGGGCCGTCGTGGCGTCCGACCACGAAGCGGCGCAACCGCGGACCGCGGCCGGCGCGGAAGCGGCCGACGGCGGCTCTCCGCGACGGAACTCGTCGATGAGCGCGCGCAACGTGCTCCGGCGTTCCGGCAGCTGGAACGGGTACGACGTCGGCGGCGGCGGCGGCGGCGGCGGCGAGTTGGAGGAGAACGTCGCGGCCGTCGGGTCCTGGACGGCGGGCGTCGTCGGTGGCGAATGCTTTACGCGGAACGTCCACACCTCGTTCATGGCCCACTGCAGGTTCTGCTTGTTCACAAAGGACTCGGGCCTGGCCGTGGTGCCGATCGGCGAGCTGTGAAACGCCACGGTTTATTTATAAAAACATAACAAAATCGTCCACTGAAAACGTTTTAGAAATATTCTAAAATGTCTTCTCCGACTACATTGCCGGGGTCGACAAAACCAAACTGCACGCGTCATCTATCATACTTCGGGCCTCGGTTTAATATGCCTTGGGCCCCCCAATCAATAGGTTCCTGGCAGGTATGATTGTGTCCCGAAATCGCGTCTTTCAGGGCCCCTAAACGTTTTGCACCCCGGGTCTTAAACACTGTACCACCCCTGCGACCAGCCCTGTTCTATTTATCCCGATATTCCGAACGCTCACCCGACACGCAACCCACCAGTAGACCCCTGGTGTCTTTTTCGACTTTTTTGGCCATCCATTCCGTTTCCTCTCTTGGCCCGTCTCAATCCTTTATGCTCCCTCGTCCGGTCCACTATTGACGTTACACGCTTGCAATACTAGGTGCCCGTTCCTCATCCTATCTTTTCTCGTCACTCCACTCGTTCATCCGGACATTCTCTCGTATCCACGACACTCGTGCCCTGGCGTGGTTGACTGGCCAACACTCCGAATCTTACAGCGCAGTGTCACCACACTTATGTACAACTTTTTATCCTCATTGGAATTCTTTTATCCTCTCCGTTACGTCCGACTGCGCTCGATCACTTTACACATCCACCGCCGTCTGTTCGTTATCGTGACGGCCTTCCTTCTTCGTATCCTCACGACCGGTTGATCTCTTTCTTCAAACTCCCATCCACTCTGTACCACACACACTCCGTTAAAATTTTACCGATCCCTCCGACAGTTCATTTATACTAGTCTACCACCAGCCTATTATTACGACGACAAATCCATAAAAAAGTTTTCCCATTTAAATTCGTTGTTTACACACTGCAGGTATACAGTGTATGCATCGCGCAAGTTACGACCTTGTTGTGATCTGTATTTTTTTCTTTCGCGATATATTTAACGACAAAATATGGTCGTGAAAATAAAACTGTTTCACGATTTTTAGCGCATACAGCCCACGGCGTCCTGTCTGTGCTAAAAATACTGAACTGTGATAATGATCTACCTACTATTAATACAGCTACGTCAAAGATAAACCGCGTACCCGTTGTCCGAGAACCGCACAAATATGATTATTATTAACGACCGCAATAATTTATTGTTAACAAGACGCGGCGAGTACTTCACCGCTTAAGCTTTTCGTATCGTTATTATACACATTCAATCCGGGCGAATCGGTTATATATATACTTTTTTTTTTTTGGCAGTTTATTTCTACAGGGGTCGGTGACCGGTACATTTTTGAAGTTCAAAATAGCTCAATGTTTAAAATAATTTTTTCGGTCATTCCTCTCGCGAAAACACGAATTTTTGCAATCAATAAAATTATATTATACGCAAAACGGACTGAAAAAAAGGTAAATAATTGGGAATTTCGGAGGATTTTACGGCGAAAAGTTTGAAATTTTATAAGATTCGTGATGAAGTTTCGTAAAGAAGGAACGGTCCGATATTTAAAGTCAGTAACTTTTCTAAATGGTTGAAGTTTTTTTTTGGAAAATTTGCTTACTTTTTGAGTAAAAAAAAAAAAATCGAGTAGACGAAGTGCTCCAATCGTCGCGTCGAATGGCACATAAAAGTTGGAATTTCGGTTTTAAATTGAAACATTTTTTGAAATTTTGATTATTCTCCGAGTTGTGCGCCGAAAACGGCGAAATCGCCAATCCGGCGTCAGATTTACTTTTTTGGCCATCCGAAACAACGATCGGAGCAATACGACACCGTTACGCAGTATTGAAATCGTGTTAGACACACAGGGTCGACGAACGTTTTAAGCGATTTCGAATATTTTTCAGCCGAACTTCTCGAGAAAATTTACGTGCGCTAAAACTAGACGACTGCGCTCGCCCGGGCGCAATCGGTTTTTTCACTGATCCATTGCTTTCGGATGTTAAAGTACAGCACGTTTGAACCACAACTTTCAAATCAGCAAAAAAGTTTGGCGCTGTCGCTAAACGTCCGTCAAACGCGACCTGACCCGGCGTCACGTTATACGGAGATTATTATTTAGATGATAATAAATCGACGTCTCACTTTTGATACACACCGCGAATGGTGTTGCGCCATTTTCCGGACGGCGAGCGCGCTGCCACCATCCTGACGGCCTTCCGGAACCGTTCGATCGGCCGCAGTTGGTGCTCGAACGCCTCGGAACCGCCGCCGTGTGCGACGCTGTTGTCGGCCGGAAACACGGGCGCCACGTAGAAGTCCGTCATCAGCCGGCGTTCCCAGATCTTGGACTTTTTGTCCACTGCGGGGGGCGATAAAAATCGAAATCACGCGGGAGTAAAAATAAAAAAAAAACCCTACGAAACTCTACGTATTCTTCTCCCGAGAAGAATCGAAGTTTTCAAATTGTGTGTGACGCGAAACGGATCCCCCCAGCGAGCCGCACGAGTTTTACCGTCGTGAAAGTACAGTCTCGACAGTCTGTGAAAACTAAACGTTGTTTTCCACTACGAGGAAATTCCGCGAATGATAAATGTGAAATATGCGTTTGGCGGAATGACGGGGAACGTTCCTTTTTTCCTCGTACCGTTGGCCCGTATACGGCCCAAGAACACGTTCAAGAAACGTCGCACCGATACACATTAGCTCGTATCTTCTTGATTGATAGTTGCATAATATAATTGCACGACAGCGAAAGTACAAGATTTAAATTATTACAATAAAACGATACCAAAAGGGTTTTTAACAATATTACGCGTAATCGTTAAAATAAAACACAAGTAACGTAGGTAGGTACCTACTTTTTAAAGTGATTTTCATTTTACTCCAAAATGACACTTTGGTATCTAACGAATTACTCATCTTTCTAACTGTTTTTCACGCTACCTTAGGTTCGATCAATAAACGATGAGACTTAAATTGCGAATCGTGTCCGTGGCGTGACCGACTTCACTCACTTACTAGCTCACTAAAAATATTAACCCTTAGGAATTCGCAATCGGGGAACGAACAAACTACTCATTAAAAGTCGGATGTTACAACGTTAATACATCGCAACATTGTCATCATGTGGTACCTATATTTGTCTTGGACGCGTGATGTATTTAGAGTCACGTTTCAAGTCATGATAATCGTAAGAGTATAAAAATGATTTTTGTAAATTAAAATGTTCACTATCATAAATTAATTATTTTATACGTATGCGATCAAAGAAATAATATTATTGTTAGAGGAAAAGAGAAAATGGTTAGCGTGATTAACTATAATGAGATAACACCGCAATAATATATATAGTTAAAATAAACTCGTACAACAACAATGACTAAATAGAACATCATACAAAAAGAAAAAAATCACTTCAATTTAAAACTATAAAACTTTAAAGAAATTACTAAACAATTTATTATTTTTAGAGCGGAACACTTTTTTTTTTTTTTATAAATATACTAAAGAATAGTTTTAACTAGGCAGTCATTTTTAAATTAAGATAAAAATTATTTGACGAATTTATAAAATTTGTACCCAATTATTGTTCGCGATAACACAAAAATAATTTTATTTTTTACTTTATTTTTATACATTATGTACATACATATGTATAGTGACTGGCATAGAGCTTAATAAGCATTATGATACACGGCTGTCACACATAGAGTCATTTAGGAAATATGTGAAAAGGTATTTTTCATTTATTTTTTCACTTTTAATGCATTTTAATTGTTGCGTATTGACGGAAGCGTTATTCGTGTCTAAATTTTTATTATTTTTGTACCCATGTCATACGTACCTACCTCGTCTTGTGATCGGGTGTTTCTTTTAATACAAAACAAACGATTGCTCGGGATTCTTATTATTTGACTTATATAGTGTGATCATCACAAAAAAGCAGTGAAAATACAAAATCAAAAATGTTTTTTATTAGTCCTCGATCGCATTTTTTATACTTTACCTACTGTAGAGCAAATTTCTAAGGAGAAATCGTTTTAATTTTTCCAGAAGTATGCGGCGGACCGATGTGTCGTCCTTGTCTACAACCACTATCCTTACATATTTAATTGTAAATGGTCGAATAAAAAACTTGACACAAAATCAAAAGAAAGTGTTGTTTAAAAAGTTATCAACAAGGTTAAAACTACAGTCGATAAAACATTTAAACAGGTGATTTGATTATTCTTATTTTTTTTGTATTGGGTTCCGGTTAATCGTTTTGTATAATTAAAACATCTACCTATTACATAGCTACTTTATTATGAAATACTTTAAACATAACACACTGTATTTATCCTACATACGATTGGACATTTACAAAAATGTGATACATCAAACCTCATTACCATCGAGTATTAAATTGATAGTTTTAGAGCTGAAGAGAATAATAGAAAATACCTATTTTTAATTCATTTTTAATGACAGTTGAATAAACAAACAACACCTATTTTTAGTACAAGCCAAAGAGTTTGATAATGTTTTTTTAACATCGCGTTTATAAAACAATTTGATTTTTGTTGTGTTCATAGAATAATATGATAAACACGATTAGTCTCAACTCTCAAGTACGTTCGAGTATTTTCAACATAAATACCATTGAAAACGAACTATATTTTTAAAACGAGTGTAAATATATGTATATAAATTACTATTCTTCGTTATTAGGTACTCACTAGTGTTTTTACGATGGTCACTAGGCACTTCCATGCCATTTTTACGTAATACTTCTAGGAAATCGTACTTCATTGTGCTGAGCTCAGACTTTATCTCTTTGACATCGTCTTCGGTTACGCCTTGATTTTCGGTTTCCCTGTGTTTCATGGAAATATATCGCAAGATGAGCGCCCGCATCACAGTCGCAAATTCATTTTCACATTGAACATTGTTCACTGTAACTTTGTCATCTACACCCTATAAAACGTGATCTAAACTATTTAATTTGACGAGTATAGTCAGACGTAAATTACTCCTATAAACACGTTTAATAAACGTGCACGTTTGATAAAATTAGTATTAAAAAAAAAAAGTGAACATTGTAAGTATTAAAATGTAAGTTGCCACGTCTTCAAAATTATTATAATTTAAGACAATATTAATTCTAAAAGTACACCTACCTACCTAATTAATATGGTTAAATTAAAATTTTCCACGTTGAAAAGTAAGTCTGAATGAATAATAATAAAAAAAAAAAACAGATAATAAGTAGCATAGCTAAATAATATAAAATAGTATATTATTAATAGGTAAAAATAGTATAAAATTCTATAATTTATGTTTTGTATTATACCTACTTTATATTTATTAACCATTTAATTCATTCCTATACTGAAATAAAAACCATAATATATTCAATATATATATATATATATATATATATAATTAATACTCCTTAATAGCGTTGAAAAAGATACATTACTACTATAATATTATACGTGTTTTTAGAACGATTTAAAAATATTTATGCAGAGTTCAGATCTTTGATTTTAATAGTTATTTCAATATAGTGCCCACACGTCGATTCTAAACAATTTCAAAAAAAAAAAAAATACGAGAGAAAAAAATTGAAAAAATCTCAAATATTTAGTCATAGGTGATTTGTAAAAAAAAAAAAACCAATGTCGATGATAAACGGGTTCCGTAAATTCACAAAACGTTTTATCAGAGTACTATACACTTGGTTTAACACAGTTTTGTATCTATACCTGAGACCAACCATTGTGTGTTCTCTTGGTCTGCCATATGCAACTGAAAATTGACTTTAATTGCTTGATTGTAGGGTAAACGTTGTAAGGCGAAGGAAGTGTAGGCGTTTCCTCGAAACAACTCAGCCACAGTTTTGACCTGGAAAACTTCCATTCGACGTCTGATTGGCCCTGTTCATTTAAGCATACAATCAAGTTGGATTTGTGCGATGGATTTTCAGTAGAAAAACGATAAACATAAATGAATAAAATACTTCGATGACGGAATACGAGTTCGACATCATGGCGATGAGCAGGTTCAACATAATTGTCACGTTGATGACGGAGTATGTGGCGAATATAAAAATTGCCCAAAAACGCGTGTAGGGTTTCATGCCAGGTAAATCAAAGGTTTCGAGGTCTACCTCACCAAAACCGGTCCAAAACAGGGTTTGTATCGACTCGAATACACTATAAAGTTAAAAACAAGAGAAATCTAAGTTGAATATTTTAAGAAAAACCAAAAACTTAATAAATTACACATTCATGTTTCTGATAATGCATAGAAAAGTAGTAAAAAAAAATGCGCTTTTTAGTTTAAATCAAAATTCATCGAATTAAAATTCTGCTTTACTTTATCAAAATTTATCATTTTAAGAAAAAAAATAATAACTAAACAATAATGTGTTATAAGAATAAAAATTAAAAAAAATAAGTTAAAAATTTTAATTTGAACTCGAGTAAGGACGTAGTAGGTATCAAAAGTGTTATACTAAATAGTATTTGTATAAAACATTTATACAAATATAAAAGTTGTACTAAATATACCAAATTAATATTACTTTGAGAATGTTGATCAAAAATATGGCTTATAATATGCAGATTTTGAGAATAGTAATGAATGTGTTTAATTTACAAATTTTTTCTTAAAAATTGTTTTGCGATCAATCTGACCATAATAGCACACCAATATTTTACAAAATAACTATTGAAAAACTATCATGGTTAGTACTTTACTTGAAACATTTTTAGAAGTATTATATTTTAGTTATAGCTCAAAAATTTTCTCAAAAATAGTAAAAGTTCGTGTTGTTTTTTTTTTTTTGGAATTTTTACGCTAAAATTTTTTCAAATCGCTCGAAATTTTTATCCATTATAAGATTCGATATTGTTCTAGATCATTAAAAAAATTTCAAACGATGTTGAACGTTTTGAGCTGAACACATAGTACTCTAGTACTAAATTGGTAAAATGTTTGTTTTTTTTATTCCGTAATACAACCCATTTTTAATTTTTAGGCTCAAAACCTGAACACAAACTCGATAAGTTTTATAAAAATTGTTTTCGTTAATGATTAAAAAATATTTAAACGTTCCTTTTAATAATTGTTATAGTTTATGTGTTATAAGTAGATATATTATTATTTTTTAGGTACACTGGAAATTGACGAAAAATGATTCATGCAAAGTGTATTAGAAATGAAGTCCCTCCCACATTTCCAAGGTGAATTCCGAGAAAAAAACGGTACAAGATACGAACAATTTTTTTTCTTTTAAAAGAACACTTAATAAAGAATTTTAAGCTAAATTATAAAAAAACCATATCGTCCAAATGGTGGTCTTGACGGGTGATACACAATATACTGTATAAAGTATACTGTACTTGAACACTTAGGCGTTTAAATGTACACATTTCAAATTACATTCGTCATAATACGTATCATATTATCTTAAGAAATTTAAACTTTCTTCTTTCAATGGTTCATTCTCACTCGAATTCCTCAAAAAGTTGCACACGGTGTTTTCAAACATTTTGCGGCGCCTTGTAGAATTTTATTTTAAATATTTAACAAATGGAGATATTTGAAAAGTTTTATTTTTTTAATCATTCGGGTACCTTATTTATTGCTTTTATATAGATAATACGTTTGTACAGCACTGAAAAAAGCGACCCACCCAAAGCAGTGACCTAATTTACACCAGTACCTATACTCGTTGTTATCATAATAATTTTAAAACGCATAAACTGTAAAACATTGCATATATTATCATAAATAGTAAAAGTATATAACATTGCATAACATTTTACGAAATATCATAACAATATAATTTTAAAATGGGCGAGGCCTTAAAACGCATTAGATATATTATATCCGATGTTCGCATGATTTAATATTTTTTTTTACAAAAATAAGTTTTTCTTAATATGTAACCGTGTGTTAGTAAATAGTTTTATTTTTGATCGGTACGCTGAATTTAAACAGTCGTCAATTAGATTTATATAAATATCCAGAATACTTTTAAATAAAATGACCACAAAACACAAAAAAAAGACAAAATTAGTTACCTACTAAAATAATTTTAACTAGTCTCGAATATTATTTTTTTTTTTTTTTACAAGTACCATTAGGTGTTTTACCATTTCAATATTATGAGTTTATCTATCAATGAAATAGTTTCTCTAAAAATAAACAATAACGTTACACAATATTTCTTGTACCGCGATGAGAACAAAACAAAAACAAATAGTATAGCTGATGATCGGACGAATATTTTAATTTGATTGTTTTGCACACTGTATGCGATATTGGCAAATAGGTATTTTCAATGTATAAAGATTTGAGACGGCACATAAATAAATGTTACTAATATTAAACGTAGAGAATAATATGTCGTTCGTGTTCGTTTTTTTTCAAGTTCATTTTATCTACAAATGTATTAAATAGCTATTGCGTTTTAAGCGGATGTTTAAATAATGTTATTGGATGGAAGTTTTAAAACGCCATAAAAGTTTAATAAAAATAAATTTGAGCCAAAGCTCGCTCAGAATTGTAAATTTTGTAAGCGAGACTCGGGAAAAATCCAAGGTGGACACGCCATTGATAGTGTATACATTGTTTTGGGTAGGTTTCTATAGAAAAATATCTACCTATTCGATTTGATGATGTTGAGACTTACGGTAAATTATTTGTATTTTTTAACCAGAAACCAACCCCTCCCCCTTAAAATGTCCATACATACTTATAAAACGATATGTATATACTACATATGTATGTATGTATGGACATATTTTGTCACTACGATTTATCAAAAACGGTTGAACCGATAAAATAAAACTACATACTTAATGTTGTGCATAGTATAATTTGTATCAAAATAAGTCGTTTTTGAAAAAATGAAGTTTAAAGTTATCACCATTTGAAATTGTGTGATACTGTGTATGGCGGGTATGTAATTTTGTTGATTCGACAGCGCAAAAACGATTGAACCGATTTGCTTTTCGTTCACTGCAAAATAAATCTGTTTATTTGAAGTTTTTTCGTCTAATTTTTTCGAAATCGATGCAGTAGTTTTTGAGAAAACAAAGGTAAACGCGTTATGGCCTTAGTATTTTGTGGCGGCGGTTGATAGGTAAATTAGGTTACATTGGTTGTACCAATTTGACTTCAGTTTTCGGATTAATAAAACCGCCTACTTGAAGTTATGCACTTATTTTTGAATTTGTAGAGTAGTTTTTAAGATAATTTAGTCTAAAATGTTCGTGTGGCAAGAAATCTACCTTCACTTGTAGGCTTTGCCGACGGGGGGAGGTTTTTTTTTTTAAAAAGACGATTGTTTTTGTGTTTGTATTGCATTTTGGCACGAGTTATATAATATTTTACTCTAAAATATTTTGGCAAACCACTGGCCTTTTGATGGATAACATGTGTGCATGTTATGCTTAAGTACATACGACGGTAAATTTTTCGGTCGCTATAATAGATTGTTTATTACGACCGCCTGCGTATTTTGACTATTTTCACAGACATCTCCGTGGGTCTTATAGTTTACGTCGTTTCATTCGAATCGGAGTTCACTTGATGACATTATTATTTATGACTCAGAAATTAAATTGCTATGCGAGAATTTGTGTTAACAGTACGAATAGTACCCAGTTTCAAATTTAAATTTTCGATGTATCAGTAAGTAAGTATCTAAAATCTGAAATATTTAATTTCGCTGTAACCTTTTACAGCGGGTTAATATATTTTTTTTTTTATTCTTCATTGTCATTTAAACACTATAGAAATTTGCACGACAGCGTATTATACGTTTAACAATTATTTAACTGTCACCTACACAGTGTTACCTGTGTTTATTTTTTGGGTCAAATTCTTTGTTGAATGAATGAATGAATGAAAAATGGTACTTTATAATTATTTTAATTAACGTAATTTGAATTTCGATCAAAACATTTCTATAACAACATATGAATTTCAATATTTTTAAAACCATGATGCGTTCGTTTTAGAAATGATATCATATGAATGAAAAAAACTTGAAAATGTGTTTCAGCACTTTTTTTATTCTCAAACATGTTTTATTACAAGCTATAAGGACACTGATTTTGAACATAAACTATAAAAAGAATGTAAAGAATGGGGTTAATGGTTTTTGGCGAATAACATAAAATTATTATTATTAATAATAAAAATAATGAAGTTTTCAAAGGATTATTGTTACAAATTCGTGTTGCTCAAGCGAATGCGCAATTCACATGCATAACTAAGATAGTAAATATGCAGAATCACCAAATCCTTGAACTTGAATCTCAAGTTAGTTATTTCTTAGACCATAACATGATAAATGATCGGATTCACATAATAGTAAATAACATTTATTGACTCCGAAAATCGAAACGAAAATAATATTTTAAAATTGTGTATACATGTCGTTAGAGCTTGAACACGTGCAGAGTTATTTGCAAAGCTGGGCGAGTTAACAACTTTTTTAACTCGTCAATAGTGAAAAAAAAGTTAACATAATTTTAAAGTTAATTTTAAAATTAATTTTACCTAAAATAAAGAAAATAATCGATTTTTTTTAATTCACATGGTTTTGAAACTAGTATGATATTTCTTTTGCTTCAAAATTTGTTTTCGTATTTTATTTTGAAACTCTTTTCTTGCTAAAAATTTAATTTTTTTTAAATAGGTTTTTCACAAAAAAAAAAAAAATTAAATAAAGTTATAAGTTGACGAAGAAAAAAAATTTACGATTTAATTAACTTAATTAACATCAACTTAATTTTTTAATTTAATTTCAACTTTTAACGAGTTGATATCCTACCTTGGTGATTTGTTTACGCAATTATTTTAAGTTGTTATTGATACTCATAAAATATGTATAATCCTAGCACAGAATATATCATACTTTTAATGTTAGGTTTGTTCTGAAATTTCGTTTTTGTAAATAACTAACCAGCAGTAAGTACCTACATTGTTTTATTCAGACATAAAAACAAAACAAATAATAATAATAATAATATAATTATTAGTAAAACAAATTTTAAACTTCATAAGTATAGGTATAATCTTAAACTGATCAATTTTTGTCACAATTTACTATAATCATAAACTGGTTAAGTTCTGGTTAAATGATTAAATAATACAATTAAGTTCGTGTTTATGGATTGAGAATTAAATAATAAACAAAGTACTTGTATAAATAAATACCCATAAATTGAAATATTTAAATACACTTGCGAAAGAAACAAATTATACCGGCTATACCTAATTGTAAACAAACAATCGAGAAATGAAAAATAAACAAAGAGTTTTTATAAAAACATTTATATTCTGTTAAAAAATTCAAATGTTATTCAACGGATGTTTTGTTTAGTGTGATAAAAATCATACATGAACCAGTAAAATTCCTAGTTATTATTTCTAATTGAATCAACTCCAAACGGCAATAACATTTGGTTTTAACAATACATACTTTAACGGCTATTTTCTTTTATGTTTTCACAAACTTTTATTTTATACCTGATGATCACTATGTGTTTTAAACATTTAAATATTACAACAATCTATAAATTATGAAATACGATGCTCACGTCTTACTGAATAGTTTAGAAGAATTTAAAATATAAATACTATCATGCATTGAGTAAGTGTAAATATATAGTAGGTACGTTTATCTCAACATGATATGCATCACATATTTCATATTTATATAATTACATTAAAAATATTTAGTTTTATTCATAAGTGTTATGTTTAAAGTCAATAAATTCCTACAGTTTTGTTTTAGTTTTTGCTGGTTGAACAATTAATAATCATCATATTTTTTATTTAACCAATAACTTTACGCGTGTAGGTACCAAAACATTTTATAACATACGATTTACTTTTACATAAAAATATGTTTTAGATCATTTCGTTTTAGAATCTAATCAGTTTTTGGCAATTTATTTAATTTAATGCATTTTACTGAAATCATTTTGATACATTTGTAAAATGTTTATTAAAATAAATAATCAATATCGTTTTTGATAGCACTTACTTTCCAAAACTCTTCCATTTTGAGCACGACTCAAAACCTGTTGATACATTTTCTTCCAAACTATAACATTTTTGTCGTTCCAGATCCGCAAAATACCACATTAGCTGATTGAGTCCACATGCAAACGAAAATAAAACCAGACTGTAAATGCTGAAGAACTTAAGTATATCGATCATTATACGTTTAAGTGACAGCTGTAGTGGTCCTAAATGCGAACTAATTGAGCACATGTGGATCAGCTTAAGTGCACTAAAAAAAAAAAAAAAATTTGTTTGATAGTAAAACATTTTGTTACATCAGCTATGTGCTTTACATTAATTAATTTATAATCGTTGTCAATTGAAATTATACCGCGGGTTGTTAAATGCAGAAAATACAGCTATGAAAAGTATAAAAAACTTCTAAAAATAGTTTTCAAGTAAAAGCATCTAGTTATAGACAATTTTGAATAGAAAACATTTTAGAGTGAAATATCTTTTTTTTATATACATAATATACGATTTAACTTTAAAACATGTAAATATTTTTAAAAAAATGTTGTCTCGGAGTTTTTAACTGCATGACTAACGTATTTTATATCAAATAATCTTTGGCTTATGTTTAAGCCAAATTACTTGATGGCTTGCTGAGCTACCTTACGTATTATTATTTACCAAACAGAATTATACCTTCTTTTTCAGACGGATTGTTTTCTTT
This sequence comes from Hormaphis cornu, assembly GCA_017140985.1. Lineage (NCBI taxonomy): Eukaryota > Metazoa > Arthropoda > Insecta > Hemiptera > Hormaphididae > Hormaphis > Hormaphis cornu. The sequence goes on from CM029357.1 coordinate 56,725,430, forward strand.
TTTAATTTCCGATCTACAGAAAACAATCGTGTTGAAAAATGATATTTAATATTGAATTGTTTTGTTAGAATTTGGAAAAATGTTTATAATTATATTTTATAAATTCACATATACTCGTAAATACTCGTATATAGTATATAAAGTAGGAAAGAATAGATTTTTACGCGAAAACTTTCGTTTCTATATTATTAGAATATTAAAGTAGTTATTGTTCACGTGTCGATCACTTCATCTATTTTTTCTTCATCGGTATCCTACCAAAACTCGTCGAGAACATTATGTAACTAAAATAAACAAAACAGTTCTATATGAAATCAGTCCAAACTTTTTTTAGTAGGCGTATGTTCGAAATTACATTGTAGACTTATTAGTAGAGTTACATTGTAAAAAAAAAAAAAAACGTATTGTTTTTCTGTTGCCTGTCTTCGTTTTGCTGCCTTAACGTTGAAAATGAACGTATTTTTTAGTCGTAGAATTTACCAAGAGCGTATCTACAACTCGTAGGGACTTTTTCGATTTAAGATTTGAGGGAAAGTTTGAATTTTTTTATTTCAAACTATACTGGTTCGTCGTGTCCCTCTATAACCGATTTTGGAGATGTCGGTTATTTTAAATTATATTTTCGACCGCGTTCCGGTTCTATTTTAAAGATTTCGGACCAAGGAATTTACCCCAGAGATTAGGCCCTTTGAGTCCTTAAGACTTACAGGGCACTGTTTCGATACGGGTGACCGGAGCGAAAATGTAGATGACACTTCATTCTTGACCGCTTGAATCCAACAGGGACGTAACCGCTATTCTTTACGTAATTTTCGTATTTTCCAAACTTGCGTGACATAAAGTCAGTCGAATTTTCATAATAAATCACCCCGAAGATCCCTTTCATCCCTTCGATTCCCGTCTCGAGAGCGCTATCCGGCCCAGGTTTCACTCACCTGAGTATGTTGGCCGCGGCAAATAGGGCGTCTGACACGAGCTGCGCGTCGAACGTGTCCCATTTTTCCCGGGGAATGAACGCCGAAGCGGGGTCGTGTTTTATCTGCAAGTTTTCGCTAACGTACGCGTACGTTCGGAGTGCAATCACGGCCACGTACATTTTGTTTCTGACGAACTCCACAAAGTTCCAAGCATTGTGTCTCAGATACCGGGTCAAGCCGTCCCTGCGCACGTCCAGGATCTCCTGCCAAATGTAACCTGTGCGAAAAATACAGGGAAAAAAATCTGTTACTAATAGCGCACGCGTCTGAATGCTTTTCACGGCCGGATTCGACGGAGGGTTTTAAGGGCACTTGCCCCGGGCAGCAGCTGCGATGTGTTCGGGGGGGCATCCAGATGCCGACAACGTTTTTTTTTAAACTTTTTACATCCAGCTTATGAATAAAAATGTTCATCGACTTCGAAAAATAAATATTGATTGTGTTCGTATCGTTCGCATTGCCCGTTCTTTAAAATATACGTAGTGGAGAAAGCTCCTGCCGAGTTTTTAAATTTTATAATGGGTATTTTTTATATATTTTACTGTTAGGGGCCTCAAAAAAAAAAAAAAAAAATTTACCCAGGACGTCCAAAAGTCATGAATAAATCCGACTTATTTTTTTTTATAATTTCGGCCCCGGTGCTTTTCCTCATCGCACCAGTTTGTAAGATTCACCGGTATCGTTACTAAAAAAAAAACCGCATTCGCTTGCAACCGCAATATTTTCAATAAAACTAATATCATCCTACATAGTTGTCGGTTCGTTTAATAGAATTACGATTTTCGACTCGAGTCAGCACGCGCGAATCGTCAAGAATATCGGCAAAAAAACAGAAAAGAGTTGAGTCAACTCAAACGCTGAAGAATATGTTAAACGTTTTGTGTCGCTAAATTTCGGATCATAAATGATAAGGATCCCATACAGAAACCGTACGTTTGTGATACCGTTTCAATGTATTTTTAAGTTAAAAAAAATATCAAATTACAAAAAGATTTACCGATGACGAAATGCAAAATTAAAAGCTCGATGTACGACGGTGCGTTTCCGCGTTGACGAAGTTGTCGTAATTTTAGATCTTCTATCATGGACTCGGACCCGAAAAGTTCTATAAACTGGACTTCGGCTCTTTGTGACGCAAGTACCAATAAACCTAAAAAAAAAACAAGACGGTTCTTGGGTAATTAAGTTTTAAAAAATCAATACGGGGACATAACGATACGAGAAAATTACACGAATTAGTTCAAACATTTAATGTTTACGTTATAGTGCGCACATTTTTAGGTATATTATAGTTATAGTATACGATTTTTGATCCTAAGAATTCGATATCATAAGTGTTGTATACGGATAAATGGTTTATTATCTACACAAAGATAAAAGATAGTTTATCGAAAACTTATCTAGGTATTATAATAGATAAAGAGCATATTTTTTTATCTACATTATGGATAAAAAAAAGGTCACTTTTATTTAGATAAAGAACTTTTTAAAAAACCTGGTGGCACAAATCTGTTTAATCCATTTCTTAAATTTTTTACGACGGATATAAATAATAAACTGAAAACATTTTTTTTTTCAAGTATTGTTTTAATTTTTAAGGAAAAGAAAATTGAAAAAAAATGTTTGTGATTTGCTCCCAAAATATATTTTTTTAATGTAAAATAATTTTTTTTTTTAATTTATCCAGATAGATTTACGAAGATAACACAAATAATTCATCCGAGATAAAAATGTAGATAACTGTTTTTAAATTTATTTAAGTATAACAAAATAGAATCAAAAATTATCTGGATAAAACATAACATTGGATATTATCAACGAGTTTCTTCATTTTTATTTTCAGGTTATATGACCTAAAAAACCACAACAGTTGAACATTATATAGTTTATGCGATCGTTATATAACTCTAGTTCAATATTCGTTATGACTGTTCAACATAATTATTGATTTTATAAATGTAAATTTAGTTGAACGGTGAGTCTGTTGAGTTTCCGTAGTAACAGAAAAAATATAAATTTTTATGCAATTTGTAGCAAAATATATTTGATTACATTTTGTTACTGTTCTAGCGTCAAATTGTTTAGTAAAAATATTATCATTTAGCAAGCTCAAAAAATTAGTTTTTACCTTATTTAAAATAAAATTATATAATTGTTCTATTTGGTAAAACATATGATGTTTGATCATGGCTAGATATCAAACTAATTTAATTATATTATAAAAAAAATTATAAATTTCACTTTTTTTCTACAAACAATGTTTAGATTTTGAGCGTAATACATCCTATATGTATTGATTAGGAAAACTTTTTCTCTGATCATATCCCGAAGAGAACTTAGTGGAATTTCTTCGCTCTTTTCGTATAATCTTTCTAAACATAGGTTAGGTTAGACGAAAACGTTACTTTAGTTGGAGCATTTTTTAAACTTTTCATAAGACACACAATTGAAAAAATTCCAAAGCGTATCAAATTAATTAATGTTTATATATTATTTTAAACTGTTTTAAACAACTATTGTTACAGTTTTTGAACAAAGTATAAAACTCAGAAATAATGTTGAAATTTGTACAACCTTCACAGGTTTTATTACAGAAAACTTTATACGTTCAGTTTTAATTGTTTTCAAATTTCATATAAAATAGTTAGACTACTCGTTCTGAAACAGTGTCCAAATACAATATACTCAAAAATACTTCTTGTACGTATTACACACGCACTACACGTATTCATTACAATGGCTATTTGTATTTAATGGTTATCCGATAGTCTGATTTAATGCAGTTGGGTACTTACCTAAGTATGAAAGATACGAAGAAGAATGAATTAAAAACTTCATGAATGGTTTTTCCATCACTTTTCCTATTTGAGCGCTAGGTGCGTATAAGTATACAAGACAGTAAAATGGGAAGAAGTGAACTATTTTGATGATTTCGATTATCTGTTTATAAAGTTTGAAACGACGAAATCCCGGAAGACCTTCGTACCAAACCGTGGCTAAAAGCTGCTGTACGTATGGATGTGCCACGAACTGAAAAATCCATAAAAACATAGTACATTTACAATATTGAATATTTATTTAAAATTTTATTTAACGACTAAACAAATCGTTATGATAACACATAGGTATTATAACTGTTGTTGGTCTACGAATCAAATATATCTAAAAAAAAAAAAAAAAAAAATGGTGTACAAATAAAAAATCAAGTCTTTAATATTGTATAAAACAGACGAGGCGTTTTGAGATTCTAAAAATAAATTGTTTGAACTGTTGCAAAAAAAAAAAAAAAAGGACAATATTTGATATAATTCGATCAGAAATTAAAAAATAAAAGATTCAATAACTTATACATATTGATTATTACAGAGTAACAATCTGAATAAACACAATCAAAGTTACTGTCTCTTAATAGAGGACGCAAATTCAACAATTTACTTGAATTTGTCTTACAGCTCTCGAGGTCGTTCGGTCAAAACATTTCTTATTAAAAAGAAAAGTAAATTACATTCGTTTCCACGGTTAATAATATACGTGTTTTTTATATATAAAATGCACTCATTGTGTAGGTAGCATACATTTTATTTTTTTTTTTTTTGTAACGTTTACATCGTTGCCATTGTTACTACTGATACACGAGACGTAAATTGATTTCCAACCAAGTAAAAACAATTTTTTTTTTTTAGGTGTACTGCAAATTAACATAACGTGATTAAAGGAAAGCGGAAATACTGCTTATTAAAGCGACTTTTGAAATTTAAGAATTTATTACAAACCGTGTAAAATTCAGCATTTAATAAAATGAATAAATTTTCCAAATATTAATCTGTAAAAAATTTTTGATAAAAAGTACATGTGTTTATGTTTGTTCCAAAATGTTGAACTCCGTTAGTTTTGAAAAATGCGTTTAAACTTTAAAACACGATTGTAGACGAACTGCTTACACGTCGATACCGAAAAATTGTGGCCCGAAAAAGTGTTCCTATTTTTGAACATACTTAGACTTAACATTTTTGTGTAATTTAAAAACTATCAAATACTTATTATGCTAAACAATACTTGAGCATAAACTGTATTTAGTTTTTGATCTCTGGTTTCAATTTAAATTTAATGTAGAATTTTAGAAAAATCAAAACTCGAAACGGTTTTGACGTAGAATTTAAAAAAAATTCAAATTCAAAATTGTGACAGCAAAATAGATAAACTCTATCAGTTAAAGCCTGTAAACTATACAGACGGTTGCTTTTACTAGCAATCAATAAATTCATACGGTTGTTGCGTAACCAGTTCGTCTAAAATCATGTTTTAAAATCACTTGGAAAGTTTTCTCTATTTTGCACAATTAACTATAAATTATGCTACGGTTATCGCTGGAAATATCTAATCAATATGTTTAGTTAAAACTTAAATGTACTTGATTATAGTGTTATTAATTATTTATATTTTTTAACCATATTGCTCACATTACAACGTGGAGTCATCCGACTCATCTTCTTCCAAATAAATCAACGTGTTTCATACTTTTACACTTATAAGAGCTATTATCATTTTGCTCAGAAACTAAGTTAATAATGTTAAAACATTTTGATTATTGCCTATATTATATTCGAAGATTTCAAAGAAAACAAACTAATTTCAATGATGACGTGTTAATTGCGTGCCTACTTATGATTTTACTAAATTCTGATGAACTCGGTTGATATCTGAATTCAAATTATTTTAGTAATAAGTCACTTATTTTTTTTTTTTTTTAAACTATTAGATAGTGTTAGGATTAATACAATAATTATGATTAAAAATAACGGTATTTTTAAGTTTCGATCCCAAGTTTGTGCTAAAAATAAATTTAAAATGTACCCAGTGTATACAATAAACATAAACTGACATGATTTTTAATTTATGTTTGATCGCTAAATATAAACAGACCTTAGAATAGTTCATTCAACTCATCATCAGTCGTATAACATTCAAAATCAGACAAAATTACACGTAATAATGTTAAGTCTATCGATTAAAACTGTACCACTCACATTTTTTTGTTTGTATTTTACGGCCAGTTCTATGAGTTTCAGTTTCATTGATCCGATACTTGGTGCGTTTTCCGAGTCGTGTTTTAGAATCACGTCTAATTCGTGTGAGCTTCGTGTTTGCCGGAGAAGGTCTACTGCAAACTGTTCGCACTGTTTTCGAAGTTCCTAAGCACAGTAATATAACTTTGTTCAATAGTTATTACCTCGGTTGTTATAAATTATAAGGAATTCAATTTCAAAATAGCGTACTGAATTTCGATCTGAGTCAAATGAAAAAATGTCAAAGACACGAGTTTAAGTTTGACCTAAGAGTTATCACGAGCATACGGACCGTAGTCGTTTTCAAAAATATTCAACCGGAAACGCACGGGATTATATTTGGTACAGCAATATGACGACGTGTTTTCCAGTATTGATGGATAAGTGAAATCAATTTTGAAAGTCTTAAAAAATAGATTAGAACTGTACGCCTTGAGGACGATTGAGCAAAGACAATTACGGTCGTTCCAAAAAACTAAGCGCACCACCATCAGATACCACGTATCTAAGGAAACCATGACCCAGGGCGGAATTTATTAGAGGGCGCTTCATTTTTAGGGACGCTACTTTACAATAACTGCTGCAGAGTGGTGACTTGATACATTATTTAAAGTTAGAGTGTATAATCTATCTTTTCTTTCTATCTTATCTATTTCTTCAGAATAAACCGAACGAGAAACGTGCGTTTACCATATAGTCGTTTGTGAACTCTTTTTCTATCGTGGCCAACCTTCTCAGTTCCCACGACAGCTGAAAGGCCGTGAGTATAGGGTCAGCTGACGACAGCGCCATCAGCGATGGACTCGCCAGCGCTCTGTATTCGTTGACTCGACACGTCGAGTATCGCAGCGAGTCCGTTTTCGACGCAGTTATACACTTTTCACATCCACACCTGTATAATATATTACACGCATAAGATTGTAATAATACCACGTGTTTAGTACACATTTTTAAATTTTTTTTACATTATTTTAAATTCGAATACTGCATATTGTGATCACATGCATCTGCTACGTTTACGTACACCGGTGTATTATCGTGTGTTACATAATGGTTTTATGACGCACGCAAATTGACTCCATACAATGTAGATGGGTCTTTACATAAACGAAAAACGAGGTTGATAGACGAGAAAACATTGATTATTAAACATCGAACGAGTTGTAATCTCATATTATAGTTATTAATATAATACATTTGGAAAAAAAAAAAAAAAATAGGTAAGTATAATGGTATGTTGTATAGGTACGTGTTGTGCCTGCAGTAAAATAATACAATTATACAGCTAATCAATGCCGAAGACTAGATGCGTGTATTTTATTGGAGTGCAAATTGAAATAGAAATATGTACTTACACGCGAAAAAACAATGTCAGGTATTTACGACGATTTTAGTTTTATGACAGTATACAATACATATATATATATTATTAATAATCAATGGTGATAGAAAATATATACCTACGCATTCTTCTACAGTGTTTACTAGAACTGAACTTAATTATACAATAAAATACGGGACACTTGGGTACATTTCGTTCACCTAAAAGTTACCACTGCACATTAAAAGACGTAATACCCAAAATATTTTTAAGTTACTATCACAGATCATTGATCAATACAATACGATGTATGAGTTGATCAACACAATACTAGTTACAATATAATTTTTTTCGTTCAACGAATTCTCAGAATATGATTTTACAGTCGATTGTTTTAATACGTAATAAAAATTTAATTCTAATCCGAGGATCGTCGATAAAAATTAGAAATTGTAGTTAGTTATAAGATACCTATATTGTGTTATATTAGAAAAAAGGATTTGTTAGGTAGTTATGATGTTATATTTTTTACTTTCCACGTTTAATAACACTATACGCTTAAAAACTAAACCTAAATAGTACCTTTTTTATTTTAATATCATATAATTGTATAATATATTGCTAGAACAGATATTTTTTCTAGGCGTTTTTAAATTTTAGAGCACTTACAAACTACGATTAAATCAAGCGAATTTTTATCGAATTAAATGTCACTTCGATAAAAGAACTTCTATTAACTATATAATATACTCGTAACGTTCATTCTGATCAAATATTGAAAGTTTAATGAATAATGTGGAGATAATGTTTTTATAGTTTTGCCAATTAGCGTTTGTACATTCAAGTTTGAGTTGTTAGTACGATTTTGTTTACTTAATGAGTTATTACTATACTAACTCATAGTTACTATCTAACAGCTAACTTGTTTAAAAAAGATGAAAATATTGTATTGTACTAAATGGACTAAATTTTATAATAAAACACATTTGATCGTGAAATAATTTATTAAATTACCATTATTGTGTAATAATAAGTCTTGTTATTACATAAAAATTATTATTAGTATTATAAATGTATTATTTCCAATTTTCGTATCAAGAGTATACACAATGTTGATAATCATTCTGTCTAATAAACATTATACAAAACATTGAAAGTGTAAAATCAGCGTATACTTTTGGAAATTTAACGAATAATGACGAAATAGTTATATTTAGTTCGTTATAACTTACAATGTTGTATAAGTACAGAATTGAGTTTAAGTAGTTGAAAGAAGTCGATATTTAATATAATATTTAATGAGAAAAATAGTTTGGTTACAAAGAGATTTGAAAAAAGAATGAAATTATTGACAGTTTCTGGGAAATATTTAGATAATAATCATTGAAAAAAAGGTCAGTTGGTTTCAAAAAAAAAAAAAAATCATTCCTTTTCCTTTACAGTGTATTAAAAATTGGAAAATATATAACATTTTTGTTTTAAATAAGTGTGTTCTACACTTAATCAAATTAAAAATTATTTTAATTTTTAAACACTATAAATATAAATTGCTTATAATAGAAGCACTTACATTTAAAATGACTGTAATTTTAACTCGTTATCTTACTTAAAACAGTGTTAATTAGACAATTTTTTTCTAAAACTCTAGCCGAACGTATGAAATGGTATAAACGATGATAAAAGGTGTAGTTTATATTTGATACTTACAACTATAAAATAGATAACAACCATATACACAGAACAAAGATAATTTTAATGTAATCCATTGGCCTCAATAAAAATACACGAGATAACAAAATTTGGATGAAAATAAGTGCCATACAGTGGTTTTGAGTTGTTCATTGTTTTCAGGGTGGGTCACTGTTTAGTGTAGACTTCAGTTCTCTAGAGTCGTTGTTTTGGAAATGGTTGAATATAGGTGATTTTTGATATATATATTTGTTAACCCCAAAACAAAATATGTGGTTAAGGTTGTATTGGTTTTTATGGTTGTATTGAATTTTTGAATCTTGAATTTAAAAGTTTAGCTAAGCTTTTTTATTAAATTAAAACGGTGAAAAAACCACACTGATAAACAACATCAGTTTTTAATTTTGCTGAAAAGTATTTAAAATAATTTTTAACTTTGAACTACTTTGAGTGTAGTAGACTGTAGGCAATATTAGGTAACAGAATGAAAATAACTGAAATTGGGTTCGCTTTAAAATTATAATTATTATCCTTTGTACTTTTTGGAAGGTTTTCGCTAGAAGTATGAAAAAACAGGAACATTTTTACTGAGAAATACCCATCACTTGTACAAGTTTCTCTACCAGAAACTAGAAAGTGGGTTGATACGTCATGTGTAAAAGTAAATATTCGGGTACTTTTATTACCCTTATGGTATTTATAAAATAAAAAATACTATCATTGTAAAATAAAAACATTTTTTCACTATGTTCGATATAAAAAAAAAGGAATAAACATAATTTGCACGTAAGATGATTGAATATAGCTCTGAGAATTAACACAAAAACAAGTCTGACTGCAGACAGACGGTTAAATACTAGGAGTAATTACTCGATACTAAGAAAATAATTATTAGAATCACGGCATTTTTGTTCAGATGAATTCCTAGTAGTTAACTTTTTGCTAATAAAAAATCACTTTGATTATTATGGTAATTATCGAAATGAACTCACTTGATTGTATGTGGCATTGGTAGTGTTGCACCTCGGTCTAGCAGCATTTTGATGATTTCATAGTTATTCTTGTGCGCAGCCAAAATCAGTGGTGTTATGTCTGGGGTAAAATACGCTGTATTCCAGTCGACTTTTTCCCAACTCTATTGAAACATGACGTGATCAGAATGAAACTCAACATCGGTAGATAAAATAGAAAACAAATTAACTACAAGAGGTAAATTTTTCTCGGATTTTTATTTCTTTTAAGATGATAAAGTATAAAATAATTGATTATTTTTAATTCAATTCATAGATCACGGACTATGGAGCACGCTGAAAATGTATAAAATTACAAGTGTAACCAACTGTTTGTAAATACATACAGTCTAAGTTTAAGTCTGCTAAAAGCGTTTTTATCAATATGCGGTGTGTACGCAAAATGTCTTGTGTTCAAAGTTGTTATTATACAGTAACCGCATAGTACAAATATTATTTTATGCTATAATGTGTTATACGCGTGCGAGACGTGGGTAACCACAAAAATGGATGAGAACAAATTGGGCGTTTTCAAAAGAAAAATTCTTAGGAAAATATTTGGACAATTAAAAAAGTGAATTTGAAATTAAGACGAATAAAGAGTCAAGTGAATTTGGAGAAGCCAGTATATTATAGAAATCACGAAGACCAGCAGGATAAGAAGGACCGGTCATGTTTGGAGAACTGAATGAGTACTGGGGAACATAAAAAAATGGAGACCACAAACTAAACGGCCACGAGAACGGCCCACACAACGGTGGTCTGATAGGATAAAGGATGACCTCAGGGGTGGAAAAAACGCGGAGAGAGTGTCAAGGGACAGGGAGAAATGGAAGGACGCTGTTGTTGTGGCGATGGGCGTCAATGGTTTTTAAGATGCCTTAGAAAAAGAAAACGTGTTGGAAACTGTGTTGACAAACTATTCATTTTCTTAAAAACCGTCGTATTTTTACCGACAAATAATAATCAAAATGTATTATTGTACGATGTAATGTAATATTTGATTCATAGTAAAATTAATATATCTTATATAAGGACTTACATATGGTTCACCTTCCGTGTGTACCAGTTCCTCGTATTGCAGCAAGAGCTCTACTGCCTCAACGAATTCGGCGTTAATGGCGTGCAGTAGATTATCCTTGGGTCCGACGCCCATTACCACCAGCATTTCAAGCATTTCCAAGTTTTCGGCTTCAATCGCCAAGTTGATGGCACCTCGACCGAATGAATCGACGCAGTCGATATCTATGTGTCCGTATCGGAAAGCGCGTTGGATCATTCTTCGAAAAATTGCCAAAATAACATTTCTATCAGTTTATAATTGACGTTTAACGTTTAGAACAAAAACTGTACCGCCACGAAAACTAGTAATGTCCTTATATACAGGCACAAAAAAGTTGTATAAAAAAGAATTTATTAGCTTAAATGCGTGTATATATAAAAACAAAACGGATATATGTATTTAAATTACTATGCGATTTTGAGTTATCTGTATCCCAAATTGTCGGGTAAACAACAAAATTACGTATGAAAGTTGTTTTCGTTCTTAACTAACCCCTTGTTTATCATAATTTCAAAAGCAACACTTTTGAATCCTCGTGTGCGTACAATTTCAATAATTTCAAACATCTAGATTTTCGTACTTATCAAAATAATATTGATGTGTACCTACAACAGACATGATAGTTTGCAAGTAATAAAAAACCCAAATAGAAAATTTGAAAATGATGTACTTTAGCAAAAATAAAAGAAGATGAAATTAAATAAAACGTTTAACTCGCAACAATATTTTTAAATAATATGTTTTTTTTTTTGTGTTATCAATTATCATGATTGTTTTTTTTTATAGTTACATTGTTCGCTTCCGTCATAACGCACTGACATAAAATTGATTTCATGTACTCAAAAATTATAGCAAAATAATTTATAATGTTTCAATCTGTACTATACTAACAAAAAATATTTGTGTGTATTATTAAAACTTCTTAAAAACTGAACTATTGGCACTCTGTTACATTTCTATTGCATAATTGCATAGACAATTCATACGTAAATGAAAAAAAAATTTTAATATATATACTATATATAGTTTAAAACCACTTATATTTTTAACGAGCAATGAGTAATATGAGTGACCATACAAAATAATAACTGAAAAAATAATTTTTGTGTGTCTTTTCCTTGATATCAAATAAGCAAAATGCGATTTCGAAACAACACGAACTTTTAATGTCAATTAATGACGTTTTTCTTTTATTGTTCATCATAACTCACAAGTACTTTTTTTATTAGCTTTTATTTGCTAAAATTTCTCTTTAAAAAACTTAAAACGGTTTCCTATTATTTGAGGGAACATATATACTTGAGCACCTAATTGTCATCATAATATTCTTCAAGCAACCCATACATTTGGGAAATGATCTTGTGATTTGTTATGCTAATGTCGAGATTCTTTTCTTTTAAAAGAGAATTTCATTTTTTTAATTTTAAAAGATTGTTACACGATTCCATACTGGTATTCAAATAGCATTTTTTAAATTCTGAGCGTAACGAGATATGCATTTATTTTACAATGATATTTTTTTAACAAATATTTTTAGTGGTGAAAATATAAGATACTTTATACTATATAAATATAATATAAAAATATAAATATTTTAAATAGTGAAAATATAAGATACTATATATTATATACATTTGAAATGTACCACTGTCGAGTATTTGACTCACTAAACCTACTCAGAATCAGAATCATAATATTTTTGTAAACATTGATTTATCATTGCTTATAAGTTTAATATGAACTTCAAATTACACCTTCCAAACCAGTGTCCAACACAAATGCCAATGGCTGGCAATCTACTTCAACAGCGAAATATTTATAATCAAAAACAAATATATTTTCATTACGATGACTCTTAGGTTAAAATTTTTGATTTATACGATTTTTAAGCTCTTCGTGATTTATATTGCCTTAAACGTTGAAAAAAAATCCCCATTGGAACTGTTAAATTTTTTCAAAGCGTTCCGATGTCAAAATTATTGCATGGTGTATACAATTTTAATAAAATTGCTTATACGTCTTATACGAGTAACTGTGAAGTATATAATTTAAATATTTAATCGTCATAATATCATGATTGTACGCACGTGTTCACTTCGTGATTTTCCTGATTCTTATTAATAATAATTAGTTGTGAATTTTACTCGATGGTTAATTCTAATGAAATAACTAACTGGAATGTCGTTAAAAGTATTCTTTTAATCCGCTTTTTCAGGGGCTAAAATAATTCTGTGCAGTACAAAATCAAAAATGTGTGCAATTGCTTGCGAGTTGTAATAATTTTTTATAAAATGTTTCCTATTATTATTTCACTCACACATTTGAATAAATTATTGTAAATCTGTAAATCAAGAAAATACTATTTTACCGAAATTTCACAGATTCTCACAAAATGCATAGTTCACCAATCTAAAAAAAAAAAAAAGGGTAGTACAAATTTATAGTGAAAATTGTTTGAAATTTCGATAAAATATAAAATCTACTCGTTCTAACCCTTTGGAAAGTTTTAAAGAATTTTCACCTTAAAACTTTTCAGAAGGATTATTGCGTATGAACAATTTACTTTTTCTTAAGCTTTTACCAATTTTCAAAATTTTATAGCAATTTTTTGACCACAGCTCAAAAACAATGAAAATGTTATCTGTTCGTTTTAAATCTTTTTTAAGACTTGAAGCATTGGCAAAAAAAAAAAGACTGATACAACGATATCATCACAATTGCTTTTAATATTATTATTTGTATCGAATCGATTGGCCTGGATGGACCATTTTCCGCCCAGGTCAATCCATTTCCGTTCGGTTCGACCCGTTTTGAACTGTAAATATACATGACATGAATCATAAAAAACTCGAGGTACTGGCTTAAGAATGGAAATTTCGTACGACCAACGAGCGCTACCTAAACATTGTTTCTCAGCGATTTCTATAGTCGTGTTGAGATTGTATTATTGTCGCCCGTCGATGAGAATTCGACCGCGATAGCGGTTTTGTGCCGCGTGCAATATTTCTGGCTTGATATTTTAGCACTAACTATCAGTGATGTCAATGATACGTCGTCATATTCGTCTGTCAACACGCGTCACCTTTTTTTTAGTTATCCGTACGATTCTTGTACAGCACGACTCGTCCGTGCTCTATCGCCAACGATTTTCAGCGATCAAACTGTACACGCGCGTTATTCCCGCCTAGCATCACTATAATTATAACTACGTTTGATGTGGTGATTCAGTGGTTCCACGATATTTTTTTTGTGAGCTGAAAAATTCCCCGTTTGACCACGTCGATTAATCCGTTTATGGAATCTAGCAAGGTGGTAAAAGAGAATCAGCCCTTAAAATCAAGCATTCCCTCCACTTCCAAAGTCGCGGTACACGACGGTTGGCGATATTAAAGTCTCGGGACTTTTTATAACAAAACGAATAATTCTCAGATACCTAAATTGCTGTAAAATTAACGGTATATAGGTACTAAAATACTTTGTTTTTGGCCGATTTGTACCGACAAATTCTAGAGTTTTTACTGAATAACAAATGTTAATTTATCTAAAGTTTTGGAAGGGGTTTCAACCCCTCGGTCCCACACCTGGATACGTCACTGGTGGTGCCCATGTTCAACATTAAATAAAAATGCCGTGGACACGTATAGTGTGGTGGTTTGACGCTGTTTTGTAAGGTTTGGTTAGATGTCATTTAACACATTAAATTTGTAAGAAACTATAAATTGCTTACGAAAATAACAGTCCTGAGCGGAGCTCATTTAACCCTTTAAATAAAATTTGGTCATTAAAACTTTGAAAGAGTATCTATATGTTATACAAGTACAATATAATGAATTATATAACTTCAGAAACATTTCTGGGAGTTTTAGGAAGATCAAAGACTCTCTATAGAGCCTCGCGTTTTCCATATTGTCATCCTAAACAAAGCTGTGCGCCAAATCTCAGCTTGACAGGACAATGGGAAGTTGACTTTTTGAATATTAGAGAGCTTAGTCCTTTTGAGCTCTTGACGAATTTCCAACTCGAAAAAAAACCCCTCTTGTGTAATTTTCAAAATTTTTATTTTAGTCTTCAATATTTAACTACGTGTAATTAACCTTGTATTAAAATTTGTAAGCTTTAACTTGTATGTTTAATCATTTATTGACCAAAAACCACAAAAAAATGGAATTCTTTCAAAAATTTCAAAGTTCTACTTGACTCAATTAAGTGGCTGAATTGTTTTAAAATTTTTATTAAACCTATATTTTACCCATACAAACATTGTGTATAGAAGTTTCACAAGTCTTAGAAATCGCTATTGTGGAAGTTATTACTAAACAACAAAATCGATTTTGTCAAAATCATGTTTGCCGTACTTTTACTGGTTTTTATATGTTTTTTTGTTGATAAAAATCTAACTACGTAAAAATTAATGCGTGTGTTTACATAAATTATATATTTTTTAAAATTTTTTATTAAATATTTTTGATTCAAATTCGCTAAACGGATAACCAAAGATTGAAAAAAAAAACATCGTTAAAGTTGACCAAGAAAAAACCAGTAGGTAATTAGACACAATGCAAAAACCAGAATATTACTTTACGTCTTCATTGGGTAGTTTATTTAGGTTTTATTACATGATCATAACAAGCTTGTTTTCGTTTAACACCATAAATTTTCTTACGTTAGTGGTTTGCAAAAGGTAAAATATAATTTAGATTTATGAAAAACCGGACAAGATGAGTCACAAATGTTTCTTAATAAAAACTAAGTAGGTAATTGGTAATCGAGTTTTTTTAAACTATTTTATCGAGGAACCAGTTATTATTTAATTTAATACCTGCTGTTTAATATTTATTTATTTTATTTTTGTTGTTCAAAATGATTGCGTACTACAAAAATTTGCAGAAAAAAAAATAAAACCTGCATTTTACCTATATTGATTTAATACAATTATAAGTTTAGATAATATCTAAGTAAGCAAATACAAATATTGCGAAATAAAATTGCATAGACTTGCAAGAAAAAGTATTCTAGGAAATAAAGTTTAGAACGGTTAGTTTGAACAGGTAAACCATTTCTGTTACTTAGGCCAAACAATCACAGGTGATACAAAATGTAAACTAGGAGAAAAATTAGAATGGCAAAGATTGCATTTTACGAAAACAAATAGATCCTCTCACCAAAGAATCATCATTAAATCATAGATCTCAAATTTAAAGGTTCTTAATTATGTTTTCGTTAAAATTTACTTTTTCGTACAATACCACGTACCTATTATTTTAAAACCAGTATTTCTGTCTGCAAATTTAACTAAAAACAAGAATCTGGTATTATATAATATGACCGTGAGGTCGGCGAGAATTCAAAAGGTTCAAATCATTGAAAATAACTAACCGTTTGTATGTTTGATGAGTTACAAATGTAATACATAATGTAAGTTAGAACTAAACAATGCACAGGAAAAGTTATTGTTAAAATGTTCTGATTTCTATAACTATAACCACTTATGCATATTATTAGTACCTACCTATTCGTGGCTGAAAGTATTTCACCTTTGACGGTATAGATCTCAGGAACGTCTTCAAAAGAATAAATAAAACGATGTTCCCAAATACTCGATCGAAAGATCTCAAAACTACTACAAATTGGTCGACCACGGTACAAAAATATAAAAAAAATTCCATATAAGATAGTTTAATGGTTAATTTCTAATTTTTAATTAATAATAAAAAAATGTAGATATTTATTGATTATCGATGAAAGCACGGTTATGATGCCCAATTGTAAGATTTTGCCCTAATACAAATATGCGATTATAGAAAAATTGAACGTTAAAGACAATAAATAATAATAATAATAAAATTACATACATAATTAACAAATAAAAGTTTATGTTAAAGATAATTCTATTATTAGGTAATTAATTATCAAAAACTGCACAGAATATGAGGGTTTTGTTCAATGCTCCAATTTCTCAGTAAAAATATTTTTTATTTTAAATTGTATACGACGTAGATTATAGGTTCGATAAATATGTCTCTCTTATTAATCGGCGTAACTACTACAGTAGTACTGGGCACCTACTTTATACATTTTACAATTATAATTTTCTCTAAAACTGTATACTATAATATTAGCTCAGATAATGAATAATCAATAAAGGTTAATTATTCCAATTATATCAGAACACAATTATATTATATGGTAACTACTATGCGTGCATCATTGTTAGTACGTATATCGTATGCATAATTTATATGTCCATAAAATCATTTTTAATCAACCCAATATCTATCTACCTGTGTCTGTAATGAAATGATCAATACTAATTTTACTTACCTAATTAGGTACATTAATTTTTCGAATTTTAATTACCTATAATATTGACTAACACGTCTCAACACTTTCATCACCTACAGATAAAATACTATTTAACTACATTTTATTTCCTCTCTAATTTACATTTCATTTTCCCTTTCTGAATACAGCTAATAATAACGGTTGCGTTTTGATTTTGGATCATATATCGCTTACCTATGTGTATTTAGTACTTATGGTGCAACAAAATTCAATAGTAATCAATTCACCTATTCGCATTCTTATACGCATATTATAACATATCCCGTTACAGGTGTCTCGGTGTAAAACGAGTAAACAATTTTTTTTTTTTAACAAAGCTAAAAATATTATCGTCAACGGCGGATAGTGTCGTTTTTATCTATTGTCATCCTTTTATAATGCTTATCGTACAACGTGAAATTGTTTATTTGAATAAAATTTGAGAAACTTTGATGTTCGGAAGTTTGATAGTGTATAATACTGAGTACATAACTGTACATAATATAAAGTATAACTATAAATACTTAACGTGTATGCCATTGAAATCATATTATTTTATTTGCATCTGTTCGAAAACCGACCATAAGAGATCATTAATAATTTATCTTGAAAGAAAACATTTTTTTGCAGTGCTTGATTTGGGAAGTTATGTGAGATTCCGCTACTTTTTTAAAAACAAATTTCTAGCGTACTCTTTCTAATTTGGTTCACTAAATGGCACATCCACACAAATTTCATTTTTGATTTAACTGCGACCCCTAATATTTTTTATCAATCACTGTTTATTTGACATTGTCTATCGCCACTTAAATATAAACCCCAGTTGCAAATAATAATAAAAAAAAAACGAGATCATCCTAGGTTACGTGAGTAGTTTGACGAAGTAGCAACTACGCATTGACCGGTGGGTTACTGGTTTGGAAGTTGTGGTTCAAACGTATTATTTAATATCTGAAAGCAATGATTGCCCTCAAAAAAATCGATTCTGAGCGAGCTCAAAAACCATTAAAAAAAAATATAATACTTGGAAAATTATTAAAAACTAAAAAATACCTTGCAAAAACTTTTTTCAATCTTTTATAACGTATTAAATTAATTTTATACATAAAAGTAACAACATGGATAACTTTTTTTTACAACCATAGTTTATAATAGGCATATAACCGTTCTGACGCCGGATTTGGCAATTTCGCCATTATCGTCGTTTTTGGAGCATAACTCAGAATATAATCAATACATCGAAAAATGCTTCAAATAAAATAATGTTTAAAGCCGAAATTCAATCTATCATGTGGTATTCTACTCATCACTCCTACTACCCGAAAACGTCATTACAAACCTGAAAATTTCAAATTTTTCGCCGTAAAGTTCTCGATTTTTTTTTTTGGTTTTTGGGGTTTACTTAAAAAGTAGACAAAATTTTTAAAAAATGTTTCAACCGAGGTACCACCAGCGTCCATATACCTATCAGTAGAGGTACTGATTTTGAAAATCTGAGCATTCCTTCTACCCAAAAAGTTGTTGACAGAAAAAAAAAAAAACAAAACATCATTGTAAAAACAATACATTCCTCGCTGACGTTTAGAATTCATAAAATATATAAATATATTATACAGGTATAGAGTAGAAAGAAAAAAAAATCCAGAAAAATACTTAACAACATTATAGTTTACTTGAAATTTCAATTGCTATTGATATTAATTAAGTATACTATAATAAATTCAAAAAAATAACTACATATATTGCATAATATGCATAATTAATTTTTACAGTACAAAATCGCCACTGAGAACAATTTTAATTTATAATCACGTTATCGCTCTAACAACTTAAATTCAAACTGATATTATTCTATTTAGTTTTCTGATAAAATTCTCACCTTCTACGAATTATTATAATGCAATGTTAAAAATGTAAATAAAACATTGTAAATCAATTAAATATAGCGTTCCGCCTAACGTATTTACTATTTTTCTTTAAATGTACAAAATATATATTATAAAATGAAAGTATTGAACAAATAACAATCCAACGCCTAATAATACCTAGGTAGGTATACAACACAGTTTGACATGTATGATATTTAAGATTCTGAGTTAAGCAAAGAATGTATAGATTTTACAATGATATTTATTTCCTTTTTGTGTCGATAAAACACTTGAAAACATTTCTTCGTGCAATAGAAATTGATCTTTATAAGTTACATGAAACCTCTAAGATATAAATTTTCAGTTAAAATTCTTATATTTTTTCCATTCATTTAAAAAAAAAAAAAAATTTTAAATTGAACAAAAATATTTGAGGAATGTCGTGGATTTTTTCAATAAATTTGTGAAATTCTTGGTTAGACATTTGAGATTCTGCGAGAAATATGTATTGATTTTACACTGATATTTTTGTCATCGAATCTTTTTGCAAAGTTGTATAACTGATCCAATTGTTGGTGTAATACATCTATAGAGGTAGATAACTGGCATTGGACGGTACTATTTATCTGAAGCCAAAATGTTGTTTGTTTTTAAAAATTAATAATCCCAGAACTGAAAAGCCAAAACCTTCCAAAACCTTTATTCAGAATAAAATTGAAACTTTTAAACTAGTTAAAATTTTGGGTCGGGGGGTTGCGGAACACCCTCTCTCTTTAGCCTCGTCACTGCAAGCTGAAATCGTTACTACAGCAACACTAAAAACAATTGTGAACGTTTCAGCGATTTCTTTTCGCATCGAAAAATATCTAGGTGTATAGGGATTTTAATCATTTTTCTCTAAAAACCCGTCGCGGTTTAATCTAAGATTCTAACTATACGTTATAAGAATAATATTGATCACTGATTATTGAACGCGCCACACAAAGGCTACAGGTCATATTGTTTCTGGGACGCGTGAAATATTAATATTTGTTTAGCCGTTAGGGCAGAGCCTTGACACTAAAAAACGGTCACGGGTTTCGATTAATCCGCGATTATTATACGGCTAACGTTTTCGACACCTAACCCGATTAATTATATTGATAGAAACGAACGGTCCGCAGCAGCCACCTAATCCGTTCAAATTGGTAGGCACTTCGGACGGGCCAAAGGTGTGTTGACGTGCATTTGTTAATCAATTTACAGATAACAATATCGTAATATTAATCCGCTGTGTTGTAATGACTATATTATCTAAAGGTCTATAATTAGCGTATGCGGGATAGACGAGAATCGGAATGTTATAATTACTATTGTGTTATATCACCACGCCGTTTGCAAAACGTGAAATGAATAAATCGAGTTTGAAGAGACTAAAATATTAATTTTTTTTTTTCGTATTAATATTGAAACCATAGGTAATCACGGGAGTCTTTCTCATTCAATCCGTTGAAATGTTCATAAAACGCCGTCGAGTCAAAATCGTTTTTCGAGATGACTTGTTGGTTTCTATGATCATCATCCGGAAGCGTGGTAAAAATGTTTCAATTTTTTACAAAAGTCGTGCCGAAAATGGAAAAGTAGGCTTTGATAACATACTAGTAAAATGAAAATTTTTTTTGTATTAATTTTTTTTACAGTTCTGACGAAAATTTTTTAGAAACAAAATACAGTTTGAAAACCGTTATGGAAATTCGTTTTATTTGGTAATGTTTTTTTTTTACAATGAATTGTCTGAAAACTCCTCGAGACTTAAGACTTTCGACATCATTACAACCGATAATTTACAATATTATAATATATTACAATTTATAAAATTGTATCCAGATTTCGACAGCCTACCCCAAAAAAATGTACAAGCTAACCTACAAATTTTTCGTCGAGCGTAAAGTTGATTGAACAAATTAGATCATTGATAAGCAAATAGTTTTAATATTTTTACAATAAAAATAACTGTTTCGCATATTTCTCACTCTTCAAAGTATATATATATATATATATTTAATGGAAATTTCATGGTTATGGCGGGGGGGGTGAAAATGCCCTATGCGTATACAATGTAGAAAATACCAAGGCTGGGCAAGTTAAGAATTTTTTTTAACTCGTTACGTTTAATCGGAATAACAAAAAGTCGAGTCAAGTTAAAAGTTAATATTATTTTAATGTGTTAAATTGAAAGTTATATAGCTAACAAAAAGAAATTAACTTAAAATAAAGATTATAACATGATTTTCAATTCACGTGGTTTTGTACTTGTATAGAAAATATCTTCTCAGTAATACGTTTTATTTAAAGAGTTTCGATTTAAAGTTAACACGTTAAATTGAAAAAAAAACCAACTCATTCAAATCTATACGTTTAATGCCATATGAAAAATCGATAACATAGTTTAAACTATAATATTGTATACTTTATACAGTTGTATGAAATCCATAGAAATGTGTTAGTTTAAACCAATATTTTTTCTCAAATAGATGTTTGAATGTATTTTTATTTCTAGTAGGTATACCAGTAGAATAGTTTTAAACACGTCATTAAGCTACACTATGTTTAGGTACAATCGTTATAAATTAGCTGTGTACGATTTTTTATTCAAATTAAATTGTATTTTACATGACATTGCGTCAGTTTTTTTTTTCCAATGTATTCAATTTTTAAGAAAAAAACAAATAATAAGATATTTTAATTAACATATTTTCTAAGCGGGACGGCATACCACTATATTAGGAAATAGGACTCCGGCGATTTTTTTTTTTTTTGATAAATCTGGCACTGAATTAATTAATTAATAAATTCATGATTTCATAATTGAGTACGGTAATTTATCGTTATTAGTTATAACCTTAGTCATAACAAATCGATTGTGTTTTGTATCATACACTTCTATAATCATGAATAATGAAAAACAATGAAAATTTGGAGGTGCAACTCATCAATTTTGTATTAAAAAATTCCAAACATTATTTCGCAGTGATTTATTAATAATATAGAACATAGTAAACTTAAGTGAATTATTACCAATACAAATCGTAAAGATGAAATTATGCCACAAACGTGATCTACAAATACAAAGTATTATGAAAAGTAAACCTTTTTTAATCATGCAAATAAAAATTTGTACCTAGGTTATTTTTGGTCTTACTTTCAAGTTACAAACTATTTACGTTCCTGAAAAAAAATTAGGTAATTCTTCGGTTTATAATGCGAAAAACTTTTAAGTTAATATAACATTATAAATGTGTACTAAAGAACTACCAAAAAACTGCGAATAAATCATTGTAGAACCAATACATTTTTTGCTAACGCTCGGAATCTAAAAACAAGGCAAATACAAATTTCAATATTTTCGATGTAGTTTTCTTTTCTTTTTTTTGCAACAACTACTCTGAAAACTATTCAAAACACTTGAAATCATTACAAAATATTATAATTAGTAAAATTCAAAAAACGCAATATTTTTAAGAATTTTGTTTCATTATAGAACTATGAAATTTTTAAAAATTCAAAACAATTTTTTAGTTTTAATCATATAAAAACTTTAATCGTAACTTTAAACTTTCAAGACTCCTTAATACCAGCTGAAAAACATACTATATTCGATTTTCATACAAAACGTCTGTTTATTTATTGAAGATTGGCAAAAAAGTTTTTTGTTTTTTACAAATTCACATCAAATACAATCCTTTTTTTAAAGATTTAAAAAACGTAATATGTTGTTTAAAACAAAATATATACTATCTGATAAATTACAATCAAATTTGTGTGTCTGTATAATATACTGCAAGCTCTTAACACACACTTAAAATCGTTATTTTCGATGTTTTCCATTGCCTTAAATGTATAAGTAAATCTATTCAATCTCTATTAAAACAATGACCTACCTATAGCTGAGACCAGCTTTCTTCCATGACTATTTGTTTTCTTTACATGGAAAAATATTAAATTTAATTGTAATTCAAATGTATGAGATACGAATGCAATATGCGTGTTAAGTTTAAGATCTTCAAATCTTCAAGGTATTTGTTGGCTATAGATATAGTTTCCAGTTATTCCGGAAATACTTTGTAATATAAAATAATACGTAGGTGTATGTTGCGTGGATAAAAGTTTAATTGTTATTGAGTATAGGTACCTAACAACTATATAGTAACGACTCATAACTTTAAACTTTGTAATTATCAGGTAGTTTCACAGTCCGAATTATGTTTTTTTTTTAGCAAATAGCAAAAATGTAGACTTGTATAGTAAACAGTAGCATAATTTTAAAATGTTTTACTTTTATCGATCCACATAATAATGGTTTTGTCTTGCTGTTAGTGTAATACCTAGCACTGTTATGAAAAAACTAGATCTACAAACTTGAAACCGGTACTGTTAAATTCTACAAGGGCACAAGCTATATAAACCTCAGCCAACGTCAGCCATTCACATACTTTGGTTAGAGTACACTAAGGCTGGGCACTAACGTTTAAGTCATTAAAATTTAAATCAAGTAAAAAGTAAAGTTAATTTTAATTGAGTTAACCGACTCGTTAATTTATGTTTTTGTTAGCTTTTAATTTAATAAGTAACGTGTTAACTCTGAGTTAATCTGTAATAATTAAAATTATTTTTTTTTTTTTTCAAAATAAAAACCATGTGATTTTAAAATATAAACTGTTATCTTTATTTTAACTTAAATTGATTTATTTTTGTTAGTTGACTATTTAAATTAAGAAATGAAAAAAATTAACTTTTGACTTTTTGCTTTTTCAATTAACTTGACGGGTTAAAAAAAGTTGTTAACGTGCCCAGCCTTGCCAATAACTAAGTAATAACACATTGTATTAACATTTGCCGATTGACAAATTAAACAATGTTTGTTCAGTATTAAAAAAATTCGTGTAAAAGGGTAGATACAAAAATATTCTCGAGTGAATAGCTGTTGTAATTTTTAGAGAGTTTTATTTTTGTTTTCGTGTATTCATACGGCAGTTACGCATAATAAGACGCCAGTTTTATGGCGTTATCGTTAATCTTGTTTACATCTTCAGCGTATAATAAATTTTGTGGTGATTTTCGAGTTTTAAAATAATTGGAGGAACAGTTTTATTTCGTATTTGAAAAGTTCAATAGTTGAGTCTTCCGTTGGTATCGATAGGACATTTTAAGAGGATATCGTGTTATTTTTTAAATAATATATTATTCAACACAAAGTCGTTGATGCTTCGGCGTGTTCAAAAGGCCTAACAAAGGTATAGCGGGCGTTACTTATAAGTTATATTGATCGATATTTTCACAACTTTTTACATTTTGATTACTCGATATTATCCCTAGGGATAAAGTGTAAAGTAGATTATACCTTTAACAAACTTGGAATCACGTTACTATCGAGTCATAAAGTCGCACACACATTAAAACTCATCGTTATACAGGTAAGAACCTCAGCGTAGGCAGGTATTATGCATTTTACATAAGATTTTTATAATATTTCGTTCAGGGGCGGATCCAACCCCCAAAAAAAAAACGGTTTGGGTGCTTAGGCAATTTTGGTGTATATAACATTAGCGCAATCAGAGGGGTCTTGAGTCCCCCAAACTCTTGAACAGCTCCCGGAAATTAAAAACTTGGTAAAGTTTTAGCACGAAATAGTCTCTCAACATTCTATTTTTAGCCCACTAAAATCTTTTTCAAGTTGGACCGTTAGGTGAAAATAATACGCACGCCCATTTCTCGAGAACGGCAGCGTCGGTGGCCACAATCGCCCCCGATTTCGTTAACGTTAAAACTCCGTAAAAAACCGAACAGTGTTGTATTTCTGTTGATAAAACCCTTCGTTTTGTCTCTGTAAATTCGTAATAAAAACGACCGGTGAACTCCACTCACCTCTGCACGTTGGCCACGTCTCCGCGCTGCACCGCCAACAGGTACTTTTTCTCCTCCAGCGAGAGCGACTTCGCGGAGTGCCGGTGATCCTTCGCCGTCGTCCGGTTGTTCATCGCAATCAGGCGCTGCGAAAAACGCGATTCGTCGCCATCGCTGTGGTCGCGTCGATCCTCCGGGCAGCGCGAACGAAACGATCGAACGCGAAGTGTGACTTTCGAAAACGTTAAAATAACGAAAAATATTTGTTCTTCATCTTAAAAAAACTCTTAGCCGCTTCGCACACCGTATAGTCGTACACGAGAAGCTTTAGTGCGGTGTTGGTGCGTTGCCGGTGTGCGCGATTCGACTATGTGTTGTGTGTTCAACGAAATGCCGCCGCCACTTCAGCCCCGATCGGTCCTTGGAAACGTGTAAAGTAGTGCAAAAAAAAAAATAAACGATCCGGTTAGACCGGGTCCGCCGAAGGTGAAGCGTCGTCGAGGCGCGCACGTTCTCGCGGATGGCGTTCGCGTCCTGATAATCCACGTCGTTGACAATAACCATTTTTTTTATTTACATAATACATATTAACGTATTCGTTCGCAGCAGCGCGAGTCGTTTCACCGGAAACCCCGGCCGTTATTGCCAGTTGTGCACTAGTAGTAGTAGTAGTAGTTCGGGGTTGCCGGCCAGCCGTTCGGTTTGGAAAATCGGGACACTTTTTTTTACAACAACAACAAAAAAAATTTGTTTTCTTTCGGCGTAAACACGACCATAAACGCGGGTGGCTAACACGTTAGATTATCGCTCTGATCAACAACGGACGCAACCACCCTTTTGCGTCGATCGTGCGCGTCCCACCGGTGTCGGAAACACTGTCGGGTGGTTGGCCAGGCGACGCGCATTGTTCGGAGGGAAAAGTGTGTTTAATCGTAGAAAAAGATGAACACGGGTACACACAATAACAACTTGGAATTTCCTCGTGTCCCGCAAAAAACTTTGATCGGGACGCGGGAAAAAAACGTAAAAATCAGGCACGTAGCTAAGGGGTGGCCTGGGGTGGCCCGGCCACCCAAAATATTTAGAGGCCACCCTGTTGGCCACCCCATTATATTGAAATATTGTTGAAATACCCAAGGCTCAAATAATTGGGTAAAAAAATTAAACATATTTTAAAATTTCTATTATCATATTTACTACTTGTATTTTTACATAATTGTCTTTCCGAACACTATGGTCAGATTACCAGATATCAGAACTCAGAATAGAAATCGTTCATACATACTCGTCGTATTAACGAGTAACGACAACAACAATGCATCTATATTATTTTATTAATTATTATTATAAAGTCGCAAGAACTAGCAACTAGCAGGTATTCCTATTCCAGTAAATGTTGGCCACTCAAGAAAAATATTGGCTATAACTGGGCCACCCTAATTATTTAATCCTAGCTACGTGCCTGGTAAAAATCGTGAACGTCCCGCTAAGATCGGGACGGTTTGCTACCCTGAGTAGTATGCACGTGACATCGCGTCGTAGGTAGGTAGGGATTTGTATTTTCAGCGGTGAAATATATAAACGAGACTGTGTATTTTTATACGTGTGTCAACAGTGCAGTCTGATAACTAAAATCCGACGAGAATACGAGTGTGTTTGAGAGGGCGTAACAGGGACCACAAGCCGGTCTTGGAGGTCATCCAAAGAGGAGCCGGCGAGGTGGAGCGTGGTCCACTCGGAAAAGCGCATATGGGAAAATCAAAACTCTTTTGGAAAAGCGAAAATTGGAGAACGCCCACGGGCACTCGCTCCGCTCACGCGCGATTATAATAATCCTAACGGTAAAGTGCGATGTAGCCGCCTGTTGTTACCGCATCAACGAAAAAGTAGAAAAAAAAAGATCCAAACCCGTAACGGCTACGCACCCCCATTCGGACCACCGATCGCACGGTACGAGCAGTTTCCAAATTTTGATTTTCCAAGTATTTTGATACCAATCGGCTCGTGTTGTTCTTCCAAATATTGATTTTTCAAAAAACGCTTTTCCGATGTTTGATTTTCCGCGTGTCTTGCTGGCCTCCCCGTGCATGGGCGCAATTCGGGGATCAGAGGAGGAGGAGGAGGTTTAGCTCGCCCTGGATAGTCTTATAAGCATCCCTCAGCTTTTTAAAAAGTATACACAAAATAAGAGTGTCTAATTTTAAATTTAGCACTTTGCGAACTGCGCCCGTGGAGGAAATTTTTTTTTTAAAATTACAACTAATGCGAAGAAAAAAAAAAGGCTAGGTAAAACGTATACCGATTACCACGGTTTGGGTAGGGAGCTTGTGGGCCAAGTAGGCATTAGCGACTTCACTTAGGGTAAAGCACAGCAGGTTCTGTATATCTATTTTGAATATTTTGCTTATAATACCTATACTTTTTGTGTTATATGTTTATAAAAGCGATCAATCAGTCAAACAAAAGTTACGGTTTTCATAGCGAGCTCAACATGAGCCAAAAATTCATCGATTACAATACATTTTATTTAAGAGCATGTAAATAAAAAGCCGGGATCACTGTAGGTCGCGTGGGTAGTTTTACGGAGCAGGAACAACACTTTGGGTGGGTTTGGAAGTTTTGGTTCAAACGTATTGTTTAATAGGTATCCGAACTGAGCAATGATTGCCTTCCAAAAAACGATTCTGAGCGAGCTTAGATATCTAGTAGGTCCTGGTAAAAACCATATTTAACGAAAAATATACTTGGAAAATAATTTAAAAATAGGTACCTAGCAAAAAAAAAAAAATGTTCAATTTTTTATGACGTATTAAATTAATTTAGTACTAAAAATTTTTTGAAAAAGACGTGGAATAATTTTGTGTACCGATTGTTAAATAGGTATTTGGCGGATTTGGCGATTTCACCGTTTTCGTCGTTTCCGGCATATAACTCAGAAAATAAGTAAAATATTGAAAAATGCTTCAAAATAAAATAAAATTTAAGGCGAAATTCCAATTTTTATGTGGCATTCGACGTAACGATTAGAAGAGCACTCCTTCTATCCGAAAACGTCATTACAAACGTCAAAATTTCAAAATGATCACCGTAAAACTCTTGATCTTTTTTTTTTGGTTTTTGGGGTAAAACTCAAAAAGTAAACGAAATTTCAAAAAAATTATCCAAACTACCACCAAAGTCCATATACCTATTAGTTGTGATACTGACATTAAAAGCCTGAGCATTTCCCTAAAAAGTGTTCACACAGAAACAAAAATTTAAAAAACATCATTGCAAAAACAACACATTCTTCACTAACGCTCAGAATCTGAAATATGTTATTAAGCTTGTTTAAAAATTTTCATTTTCGTGTTTCAAAATGAATCCTACTTAATTTGTTAAAAAAACTTAAAAGTTTTATATTTACTAAAAAACTATCGAAATTGAGTTGGAATGACATTTGATCTTTTTTGACTGTTCAAATAATGTAAGGTAAATTTTTAACAAATTTCAAAAATTTTCTGAAGAATTATATGGTCCTATAATGGCAAGAATGAAAAAAAAAAAATAACGGTGTAAAAACGTATACAAGCCGAAATCTTGTGAACCAATTTTTGAATATTTTTATCCAAAAATATGGGGTTTTTTACATTGTATATTAATGTTTCAAAATTCTAAACTGAAAATCAAAGGTCTTATGAAACTGCAAAAATTTACAAATTTCTATTATTAAGCTCTGTTAATTGTTCAAGATTGTTAAAATTGGTTCCAATTCCACACATAAACGCGATCGACCCGTCTTTAATATTGAGGTGTCTAAATTTTAAGTAATTTGAAACAACTGAACATTTTCGGATGAAAATTTTGATTTTTTTGTTTTTAGATCATCTCAAAAACACACATAAAAATTCAAAAATTTCTTCAACTAACTTATGTGCTATTAACCAGTATTTGATCATAATTATATGACTTATATTTTTTGTAGTATTGGTTAAGATCAGAACACATTTTTATTACCCTAAAAAGTGTTTTTAGGAAAAAAAACATCATTGTGTAAACAATGCATTTCTCAGCTTTTAATCAATCCATCCAAAACAGTGACCCACAGCATCTAACTACTCATACAACCTAGTCTTTTTTTTTTTTTTTCGTACCATAAATGTGAATAATACATTTTTTAGTGAATTTAAATACAAAAGAAATGCAATTATAAATGTTTCTTCACTCTTGCATTAACAAATAAATCAATATTTAAAATATAAAAGTATACAACAATAAAAACATTTTACCAAGACATTTTTATGTGTGAATTGAATAATTTCGACAATACAAGGATTTGAATATTTTTTAAACTGCTTGAAAATTATAGACACTAGTTAGCCAATATATTAATCAGTTTGACACATAATACAAAATTGAAATAAAATAACAAACAAGCATCAAACATAGATGATTAAATGTTTAGAATTAATTTTCAAAATAAATAATCCTAATACTGGACTTAATGTAAGTTTATAATATAAATAGGAATTTAGTAAACAAGGATTCTAAACAAAGGTTGAAACCACCAGCCTCCAAGGTGACAAAATACTTTAAATACTTTATGAAGGCTAATTTTTTCTACCTATCTGATAGAGCATGTCTTTTTATTTTGCGGGCAAAATGTGTATTATATTTTTAAATAATTTTAGGTTTTTAGTAACACATATTCTTTTGTATTAGTACAATTAGTACAATGATCCTTTAGCTAACAGAAAAATCTATTAAGAGAGTCAGTTGTTTATTAAGGAGCAAAATATAGACGATTTTCACCACTTTACATGCGTTTAAACGTACAACATTGACTTCATGGAAAAAGTTCTTTTAAAATCATTTATACGATATAAAGTATAAAATTGTGTATGTCGGATTTAAAGTCCTACAATTACTTTATTTAAAACTAATTGAGAACAGTTTAGTGTGAAACTTACCTTAAAACTGACATTTTTAATCAAACCAAAGCGTTGTTTAAAATCAAAGTGTTAAAATATGAACTTAAATAAGACTTACAAAATGTTTTCAACTTTCAATTAAAAAACAAAATAATTCAAATATGTTGATTTTACAAGGCAGGGGAACTTTTCCCTGTGTTTTCGTTGAAAAATGGTATAAACTCCGAGCCCTTTAATAGCTAATAATTACGCGATAGTATTTTATGCAAAAAAATTAATCAATACTTAACAGCGACTTACTAATAAGGGAACTGGACATTAAACCGTTGTAATGACAATAAAATTTTTTATTTCAAAGCAATTCTACATTGTTTTAATTTTATTTAAAATTTTGGAACGTTATATGAAAATGAGCAGACATGCTTGAAAAACAAAAACACCGTTGGTTTAAATTCAAAATAAATGGATGAATTAAGATCATAATAACACACAATACTAGTTAGTTATACTAGTAGTTATAAAATTGTACACATTAACTGAACAATAAGAAATCGTGGAATTTTTCAATAAAATAAACTTTGGAAATATAACAATATAAATGCAAGGTTTAAAAATACGTTTCAACATAATTAAAAAAAAAAAAATCATTTTATTAGATTAAATGTTTATATTATTATGTACACATATTTTATACAAAATAATTTAAGTGTGATAATGGAATCATAAATCGAGATATTTAGACGCTTTATGTTATTGTAATAACACAATTACTATGAAAATTAAAATTAAGTAATTATAGCTATATTGTATAATCTATAAGAATTGCAATAAATAAATAAGTGTACCAATAATAAAATTATAGACGACAACAATTTTTAGCCCATATAAAAATAATATATGTGAGAATGCAACTTTAAAAAACATCACAGTTGTTCATTTTTTGGTGTACTGGATTTTTTCAATTTTTACTTCATCATCGACCAACCTGTAGATGTATGATACTACTGTTGTGCTTTGAATATCCATAACCACAAATGAAGGAATTATATCACTGAAAAAAAAAAATTATCATTATTATTATGTAATTAGTACTTTTATACATTTTGTTTTTAATTTTTACATTGAAATAATTAAAATTTTTAATTTAGTGGTTATTATTATAATGTATTGGATTAAACACCGAGAACAAAATCTTTAATACCTTGATCATCGCTTAAAATTTAGTTCTATGAATAATAATTTAAAGGTAAAAATTGAACTTAGATAACAACCTTCACAAAACATTTTACAAGATAATCAATGTTTTACAATAGATAAGTATTGTTTTCTTTTCCAATTCTGATCAGCATCTTATAGATTGAAAAAACAAAATACATTTATTTAATCCGTAATTAAATAGATAGCAAAATCAATTTCTAAACTATAATGATCATAACCAATCAATTTAATTTTGTCAACACAACCAAAACACTATCTCCGTACATTTCTAGTCTTTTATAATTTTATTTTACGTAGGTACTTTAAAATATTATAATTTAAATTTTTTACACTATTAAAAAACATATTAAAGTTGATTTTGTAATTTAAATACTTGAAATAAATATACCCTTCTAGATTTTTTTAAGTAGAAAAAAAGTTTTTTATTTAAAGTATGTGTTATCTATAAAATAAAATATTATTAACTAAACAGAGTCTTCATAAGATAATGAAATAATTGAAACGACGGACTTAAATTAATCATGTGAACATGAAATTATTTTTATTCAGTTTTTGAAACAAAAACAAGTATGAAGGTTTCAAGATCAAACAAAAAAATATATATGATAACAATAATTTCAAAGAACGCAAATTAAAGCAGTATTTACAAAGTGTAATTAATATAATTTTTTTTAAAGTTGTATAGTAAAAGTGAATACAAATTATACGCGTTATAATAGCATCAAAGTAAAAATTCCAAGTACTTTTAATTATTTTATGAATAATAGTGCTCACGATATACCAATTTCACGTGGGTGTTAAACCACACAGAAATTCTAGTATTTAGCATCTAGTTGAATGATCGATTAAATTAATTCGTAATTTAAATTGATTAATAACTAGTATAATACACCAAAAATAATTGCCAAAAGAATAACATAATATCTTACGGGTTTAATGGATTAAAAGCTCCAGTTGCCGAACCGGGATTTAAGAAAAATTTATTTCCAAGTTCAAAGGCATCAAACTTATGGGTATGACCGTACACCAGCACATCGACATCTAATTGCCTCTGAAGCAATGCTAAGGATTCGGGATCTCCCCATGGTATTACTTGATGACCGTGGCACAGGCCCACTTTGAACTGTCCGACATTCACCACTTTTTGATCTGGATAGTTGAGATTCTGAAACACAAAACAAATCTTAGAAGAGGTATAGAGTATATGAGCGGCGGAAACGAGAGTGCTTAGACGAATGAGTGGAGATGAACAAGAGAAAATATGGGACAAGGAAAAAATATCGTGAAACAGATGGTATCATTGGCGGACAAGATTAGAGGAGAAAAAACAAAACGTCAACGGGAAAAGATCGAAGGAAACAATTGAAAATTAAACGAGGGCTGTCATCGAGTGTGAATGATCTCGACGAGCGGATGTATAGGACATAGGTGGCTGATCCCAAATAATTGGTGAGAAGGCGAAAACAAAAAAGAAGTGGATAAAAAGGGTACGACCGTAAACTACGATTTGTATGCAATACCTCGTCAAAATCGCCACGCACAACGTGTACATCGTTGGCGATTGATTTTAAGAATTCGTACATTTCTTTTGTGCACAGATTGCCCGTGCACAGGACGTGCTGTATTTTACCCGGTGTGAGTAACTTTTTGAACTGAGCCGGAAGGCCGCTGCTGCGAAACGGCACGTGCATATCGCCGATTACCAACACGGAACACTGTACGCAACGAAGGAGCATTGTAACGTTAGACGATTCGATTAAGTAGCAAGATGCACGGTATTATCGCGGGTAATGTGAAATCTGTAACGTTACCATTTCAAGCAATGAGCGAAGCACAACGTGTTCTAGTCAACGTGGCGATGAAAATCTCGGTATCCTTGTAATTCCGGCGATTCCGCGGGCTCTTTGCTCAACAAACTTGTCGAAATAAATAAACAACAGCCCGTATATTTGCAAAGTATAAAAAAAACTTCGGTGTTTCAAAGTTACGCTTGATTATTGTAAAATGAAAATCTGATAAACACAAACCTGGTTCACTGATAGGACGGCTTATCCGTTATAGGGTTTCGGTCGTTTGCTCCGGGATTGATAGCGCCGGCTGGGTACAGGCCATACTAGACTGCGAACATTTGTACCACGGCCTTAGACAATTAGATTATACTTAAGGATCTCCTCAAACCACAGAATAGATCAGGGCGTTTTTTAAGTAAGTTTTGTGTGGCCAAAAGGCCACGTAGTGGCCTTGTTTGGCCACCCACTTTGAAAATTTTGGCCACAAAATTCCAGTTGTCAGAGGGGCGATAAAAACATGTACACAGTGCACAGTGTTTGTTAAAAATTGAGCATTGGCCACGTAGTGCAATTTCCTTAAAAAACGGCCTGGAATAGATAAAATCCGTGCTCAAACCTCGAATGTTTTTAGGGTTCCTGGATCAATCGTAGTTTTCATCTTAACCTGGACGTATCAGTAATTACTAGTGTGCACTACAAGCGCTAGCCCCGGAAGTCAATAAGAAGAACTATTGCAAAATCACATGGGCCTGATATATTGTACGAAATTAAAACGTGAGCGAAACAGTGCCGGCGAAAACCAGTGCTAGTAGTAGTAAAACAGTCCGAAAAAAAAGAACCCCCAGACCATTACTGTACAAAATAACCATTTTTTTTTTTTTCGTTACACTCAGAATAGTATATTGGTTTTCTTCACAACACAGCTGTATGATGCTCCACGGAAGCTTAAAGCCAGAGTACCTCTATAATTGACATGGACGCAGAAGAGGTACTTCGAGAGCGTAAAAACATTAAAAAGTTACATAAAATGTTTACGGCAGACGTGGTTTTTGATATCAATATAATCGATTTAGATTTTCGGCCACGCAATAATAAATTGCGATTGGAATATGCCGAAACTTTCACACAGTGTTAAAATCGGTAGGATGCACGTTCGATACGAATAATTTCCAAAACGCATACGCGTACATAAAAATTACGAAAATCCGTAGAAGCAATTTTTACAGTTAGTAGTACACGTAGTTGTTTAAAGTTGAAAAATTTTTAAAACTCTATCTTTGGAAAAGAACTCGTAACAAAGGCGTTATTTGAAACACGTTACGTGTGGACAAAATTTGATTTTCAAAAAAAATCCGCCTTGCGCAGGCGGCGGTACCTTATAAAAATTGTATCGTTGTACGCTGTCGTTTGCGGCGGCGTCCGGTAGAGCGCGCGAGCGCCGACTGTCCGGAATCCGCCGCCCGGTTCCATTGCGCGAACCCGTCGTCGGCGGAGGCCCTGGGGCGCGACGACCGTCGGCGGCGCGCCAGGCGTCGCGGCCCACGCGGCCGGCAGCGGCCATCGGCGGTCGGACGCCGGCGTCCGTCCCGTTCGACCTTCTCGGGGCATCGTCCTCGCGTGTCATCGTTTCCCCCGGTTCCGCACTATAAATACGACGTTTTCCCCGCTGTTCCGCGGGGGCGCACCCGCGGTAACGAACGCTCCGGCCACGCAACCCCCCGTGTAGACACGGGACACGGTGGTTCCTACCCCGGTGTCCCTCATCTGGACACGGGTTCTCGTGGTCGTACACTATAGCCGTACGGCAAGCATCCCGAAGCGTCTGTCCCGTCGTGTGTCCGCCAACAAGCCGACGACGACGTGTGGACGGACGTTTCACCCACAACACAAAAAATTATAAAAAAAGTGTTTGCGCGCGCGCGGTCGACCATCCGTCATCGTCACTCCTCTGCGTGTTGTTTGTGGCGAGGTCGCCGCGCGGCGCAGCGCATCCAACCCAGTTTCCAGAAGGCGTCGTCGTCGCGTTCTGCGGCGACGCGGCCCGGGAAACGGTTGAAATCGTTCGTCCGCGCACCCGTTAGAAGAAGCCCCCAACAAAAATAAAATTTTGGTCCTTTAGATTTTCAGCGTGGCCGGTTTTCGGTACTTCTCTGTTTTATTTAGTAGTAGCACGAGGGTTTTTTTTGAAATGTCGAAAATTCGAAAAGTTACCGCCCGCACGAAAAATGCGCGAGAACGATTACGGGGAAAGCGGGTTTCTGAAAGTTTTCAAACTTTCTTTTCGCGATTTCTCACACGGTATTCTACCTAAACGGCTTTGGGCTTTCACCCGTTAAAATAAATTCTGCAAGTTTTGTACGGCGTTCAAAGATTTCTGACCGAGCATTTAACCTGTTCTTACAGAAATGTTGAAAAATTCCAACACTGTTGATTTCGATAAAATCTCTTTTTTCTCGAAAAAGTTTTGAACGTTTAATACCTTTAGAACGTAAATATTTATTCGTCCGCGAATATGTAAGATTTATGGTACGCCTATAAATTAATTGTATACTTCATAATTATCGTAACGTGGTGAACATTGAAGAGTTTGGACTCTTATGCGATTCACCAAGATTCTGTATTTTTTTAGTGAGAGAAAAGTGGCTTTGCAAGGCCTTAAATACTAACCGTCCAAACTAATTGAAACGTTCAAATTAGTCTTCTATATAACATTGTGTCGGTATAAATTTTGAAATTTTCTGTTCGTTTTTAGGAATATTCTAAAAAAAAAAAATGAACTTGCAATGTTACTCCGTGGTATTTTATACATTTCGTCGGGTTTTTTTTCAGTTTTTACTAATTGGTTTAAAAGACTCCGAACGATTTATTCAACAGTTTTAAACAATTTTCATCCTTTTTAAACCTGTGACCCGGCATTTATCAAGGGGCAATAAATTAGGCAATCACACTGTCACAATGTTGTTTTATTGAAAAACTAAGTGTAAATAAATAATTATTATTGCGTTTTTGTCACACACTATACCAACAACTAAAATGCCTATTCGCAAGCCCCTTAAATTATACACACTTTTGCTGGTTCCAAGTGTCCATTTTAAAACCCAACAACATTGTTTGTTTAAATGTTCACGTTTTATAAAATACTATTCTATAAAACACACTTTTCGTGATTTTATTTATTTTTTTGTTTTTATGCGATGTTTGTAGTTATGGGTAATTTATAAATTGAAAAAAAAAGTTGTCAACAGATCGTCATCCGAATCTTGTTTGTTATTCATTGTTTAGATAAACTTACCGCTAATATGTGTTGAATGTTATTGACAAACCGATTTAATAAGCATCTTCGCCAAAAATGTTTTTTTTACAATTATTATCGATACCTACCAGCTGTTTGGTATACATTTATTACGCGTACCTACGCATCGTCGACAGGTGAAAATGCCAACCATCTATTTCACGTAGCAATCCCATTAGTTTCGTATTATCCTTGTACTATAAAAGTGTTCACCTACACTTGAGCAGATAATTTTAGTGATGAAAAACAATAACAATATTCCACAATCTTTTTGGTCATAAAATTTACCTGCAGTATATAGCGGATTCGTACAAAAGTCTAATATAATCCATTGCTATCTGACAAAAACGCGTAAAATGTGCATTTTGATTGTAAATTTATTACCTATTATTAATTAGGTATTAATAATCGTATTATTCGATAGAGACCCGGGGCAATATGGACCACCTGACTTTAACCGGTTATAAAAAAGTTCATTATCATACTGATATTTTTTTTTAGTACGTGTACTATTTGAATGATTAAGTTTTTTAAAATCGGTTTTTCATTTTCAAAAACACACAACCTGTGTTTTAATTTATGAATGATAACGTTAGTAATAAATATCGGCGCTCTATTGAAAAAGTTATCGTGGTTTCAAGGTTTCATAGTGATATAAAAAAAATAAGGTTCGTAGAATTTATAAACTCCTACAAAATTCTTAAAATTTACAATATCAAATAATTGATAAAGTATATAGTTTTTTTGCGCGTACGTTATCGTTAACCGCACATCAAACTTATCTGGGTACATTTTTTATCGACGGTCGACTTATTTCGTTTTATATTTTTGCAATATATTTAATATTCGGTTACTCCAACAACAACAAAAAAAAAAAAACGATCGCTAATACAAATTTTTCACGATTCTCGTCACATTTATCGGTCAAATGTAGTCTGTTTCAAATAGCCCCCAAAAAAAAAATTGAAAAAAGATTATTCGTAATGTTTGAGTTGTTGTGAAAAACATGTTGATTTAAGTTTTTTTGTCAAATGTCTAACGCGAAGGCCCCCTTAAACTTAAACTGTAGTTAGCACTCGGGTTGGTTTACTGAACCGATTATCTCGTGTTTTTTTTTCTTTATTTTCCAAATCATTTCACGTTCGATTTTGAAAACGAATAGATTACACACACACCATAACGGCTTAATCGAAACACGAATAACGTAAATAACGAATGAATTATTATTGTTCACATTTATAAATTAAAATCTGTTATTTTATGTTTGGAAAAAATAAACACCGTCGAACACCGTTTATTAATTGATTTATTGACGATTATTGTTGTACAATTAAAGAACAGCTGTTGATATATTTTACGATGTAAGTACACACACTCGGTCGGATTGACAACACTTCGATTTCTACACATTTTTCTTAACCGGTCCAGTAACATACAGTACTGTACGGAAAACAAGAAGAGGAAAAACTGGCGGCCACTAGTCAATCCAATGTAGTACAATGATTTCATACGTCGTTGAACTGTTTTTTTTGAAAAACCCCTATGGTATTCATGTACTCGTTTGATTATTCCTACGAGTCGTTCAAATCTAAGAAATAACCGAGCTAAAATTTAGGAACGAACGATTTTTTTTAATTTTTTTTTTTTTTTTATTGATTCGTCGATGAGATAATAATGTTATAAAAACGTCGTTATTCGGGTTAAAACGTTTGTCGATAGGTACTATTACTGCAGACTACTCGCTACACACATTGGGCACGTGTTGACCAACCAATATTATTAAGGGATCGGATATTAACTGTAGGCGCAAAAAGTTTGAATTTTACTACAACCGACATTCGAAACTGCTAGAACATATTGCCATTATCTCGTTATTTCGGATTCGTGAAAAATGGCCTATAAATAACTATGAACGCGTGGACGAAATAAGAAATTTGGAATGTTTTTTTTTTTTATGCCGTAAGTAGACGTGTTTCGATATTATTGGATGTATTAACGGTAAATAGTTGTGTTATAATATTATCATGTCGTATGTTTCGCGTGCGAGGTGGACAGGCTCAGCGCCGGTCGTACGCGGCCGCGGCCAACGGAACGGCCGCGGCCGCGCTTCCGGCGGACCTGCCGAACCTCACTTCCAGACCGTCCACGTCCACGTCGTAGTGCGGCCGTCTGGGGATCCTGTTGTCGCCGGGCGTGTACACCTCGCCGCGGCCGAACCGGATGAAGTTGGAGTCGCGGCGGCCGAACCGGATGAAGTTGGAGTCGACGCGGCGGCCGACGGCGGGCCCCGGGTCCCGGCGCTTGACCGCCGCCCAGCCGTTGAACGCGCGCCCGAACCGTATGAAGTTCTTCTCGTGAGTGCTGCGCCGGGTCAGCGGGTCCGTCGACTTGATGCTCAACCCGTCGGCCCCGTCCGCGGCCAGCGCGGCCAGCGTCAGCGTAACCGGCAACAGCTGGTACAACAGCATTCCTTCTGCGCGCCTGCGAGAACATTGTTGCAGCTATATCATAAAAATGTTTTGGGCACGTATGGAGCGTGCTGATAATGATATCATAAGAAAAGTATTAACGGAGACCATGCACAAGAAGAGTCCACAATAGGCAGACCAAGAACGAAATGGAAGGATGCAGTAGAGAAAGATATCAAGATGTTGGGAAAAGGAATGTGTCAGTAGATATGGCATCGAACAGAGAAATATGGAGAGGATTATTTGTGACAGCTCGGATCCTACAATGACCGTTAAACAAAGAAAACAGATATCATAACAGTACAATAATACAGGCACGATTCGGAGGCATCAGTGGCGTATCCAAGAATGTTTTTTTTTTCGGTAGGTGCTGATTTTGAAAAATTCCATGATCTACATTCTTCTTCTTCGCCTTTTTCCCAACCACCTATTTAGGGTCGGCCGTCTTCGTCCAATATATTTTTCCACTTATCACGATCATTCGCATCCGTTACACACACGTAAACAACCCTCATATCGCTTTCAATCGTTTTCATCCGTCTGTTCTTTGGTCTTCCCCTAGGTATCTCTTTTTCCTTCAACGTTCATTTTCTACCCTCCTCATCACACGTCCAAACCATCTCGGTTTATTTTCCCTCGTCTTATTGATGCGACACCAACACTATACTTCTCATACACGTATTGGTTTCTTATTCTATCTTCTCTCGTCATCCATCTAAGCGTTCTCATTTCCGCTACATTCATACTCTGATCTATAATTTCCTGTCAACCCTCTATATCTCTGTTTTCACATTTCAAATGTGTTCGAGACAGAAATGGTTAGTTTAAAAAAAATTAATAAGTGTTTATTAACTTTTTTAATTTAACCGCTTTTACCACACATAAAGTAATGATTTCTAATAAATTCCTATTGTTAAGTACCTGCAGGTACTAATAAAATATTTATAACTACGGGTTAGGTCGCGTGAGGGGAAATACGTAGTTTTGGTAGAAATGAAAATCGGACTATTTCCCATTTTAGCAGAAACGAATGTTTTCTCATTTTCTTCGGCGGAAATGGAATAAGAACCAATTTGGAGAGCTGAAATTGAAATTTTTAAAGGTGCTAATTTCTGTTAAGCCCCCCCCCCCCTTTAGAAATTTTGCCTGTCCATACAAAGTTTTAGAAGTTTGAACAGAAATGTTCAACAACAAAATGTTTACGGACAGTAATTATTAATATCCTGTTTTACGCTTGGAAAATGAGTATTTTTATGACGTGCTCGCCACGCGCTCCGCGTCACACGTGGCACGCGAAGGCGTTAATACGTCTTTATTTGGTGTTCGTGACTTACGCGTAAATATCACTATTATGTACTGTTAAACGAGAAATCCGCTCCATGAATCGCATTTTATTACACGTAGCCGGTGATGTCAATACGACCGTGTTTTTGATGATTTTATACGTTTTATAATTACCGCACGAGGTACATAAAATAAATCTTATCGTAGCAGATCTCCGGTATTTATGACCAATCGTCGTACGTAAATACCAAAATAATTGTTCAAAATGTTTATTAACAGCTAGGTATAGTGAGTGAATGCGTCTTAAAATGTTCGACTAAATAAAATTAGGTATTATTCTGGTACAGTTGAAATCGACCGCAAAAAAAAAAAACCCTTAGTCATTGTCTTACAAGGTTAAGTTAGAAGTTGTATGTTAAATTTGTTATGGATTTTTGATTTTGCTTCGCTCGGAATCTAAAAAAGGAATAACGTAACGGCTATACCGATCGGGTGGCTTTTTGGGGTAGGTGTATAGTGACTTTGCTTTGGGAGTAGGTCACAGCTTTGGATGGATTTTAACGGTCTATATATAGTTTGATGTAAACATTACATTTGTACACAATATTAATTGCTTACGAAAATTACGATTAAGAGCGAACTCGGTGAGTCAAACATCCATCAAGTTGAATAATATAATAATATAATAAAAATATATATGACGTTTTAAATTTATCCTATCCAAAAATGCATAAAAGTTTCCAATAATACGAACAATTTTTAGATGAATTAATGCCAACAAAAGTTTCGAGTGTAAAAAGTAGAAATATTTGAAATCTTGATTTACCGAACAAAACTTAGATGATTACGAAAACTTTAAAGTTCAATATTTAATTGTTTTATTATTTTATATTATATTAATTTATCTTAAAAATTAATAATCAAAACGGTTTGAAATATTTACAGCGTTTAAACTTTATCAATTTCAATAACGCGTAAAAATGTCAATAAATTTAAACAGTTTTTGAAGGAGTCAAAGTTTAAAACACATAAATGACAAAAACCGATTGTGACGATGTTAAAACGTCTATAGGTAAACCAAAATTATTGTGAACCGATTCGTGGTCATATTATATTGATATTAAAATATAAAAGTAACTAACAAGTTTGTAAGGGTCGATAAAACACTTCAATTAAAGTTCCCTCATCACTTGACCGAGTACACAAAAACCGTACAAATTATGCGCGAGTAATTTCATCGGTTAAAAAAAAGTTGTCGTTTTAAAGGCTCAAATTTTTTTAGAAATGCCCATCGAGTTTTTGTCGCGCCTGCAGTGCGTACACAAATTAATAACATTTCCTTCCACGAATGGCGGCATTATTTCACGTATTACATAATATGGAGTTCGGATTGTCAGTGTCGCACGTTTTTTTAAATTTTTTTTTTTTATACAACCTACCATAAAACAGTTTTTTTATTTTTTCTAAAAATTGACTGCTGTGAGTAAACGTGTTGACCATTAAATTACCCCATTTTTTTTTTTTTTTATATGCGTTTGTTCTAAAAACTCGTGAAAAATAAAAACCTACCCGTTTAGAAGTGTTGCACAACTATGGGTGTTTCTTTCATTGACACAACGAGCCGTTTGTAAATCTGGAAATCTTAATTGGGTATCACGGATCAACACTGACGATTCGTGTTTTTTCATTCCTGCTTAACTTGTTTTCGTTTCAATTTTATCAATTTGTTAATTATGTTTGGTGATTTAAAGTTTAAATTATGAGCTACCTGTGAAATGCTTCGCTGCAGTAAACGATAATCTGGAATCAGCCGTCTATCGGTACTCGCATTAAATATTACGGATTATATTCGGGTATTTTCAATCGGCGGATCAAACAAGAAGTAATAATAACAATTATGTCACATTTTAAAATATACTTACTACGCGGCTACAAAATCTACACATTGTTACAACGTTTGAATGACTATTTTGAGTTCAAAATGGTTATCACATAAAATTTTCTCTTTAACTCGCATAAAAATATACATTTTGTTTGATAAAAATCGCTAAACAATAATTGTCATAGACGAACATCGATTTATTGTGGTAATTTTCAAATACCCTTTTAAATATGTAATACCTCTTCATTAATAATTATCATTGTGAACATTTTTTCCGTAATAGTACAGACAAACTGTCATTTTATGACTGTACAGATTTGATTTTTAAATTTAAATCACAGTAATAAATGCAGCTGAAATTTTCGAGTTCGTTCTTTTGTAAGAGTAGTAAATAGTTGATTTTGATAAGGTTAA
The DNA here is from genome assembly GCA_017140985.1 of Hormaphis cornu. NCBI lineage: Eukaryota > Metazoa > Arthropoda > Insecta > Hemiptera > Hormaphididae > Hormaphis > Hormaphis cornu. The sequence goes on from CM029357.1 coordinate 56,767,886, forward strand.
ATTTCTGGGTCAAACACAGTTAATCCGTGTTCAAATGGTTGTCCAAATCGCGAGTGTAATAGTCGTAACTGAAAGAGTAAGTTGCGATCTTCCAGATAAAGTATTCCTTCTTGCTGTATAGGCATTTCGTTAAGAAATTTTTAGAACTGAAAAATTAAAGTACAAAACTTAAGACGGGTCAAATTCTGAAGGATAGGGTGGCTTAGTCTCCCGGTTTTTCAAAAGCCCCATGATTTTGAATAGTTCTATCGCGAATTCTTATCTTAACTTAAGGGGAAGTAAAAAAAAAAAAATTAGCTCCAACAAAAATCGTGATTTTGGTTCCTTTAACTACAGAGTCTACGGTTCAAAAGTACCTAGATTTTTGGGATCAAAACCCTGCAGGTCAGAAAACCTAATACAAGTTGTACTGCGCATTCTACATCGGTACAATATATTTGTGTTGTTGGTACGGTACGTCAGCGCAAGGTCACAAAATTGTACGACTTTTCACGACTATCCAAAAACCCGTCAGTACCTATATACTTTGAACGAAGCTCTCTCACTTCTTCCAGAGGCGGACAGGGCCAGCACAGAGCTGCGCCATCCGTATTTATGTTTTGGGCCTCAATTTATACGATACGGACCCCAATATTTATGTTTTGGGCTCCAATTTATCGGTTTTTTGTAGTTATGGCCCTTCATTATGTCTTTGTAACATTTATTGCACCCAAGACCGATAAAATTGTCAGTCCGCGCCTGACTTTTCTGATATTCTTCCATTAGAGGGCGAGAAGAATCGGTTTTATTCTTCCGGTAACGATCCAGTATTATCTACTTAATTGTAGGTCACTCGTTAGACCGAACACCTTGGCGCGTAAAAAAACGTTACCGTCGTCGTTTTCGGTTCTCCCGTGGCCTCTCTCCGCGAGCGGGTTTCGAATGGTGTCCGCGGTTTTCAAAATGAAACTGTGAAACAAACGCTAAAAGTTATATCAATAGTACGACTGACTATGTTGAACATTTTTTTTTTTTTTTCGTAAAAACCGACGAGAAATCTACTTCAGCGTGGTTGCAGAAAGGGCGCAAATCGACAATGGTCACGACCGTCACGTCGTGCGAAATATTGCCCGTAAACGCGACTGCGACAGCCATGGGGAATCAATAGTAATGTAGTCGTGTGACTCCGCCGTAGTTTTGCGGTCGGACAGCTTTTTTTATAATATGACGTACGCGTTTCGCAGACGTTTATTAGCCTGTCTGTTTTGACGATAGTGACAATAACTATTATTATTAGTTAGGTACCACATTGCGATGTTTATTAATGTCGCAGTCAGAGTAGGTGCCGCGACGAATTAATTATAATAATAATAATCGCGCTCTAACTAATCCGCGGCGGCGCTGAACTTGACGAATGAAAAACGGACCCCAGCAAGATATTGTATTATGCATTTCTCCCCTGCATTCCGTTCACAACACTCGTTTTTAACAGATTTTTGTTTTCTCCCAAACGACACGATTACTACGGCGTTGTACGCGGAAAAAATAATCGCCGACTCATCGTTATCTCGTGTTCAATATTTATTTTTCCGCAGTGCTTTTATTACACAATAATAACATAATTATCGTCCCGCGGCATCGGGACACAGTCGCTTCCGTCGCATTACCGTGTAAATAAGGTTTTTTTTTATAAGCTCAACCCGAGTTAGATGTAAGAGTAATTTTCAGGCCCGTCCGACGGCGGTCGGTAATCGAACAGCGTCTGCGAAGATTAAAAAACGCGATGAAATTGTTTTCGCTAATAATCGACACGAAGGCGTTCCGCAGGCGTTCGGGGGGTTGAGGGGAGGGTTCGTGTTTTCATTATTATTATTGTTATTATTATTTTTTTTTTCGCTTAAATGGTTTTATTTCAGTAAATATATACTAGGCTTATATACGATGACACTAAAAAAATATTTAAAAAAATGTTTTATTTGTTTTTCAGTCGGTTACAGCGGTTTGAAAATCGAAATTTTGCATTTTAACTTCTTTCCCGCTTGTTTAAGTTTTGTACTCCCTGTAACTATTTCGAATGCATACAATCTATTACACGACGCTTGATACACAGGTCCAGGCCGATTCTTGAAAATCAATTTATTTTTAAATTCATCAGGGCTTAAAGTCGACTTTGTTGTTGAAAATTGAATCCGATGAATAATTTTTTTTTTTTTAATAATCAAAAAAAAACTCAACGTCAATGTACAGGTATGTTGCTGAGTCGTAATCATTTTTTAAAACAAATATTGATTAATAAACTATTGTTTCATTTGTTAAGGTACTAAAACGCCCTACAAGAATAGCCTACTGCTATAGAAATACAGTATAGAACTACGCGTTCTGGCGGAATCCGATAGTAACTAACTATATCATTCGGATAAAGACGCGTTGGACATCTGCTGTCTAATATTTATAATCGGCTACTATAAAATGCTCCGGATTAATTTTTTAATGAGACTCGTTTTTTTTTCTTTTCTTTCAAGCAGAGTAAATTTACATATGTGTTTTATCGTGTATTTTTTACATTGTTTGTAATAGTTATAATTATAAAAATAACGGTACCACGGTTCAGTAGAGACTACGCGCCTTTGGGCGGGTCATTGGTTTCAAAGTTGCGGTTTATCCGTATTATTTAATATCTGAAAGCAACGATAAATAATTGCGTTTAAAAATAATAACTGTGAGCGACTTCTCTCTAATCTAATAAGTCCGGGGGAAAATAAAAAAAATCGCGAATTAATCCTATTATATGTGCGTGGAAAAAAAAAAAATAGTCTATTATACCTAGGAGAAACTTTTTTCAATATTTTATAACGTATTAAATTAATATAGTACACGAATGTTCGAAAACGACGTGAAATATTTTGTTATAACGATAGTTTAATAAGTATAGGCCTATGGTTAAATAGGTGACGCCGCATTTGGCAATTTCGCCATTTTCGTCGTTTTCGGCACATAACTCAGAAATATAACGAAAAATGCTTTAAATATAATAAAAATTTAAAGAAAAAATCCCAACTTTAATGTGGTGTTCAACGTACGGCTAGAGCACTCTCTGTACCCAAGAACGTCAATACAAACCTCAAAGTTGCAAATTTTTTGCCGTAAAATTCTCGTGTTTTTTGGGGGGTTTTTGGGGTAAAACTCAAAAAGTAAGCAAAATTTCACAAAGAGATTCATTCAAAGTACCACCAAAGTCCATAAGCGTTTCAGAAAAGTTACTGACTTTGAAAATCGGAGAGTTTCTTCTATACGAAAAGTTGTTGACAGAAAAAAGAAACATCGTTGTAAAATACTTTATTCCTCGCTCGTCGCTCAGAATCTAAAACAATATGAATTATAATTTTCAATTAATAAATGAATGTTTTTACTATTTTGAACTGTGATAAATAGTCAGAATACGTTGAGGGTCACATGCGAAACGCGAGCAAATTCCACGTAAAAATAATCGCACAATATCTGCTCCTCTAGTTGTCGAGATCATTTTGGACGCCCTAGTAACATCCGTCCGACGATTGATCCTGGCCACGCTACAAGGTTGAGCTGTATTAATAAATTATCGTAAATTTGTTTGATTTACTTCTTAAAATCGATGCTTCCTTAATCCTTATTATTTGTATTAGTAAAGATTGGAACTTTGAATCGTTTGATAAAAAATAATGTATTTTCAATAAATAAATAATAACAATTTTGTCCTCTTTAATAATGCAGTTAACCGCAACGTGCCAATTGTATTCATCACCTTTTTACTGCGTCAACGAGAATTTTTATCGTTATTTATGTAAAATATGTAATTAAATGAGTTATGTATTTTTAATTCATTACTGAACAATCGACTAATCGATTGCGTAAACAATGTTACCACTAATCAATACAATTATTGATATATCAAAATATACAATAAAAAAAAAATTACTGAATATTAAAGTAAAGTAGGACGTACCTATTTATAATTTTATTTTCTAAATTTTGTATATTTTGATAAATAATTATATGTATATGTATTTATTATTTCTGTATAAAAAATAATTGTATTTAAAAACCGTTTACATTAATTATTGTACGTTTTTGAATTTTTAAATAAAACAAAATCAACAAATGTTATGTTTATTGCATAGTATTTACAAAGTGTTTTCAATTTTCCAAACAAATATACCTATAATACTAAACTTTTGTATGGAATACGTCGTGTACGCATCCATTTTAGCTGTAAGTAGCAGTGCATTCAGAGTTTCTTAAAATTATTTAAAATATTGATTTAAATTTCAAGTATAAATATCGCGATACGTTTTTAAATCCCAAAATCGGCGTTATTACAGCCTCGGCACGTGTTAGGCAACACACGCAGAGTTGTAAAGACGTTCGGCCTGTAAATTATTTTACGGAATTTTATAATGCTATACATATACGAACAAAAACTTTTAAACAATTATTTACCGTTCATAATAACGGAACTTTTACAATGTGTTTGTAGCTTTTTTATTGACTTTATATGCTCTTTAGTTGTCGTACGAGAAGACGACGGGTACGTGAAGCGTGTTGCGTGAGATAAGAGACTTTTTTTTTAGAAGAAGACAACGTGGAAATAAATTATCGTTAAAGTTTTACTTCTAGTCACACTATAAAGTACCTTCGATAAGTGACACGTCGAATAACGGTAAGACAAACAACCTCGAGAGATTTGAATATTTTTTAGGACCGCGTTATGAACTTCCGATCCACCTTGACGATATATTTTGATTAGCGTGAACGACGACGAATAAACGTGCGTACCCGACCTCGTTTCATAACTAATTCTGCTAAATAAGTTCGTATGGTAATGTTATTATTATTGCAAGTTTCAACTGTGTTTAGGAACGTTTGGGAAATTTAAGTAGGTAATAATAGTCCTGCAGTCTTCGGTCGTGCAAATATAATGTACACTATATTATAACACGCACGATCCAATTGGTAATTATATTTAATTGCAGTGGGGTAATGTTCTATGGCTTATTATGATTTAATACCGTTTTGCCGCACAGCTCATCAGAACTCATTTATCTCCCGAAATCACATTAATTAGGTAGGTGTTTTTGAGCAGAATCTTGTACGTCTTGTACTTTCCAAAAACGCGTGGGCTTACCATAGTTTACCGTTGATGTAAGTGTCTTCGTATTATCCGTCAAGTTAAGAGCTATTCGATTTTGTTTTTGTATTTTTTGTTTCATTTCGTCGTATACGGTTTTGACGAGTCCCGAAATAATCATATTATGCGTTTATAACTAGTATACGACGTCCAATGCCACAGTTGACGCTGATGCAGTTATATAAACACTAAAATAGATAGAATTTTAATATTATAGACTACGGTTGAAAACTGTTGAGAATTCTTCGATCTAATTGTAGATACCTAGAGATTACAGTGCACATATTTATCGATTATCATATTATTTTACATAAACCAATTCGAATAATTATGACAGTTAATGGAAGTTTTATTGACTTTGATATAAATTGCGTGTTATTTTTATTTTATTTTTCTATTTTATTAATTATTATTCTTGTGTAAACGACAATAATTTTTATAAAAAGTGCTCAGATTTTTATACTGCGCCCACTTTCTGGTAAAGTTAGACGCGGTTATCGTGATTTTAGTTAACGATATGGACTCGTTGTATTAGATTTATAACAATTATTTAAAATTTTATATCTATTTTGATAAAATCTGATGATTCTAATCAGTTTTAATATTTTTAGAGACAATTCCATAAATATGTAATAACAATAAATTTTTTATCTAGTATTTTGTACATCACTTTTACTGTTAGTTACAGTAAAACCGTTATTATTACGATCGACATTATCTGAAAAAAATGAGCTCACTTAGAGTCGTTGTTTTCGAAGGCGATGATTTATTTACACACCTATACTCATTGCTTTCAAATTTAATACAATACGTTTACGCTACACCTGTAGCTAAAACAGTGATCTTCTACCGAAAGCTGTGACCTACTTCACCTGCCGTTCTGCACTATCATTTTGTTATTGAACTGTAATAAAAAAATTACTGAACATGGTTATTACTTTTATACTATAATTTTTAATGAAAAAACCAAATATTTAACATAATAACCTTTAATAGTCAGGTTCCATTGATTTACGTATTAGTTTCACGTAATATTTATGATTTTTAAACAAATCCTTCACATAACTTCATAAAAGTATGTTCATTGAATCGTATAACATTTTATAAATTATTTTAATTTTAGTTACATTGTTCAAGTAAAAACGAATTCTCCGTCATTCTTTATATCGTTATTTTATATGCTGGGAGCACCGAGGAATGTATTGTTGTTACCTTTTACAAAGTTGGTTATTTATTTCTGAAAATAATTTTTAGGGTAATAGTGAAACTCCAATAAGGAAAGTCACAAAGCGTCCTTTGGTTGGAGCTCTTATTTTTAGATTTTGATTAATTTTTTGACTAATGATCCAAAGACTAAAAGTCTTTTTTATCCTATCGAATTTAGTTGTTTTAGGTAAAACTTTTCAAAATATTTTCAAAACAGACAATACTATCGATTCAATATAAAAAGGATAGAACATTTTGGCAGTATGTTAGTGAAAAAAAACCTTTATGTGTTTTAAGTCTATTTAATAATAATATTTTTAATAGGCAAACATAATTTTTATTGAACTCTTTTAATATTATAACTTATAAGTCATCAAAAATCTTAAACAACTACCGAACTAATTCAAAATGTGTAGTATTAAAATGTGTACGCTAAAAGCGTTGTTTGAAAAAATAATAATAAAGTATAATGAAGAATGCAATTTAATAAATACCTACCTTTTTTATTTTTACTTATACTGTAAAATTTAAAAGTAACTTCCGATCAAATCCATCCAAATTTAAATTCTCTTTAGTATTGATTTAACGAGGTGGGTTATTTTTCAGCTAGTATAAAAAAGTTATTACTAAAAATGAAATATTGTTATCAAAATATTTCTACGGTTATAATAATTATTAAAAGTTTTAATAACGAGAAACTCAAAGCGTATCGTATATTAGTATAATAATTATTATTCTTACTCATCGATATGGATACGTACATAAATGTGTTAATTAAAAAAAAAAAAAAACGGAACCACGGTAAAAGGTACAGTAGCGACTAAGCTTTGGGTGGGTCATTGATTTCAAAGTTGTAGTTTATCCGTATTATTTATTATCTGAAAACAACGATAAATCATTGAATTCGAAAAAAAAACAATTCTGAGTGAGCTATCTAATCTAATAAGTCGTGGGTGAAAATCAAAAAGATTGCTAATTACTCTTATTATACATACGTGAAAAAAAAAATAGTGTATTATAATTAGCAATCATTTTTTTAAATTTATTATAACGTATTAAATTAATTTAGTACATAAAAATTTGAAAACGACATGGAATAATTTTTTATAATGATATTTTAATATTTATAGCCGTTCTGACGCCGGATTTGGCGATCTCGTCAATTTCGGAGTCAGAAAATAATTAAAATATCTAAAAATGCTTCAAATAAAATAAAATTCAAAGCCATAATTCCAATTTATGTGTGTTATTCAACGTAACGATTGGAGCACTCTTTCTAACCGGAAACGTCATTACAAACCCAAAAATTTCAAATTTTTTGCTGTATAATTCTCGATTTTTTTTTTTTTTGGGTAAAACTAAAAAGTAAGCATAATTTCAAAAAAAAGCTTCAATCAAGATGCCACCGAATTCCGTAAACCTTATAGAAAAGTTATTGACTTTGAAAATCGGAGCATTCCTTCTATACGAAAAAATGTTGACAGAAAAAAAATAAAACATCATTGTAAAAACAATACATTCCTCGCTCGTCGCTCGGAATCTATAAAAAGTTCATTACCTATTCATCTTAAAATAATTGAAAATCGGTGTGTGGTTAAACTAAAAATTAATCATTCAGTGTTATAATGCAGGTGTAATGTAATATTTAAAGGTTAAAAAGGTTCGTACAATATGTGTGCGAATAATATGTTTTTGTGAATTCATTACCTATACGTATAGATGCAGCCATTCTTAAAAATTAAATTTGTTTTAGTGATATTTTGGCTTAAAAATTACAATCCACTAATTTTTTTCATGAAAAAAAAAAAAAACGACAAACGATAATTTTTAATTTGCATGCTTCGTACATTAATGTAAGATTTTAATCAAATGCGTGTTACTTAATTCCACTATATTATATTTCATTAAATGTTTACAAAGATTCGGATTCCTATAATGATCAAATAGTAATTTTACATATTATATTTTCTATTGTCAAAGGCTACCTTTTACTTATTTTATATCTGTACCGCTGATTCATACACTAACATAATATTACAAGTTATTATGACTTAGCAAAAAATTTAAATTTTAAAGTTTTCAAAGTAGCCCGAAATTGTTATCATTGTTACTAACTCGGCTGATGAAGATAAAATATGAGCTTGTTTGTTATAACTAGTGTTATTTCATGAGTTATTATAGTGGGGTTGGTCATCAATTTGGGTGGGTTAAAAATTTTAATTGTCTATTATGATCAAAGTTAATAATACGATAATTAAATTATAAATTTCAAAGTTTCATATTTAACTCATAAAGAGATAAATTTGTTTGAAATTTCCATCACAATCGAACTTCATTCGTCCAACGATTTGTATGAATTTCAATTAATTGATTCATTTTTAAAAGGGTTATTACTTATGTGCAAAAAAATAATATAACGAAATCGTTTCAATGTAAAAACGTTCAAAATAATTTATTTTTGTTTTTGAACTTATTCAACCTAATATAAAAAAATGTATGATTTGGAATGTACTACGGCTTAGAGATTCTAATTTGAAATTTTAGGTTGATACGAAATCGCAGGATGGTTGATAGGTTATTGCAAAAATTTGGATCCCAAATTATTATATTAAAAATAATAAAAAATATGCTATAAATTATAGCATATTATTATATATAATTATATAAGTACCATCTCGGGTTGACAACATTTTTACATGGAACATTTTAATTCCGTATAAAAATATTTCGCTAATTGTTTTAAAAAATAAATAATGAAAAAAAAAAAAATCACTATTGTAATGCTAACAGGCGTACTAACGATTTGGTTTGAAGTTTGTCGAACAAGTAACAAACAACTTTAAATATACAAATTTAAAAATTAATTAATAACGGACAATATTTTTTTACGGTAATATAACGTAAAATACCAATTTATTTTTTATTCGAGAAAACGCATCTTCTGCATTCATTACGGCCACAATATTAAAAATAAACTCGTACTTTACGGTTTCGTGACTTCAAACACTATAGTTACAACGTACTGTTCGTCAACGTTTTCTTAAAAGTTAACACGTTTCGTTATTCAGAACGCATGAAATCTTCAATGTTGTCGTAGACTCTTTTGATTATCATTCGGCGAATAACAAAAAAAAAAATGAATAAACCGTTTTCGATATTAAAAACTCGAAATTAGTACGATCCCGAAAACGACAATATTGATAAATGAAAAATTAAAAACCGTAGGTACCTACACGACTGCATACCGTAACAGGTACCTATATATACTCGCGTTAAAAATTGACTTGTGATATACTTCGAATAAAAACTTACGTAAACTTCGCACCCGATTAGGTGTGTGTAGATATTCTTTAAACCCAAATACTGTCCGTCCGAATGTTCAGAGTCGAATAAAACAATTTTGTTTTCTCGAACGACCGCGGTATACGCGTATTAAGACGACAACGATTAATAACAACAACAGTTAAGCGAAAAGTTACGCTAGGTGACAAAATTGGCAATATTTTACGATTACACGATCGTACATAACGAACACTGGGTGATCGTCACTGGGTACGAGAGAAGTTCGATTTATTATAATGTCCGTATTATGTATGTGTTGTGCGACGTCTTACCGGAAAATATCTAAGCGTACAACAGCCGCTGCAGAACGCAATATGTGAATCGATGAAAACTCGGTGCGATTCGTGTCGCCCGAACACTGCAACAGCGGTCGGAAAACGGTGGAAAACGATAACCTAACGGCGGTAAAACGAATAGAAAATAAAACCACTTTTGGGGGAAAAAAATAAAACGGCAAAATCTTTCGATCAAAATTGTTCTGCGCGTTTCTCGTGCCGCCGTAACAGTGTTGTTGACAGAGTGTTGCGATCTCGCGTGTCTCGCGGCGGACGACGTGTTCGAACGGCTACGGGGGAGCTCGGCCGGTCGGCGCACACCTTTTATAGAAATGCTGCGCGTTCTGATCGCGACCACGGGAGCGTATTTACGGCTAGGGGAGGAGCAGCTCGAGGGGCAGCTCCGAAACCCACGTCGGCGAGAAGTTTGTAGCGAAGCTGAGCAATTCACTGGATGTTAGTGAGCTACGCTTTAGGTTTACTTCTTAAATTCCTGAACGAGAAAAAAAAAAAAACTGGGTATTCAAGTTACGTTAGGTACCGGTCGGAAATAGTATCTAAGTTGTGAGTTTGTCACCGTCGGCTTCTGAAAAAAGTTTTGCGTTACAAGTCGAAGTCGCTTTTCACACTTTGCGGTGCTCGAATCGGCAGAGTAATACTGCTGAAGGAGCGCGCGCGCTAAAAGGGTCGCAAGCTATCCGATTCGCCTGTATCGCACAGGGTCGGATAAATTTGAAGGGGGTACTGAAAACCTCGTTCGTTCGTCCGCTCAGAATCTTAAACGAAGAAACGAATTTGACGTTAAAATTAAAAAACGCGTTCGTCTACGACCGAAAAACAACAATTCGTTTTGCGCATGATCTGGAGGTGGGAACCTGCTTTAAAACGCACAATATTTTATTGGAACGGTTTTGAATTTTATTCGTTTTGGAACAGCTGTATAATAATATAATTATATCTATCCACGTCCCGCACATTTAAGATCAATACGCGATAGTGCAGTTGTGTATCCGTAATCTAAATCATCGAGTTTACGACGGATTAATTAACGAAGCTTGGCACAATTTCAGATGACGTTTCGGTAAAAAAACACCCCATATTTATACAGCTTACGTCGCGTATGAGCATTTGGGTCTCCTGTTACTGCGAACGCATTAAAGAAACCCTTTTAATTAGTCACTAACTACACGAAAACAGCATATATAATACACAGGTGAATGTGTGTGTGTTATAATTAACGGCTGTTTTGCTATGACAACTCTTGTGACTTTAATTTTTTGCTTTAGATACGTTTAGTTTTACATCTATTATTTCTATTATTATTTGTTACAATTGTTGTCACCGCATTTAATGCCGTTTAATTGTTCAATAATATTATAATACTAGATGTCGTTTTAATTATTTTCTACTACAGAAAACTGTGTAACAAATTTAATAGGATTTTATATTTTAAATAATTCTAGATGCTATAGTATTTATGTTCAAATAAGCCGTCCAATTTTTTTTAGTGTATGACTTTCGCAATTTACATTAAACTTAATTTAAATTATTTTATCGTTCGTCCCGAAAAATGATAATAACTCAATAGAAGGCACGCCACACGACAAAACTCTTTCGATTAAATATTTTTATTCGTAATCACAACAATTTTCTGCGTTGTACGATTTTTATGTAAAATCACACAGTTATAAAACATTATGGTTTAGTTGACCATGTATAATATTTACTATTGAGATCATGTTCAGTTAGTAAACATAGTTTAATAACTAGTTAATATGTCGCAAAGAACTATTTGTACGATTCCACTATTTTCTCATTAAATATTGTTACAACAGAGTTGAAATACGCGATTCTGATTATAAAAAAAAAAACCCTATAAGTGAGTAGACTCCTCAATTGGTCAAACTTTAAATTAAGTAAAAAACACGCCATCGCACACGTCATCGTTGGTAAAAGTCGACAGTATTCGTCCGTCGTTGGCCTTTTGGCGAGAGACCGCTTGCTTGGGGAATCAAACCTAACCTAAATCAGAGGCACCATTTATAAGGGTGTGCTGTAGGATCCGCGATTACTATCAATTGGACTTGCCGAGAACAGAAAAAATTTTTAGTGGATAATATCCACTTTTGGTTATCTCTTCCTGTGTACAACAAATAATACAACAATGAATGTATAAAATTATTTGTATCACAACGTGTACCTACTTATTAATGAAGGGTGTCATTTGTAAATAAAATAAAATTTCAGAGTAAATTTTTTCCGAAAACTAGTGACACAACCGGGGTAAAAAGTTTGAAGAACAAGCAGCAGTTACCTGCGGCTTTTACAACCTATTTACTATACGTCCCTATATAGTTTTTACTTGGAATACTCGCCAGCCAAATATACACCACAAAAACGTGGGTATTAGGTATAGAATATTCAGTGTTTTTGAAGATTAAACGGAAAACAGGTAGAAATTTTACCGCTAAAAGTATAATATTTTATGTAACGAAAACCAACTTGACATGCAGATTTTGTATCTTAAATTCATTAACTTTCACTTCGAAGACCAGACTCTTTAATGCGACAACGTTATTTTAAAAACACACGATCGACAACAGTTTTTATTTATGGACGTTTATACCTCGTAAGTCGTCATAATTTCATTAATTTTCAATGTTTTTTTTTTTCGCAATTACTTCTTCAAAAACAGTTTTGATTATATGACATTTGTACGAATTATTAGATTCCACGGAGAATAAATTCAAACGGTAAAGAACAAATTTGATAAAAATGTGGCGAAATTTTGTTGATAGTTTTTGGGTTTAGTGTGTAGAGTCTATTTTTAAATTTCCAATTTGTCGAGTACTTGCAGATTGACCGAGCAAGCTCAAAATCGTTATTTCCACGAGAAATAATGCTTTAAAATATTATTTATAGGTATTACATAATTTAAAACCGTGACCCACTCAAAGATAGGTGCTCAAATTGTAGACGAAACTTTCTTCGACGTAATTTAATTGCTCGTATGGCATATCCGCCGTATCCCTGCGCTGTATACCACAGGGAAACGGGAACTTATTTTTTTTATTTTTCCGCTCGCTGTTATTTTTACGATTCGGGCTCTGCCTAAATCTCGGTATCGGTTCTGTTACCTATCAATAATTTTGCGGTCATATATACTCGTACATGTCATTTAAATTGGTAAAAATTGTTTACTAAAAACAAGTCATAATGAACGCAAATCTACACTCTCTTAACCAACCTGTGGCTGTGGCGTTTTTCTTGCAGACGATTTACGACGGTTCAGTGGTAATAAGGAGATTAAAACGGATGTTTGTATGACAGATGTTAAACCTTGCAATAATTGCTTTATATACGGGATATTTCTGATGACTCTGGAGTCCACACCACGGTCTCTGTATACGTCGTACCAGTACTAGATCTATATTTTCTAAATTTGAATATAAATTTTATCTTCAACTTTTCAACAGTACGAACGGCGTGTGATAAAACATATTTTCTATATTTTGCGCGCGTTTAGATCTGTTTAATTTTCATTTGGGACTTGAACGATTTTTCGTTTCTTTTTTTATGTTTACCCATTTAGATTACCGAATAATTTTTAGTTGTAGCGTTGATTATAAATACAATTCGTTTTCAGTTGTGTTCATAATCAATGACTGTAGGTTATACATTTTTCCAATTTCTATCCAGAACTGTGTTTGGTCGCAATTCGCTATCATCGTCAGTCGCGGAGACAGCGGCACTGACTACGATTTACTATACATTAATCATAAAAGTGAATAAGCAAAATTTTTGCAATTATCAATCCTCTCAATTTAGTAGTTAAATATTTTTAGTCAGAATTTCTATTACTCCGTGTATGTACGCTTTTATTTTAAACTCGAAAATTGTACAACGTGTGTCAATATAGCACAAAATAGTTATCATCCACACCTACAAACTTTTGTGAACGTTTTCATAAATTCGTTTAAACTTATTTTATAATAAGTCAGTCCTCCTCAGTTAAGGACGTCATATACGTACATGTGTTTTGAACATTAGAGATAGGGTACTTATTGAACACTCATATTATATTGAAATTTATCACGAAAAGTGCACAGTTTTTTTTTTTTCAGAGTAAACGTAAAACGTTATTTACTGTCAGGAAATGGACGAGTTTCTTTTTTTCAAGCCCGGAACGAGCCTGGAATCGATTCGTTTTTGACGAGATGAACTCGAACAAATTTCTTCCGGAACCCTCCGACCACCGATTATATTAATATCGTACGCCATTCGGAGTCGGTCCGCCGTACACGGTTTCGGCGGATCGTCTCGGGGGTCGAACAAAAATACAAATTTCGTTAAAAACAACAAAACAATCGGGAAACAGTATGCGAAAAGTGCACGCAAACTTTGGCGGCTCGGAAAATTTCGTATACTGTCCGACTCGCGGCCATGGCGTGGCCGTTACAGCGTATAATATAACTGTTCCTTTTGAACTCGCGGCGCGGACAATTAAACGGATGTTAAACCCCACGCCCCCCTTAACGAAACTTTGACTGTTTAATGGACTTTGAGACTTTTATCCGTTCCTCTAATTGGATAATGGCACGTTATAGCGCTTTAATAATGTAATTATAATGCGGTGTGTGTATAACAAACGACGGACGCGATACAAACGGCGTAGTGTAGTACGTACGACGGTTGTTTTAAATTTTTTGTTTTGAACACAAAAACGAGTATCGACGTCGTTAGTACGAAAAAAAATGTTTTCGGTCAAACGAGTCGCTAAATAGTTACGCGATGCACCGCACAGTTTTGCTGCGTTCGGCGTGTAATAATATAAATATCGTATCGCCGGTGTAGGAAAATTCGTACTGTTTTGAAAGACCTTAATATTTCACGTTGAAAAAAAAAAACCCCTCTAGGCCGCGTGGGCGCGGTAATTGACGGAATACGCGCTTTGGTTTGGAAGTTGTGATTCAAATGAATTGCTTTCCAAAAAAAAACGATTCTGATCGAGCTCGGTTATCGCGTTCTGGTTAAAACCAAACTCAACAATAAAAATCCCCGACCGCGTATAAAGAATATTAAATTAACCGACGTGTGAAAATTTCAAACCAATTATTTGAGGAGTTATAACGACTTTAGTATCGGCGCGTAATTTCATTGTTCCAATCACAATGACACCGGTTTTCAAAACTTTTTTCGTACGCTTTTAGAATCTACTGAACGGATTTTTTCGAAATTGTTTTATTCCGATGGAAATCTCTTTTTTACATAACGTATTTAATTGTTAAATAACAAATAGTCACTAATTTGTTTCCAAACATAAGTCAAAGGTGTGATTCTCGACAATTTTCCAACTTTAAACGACGGTCAAAAAAAAATTGTGGCTATGAATTTTTAAATTTTTTTAGTAGTATATGTCACGTTGCCAACTATCTGTATTAAAGTTTCAAAACTTTTTGTTGAATATAAAATTTTTTCATATCAATTATCAGAATTTACAGACCTTTCATTTAAGGTAGTATGGCTTTAAAAATCGGACATTTTTACTACCCTTAAAGTCGATCGCAGAAAAAAGAAAAAAACAATACATTCTTCGCCGCGCTCTCAGAAACAAAAAAATCAATCATAGGCCGCGAGTAAGTCACCAATTCGAATCAAACATTATCTACGACGATCGAGAGTTAAACCATCACGTCATTGTAAATGTTTAAGTCTTATAACTACGTATGCAGCTCATAAACGGTTAAATTTGTTTGAAATTTTTAAAAGAGTTATTTCCAAAAAAAATATTATAACGAAACAATTTCGATGTAAAAATGTACAACATACGTACAATACTTGGTCTACTGCATAGTATCAAAAAGAACGGTACCGCGGTCATTGAATTTGAAAAAAAAAAACGATTATGAGCGAGCCATCTTCTAATCTAAATAACGCCTGGGTGAAAATAAAAAGATCGCGAATTGTTATAATTACGTAAAAAAAATATATATATATAGTGTATTTTATACCAATCAAATACTTTTTTAATTTTTTAAAACGAATTTAATTAATTCAGTACATAAACATTTGAAAATGACACACGGAATGATTTTTTTTATGGATAGTTTAATTAATAGCGGTTCAGACGCCGGTGATTTGGTGATTTCGCCATTTTCGTCGTTTTCGGCACAAAACTTAGAAAACAATGAAACTATCGACTAATCGCTTCAAATAAAATAAAATCGAAAGCCGAAATCCCAACTTTTATGTGTGATTCGATCGGAGCACTCTTTCTACCCGAAAACGTCGTTACAAACCAGAAAGTTTCAAATTTTCTGCAGTGAAGTACTCGATTCCGAAAATTTCAAAAAACCTTTTAGAAAATTAACCGACTTTGAAAATCGGAGAGTTCCTTGTTGACGGAAAGAAAAAAAGAAGAAAAATATATCGTCGTTAAAACAGCGTACCTACATGCCTCTCGCTCGTCGCTCAGAATCTAAAAGTAACGAACAATCGTGGCGTGATGCAGCCGGGACAGCCCTCGACACATTTTCCGGTTTCTCCATTGTTTACTACGACATTTGTCAGCGAGTAAATCACAGTACGATATCGTGGAAGTATAGGGCGAAAAAAAAAAAAGACCCTTTCGGAAGAACGTGGTCCGAACCACTATTCCAAACCGGGATTCTGGGGGTATTATATATCATAAGGGTGTGTGCTCTTAAATTATTAAATTAGTATTGTTTTCGTTTTTTTTTTTTGCGTTATCTCGCCGCAATATTCTTTATTTGCGGCTGCGAATCCTCCGTTATTAACGCGCGACGTG
This sequence comes from Hormaphis cornu, assembly GCA_017140985.1. NCBI lineage: Eukaryota > Metazoa > Arthropoda > Insecta > Hemiptera > Hormaphididae > Hormaphis > Hormaphis cornu. Next base: position 56,784,660 of record CM029357.1, read on the forward strand.
ACTCGGATTCGTGGTGGTCGCAAAGGTGCCCGCACAATGTAACGCCTCTCAACACGTATTTTATGTTGCATTATACGCACAAGGCATATAATACCACACAGTTGTCCGGTACGTGAACTGACTTTTTTCCACGTCCTTCCTCCTACATCGTCGCATCCGTTAATCGCATCGTGTAAATATTATACACGGATTATTATTTCTTTTTTTCGTTTTTTCTTCTTCATTTTTCCGCGTTTTAGCCGCGTACAGGGAGACTGTACGTGCGATTATGACGCGCTCGCAATCCTTTTCGAGGAAACGCGGTAATGCTCTTTAAATCCTCTCCCGGCGTAACTTAATCGCGTTTTCACGTCGGCGCGGACTGATTTTATTTTCTACATTAATTAATCAACATTCCCGCGATTCTTTTGTTGACCGTTAAACTCCGAAACGGATTTTCGCGCTTACAACGATACGCGTTCGGTGCGTGATCTCGGTGTGTGTAACAAACGCGTCTTTCGTACGCGAGTTTCACAAGGATTTCGTCAGTACGCCCGCAGTCTGTACAGCAGAAATCGTACGCGTCGCCGACGTTGGATCTGTAGTAGTAGCGTTAGGGTGGATTTCTCGATTTGAATCCGTCACCGAGCCATCTTGTTCTTGTAGGAAGCGATATCGTTAGTGGCGTGTTTTCCGAAAAGCCGAAAGAAAGCACCCCCTCGGAGTACGTAGGTATACCGAAAAAAAATTAAAAGTTACCTACATTGACAACAAAAACTTTAAAAATGTTATCACGTCTTTCGTTTAATAGCGCCGTAACGATTCTGCGATGTACGAGAAAATGTGAAAAAACGAGACCAATTGAATACGTTCGATTGGGCAACACGGGTTCGGTTCCATTTTGGTCCACCTATACGAAAAATAACATTGAAAAAACAGCAGTCGTATAAACTATTTATTCGCTTAATTTGTTCTTGTATGATTGACGCGAAATCGGGGGTGGGTTCAGACCCCAGTTATCGACCCCCCCGTCCCCACAAATCCCCCTCTGGATCACAACGGAGTTCATCTCCGTGTACAGAAAACCGGGTACGAATTATTACGAAATTTACTTTGCTGCCGTCGGGGCCGTTGTTTCAGATGTCTGGATTATTCAGAAAACCGTCAACGTTATTGTATCGATTAACTGCTGTTTCTAACACGTATTTGATCGTTTTAGCCTAGAATTTACGAACCGATGTCACATTGTACGTTATAATAACACCAGAATATAATTTTTAATACCTCTATCGATTTTCGATGACTGATGAATGAATGAGTCAATCGATCTATTTGATTTTTGTAACACGAACAACAGTTATTTTAAATAGTAATCGATCAGCATCTAAAACATCGTTGGTTGTTATCCTATCGAACGACACAATGTATAATATAATTTATAATCGCCTAAGTAAGTATAAATATCTATAAAATGCGATGTGTTGGGCGAAATGTTAGTGAAAAAAATTCACTGCATTAAGTTAAGTTAATTCAATTAAACTCCGTTCGGTTAAACGTTCAAAGTCAACAATAAATAAATATATGACTTATTAGATTATTTATTTTTTGTTAGAATATTCACAAGCGTCCTCCAGTCTGTAGTGTTTGACGCGTGGTTAGGAAGACAAACGATCAAAATGGAAAAAAAAAGTCGACGAATTGGTTTTGGTTGTTTGTTTCGATATGCTTGATAACGGAAAAACTAAAACTCAACTTTGCGACGATTGTAATCAAGTGTGTGAAAAGTCCCAACGAACGCGATAGAATTTTCAACCGAATAAGACGTTAAAAGCGGAAAATTCTTAATCACTTGACTTTTCAACTATAGCCTTTGATAAAATGACGCCGTTACGTGTATAAATAATACGTGTAACATTTCGGTAGACGACGATTTTTAATTTATTCAAAATAGGCCAACTCGCGCGTTCAAACACGTGATGCACTCACCCTATCCCCTACCCCTCTTTCCAAAATCAAAAAAAGGCCGTTTTTCTCGAGCACCTAATATTACTTACACACGGCAGTGCGCTTTTGCAGCGGCGACATTTTTTATACCCGACGCGTATTATTATTATACGCCGAACGAATGTCGACAAAACGGCATCGCGATAATCCGAGCTCGGGTCAACAAACAGTCTCTGCGGCGGTGGCGCGTAGCTGCAAAAGTGCGACCGTACCGTTGTGTGTAAAACGCACAAATAAGGCTTCGGCGACGGATCGCTTCGTGCGGTGGACTTTTCAGGGCGGACGGCTCGTTTTCGGGTAATCGTTTGCTCGGTCCCCCGGGACAGCACAGACGTCCGCCGCGTTTGCGCGAGGTAAAAGACAGCGTCGTAATAGCAACGAACAGCAACGTAATATTTTGCTGTCGTACGTATCGACCGGCCTTTTTTCCGGCGTTATCGCCGTCGACCGGGGTTGCGCAACGATTTTTCGCCGGCGCGTTTCCAGACGGGTGCTCCTGCCCGCGCCCGTGTTAGTCCGCCGCCGCCGCCGCCGCCGCGACCGTCATGACGAAATCGCAGTCCAAAGAGGACCTGATCGGCTCCAGAGATCAGCTGCGCGGCGATCGGAAGTCGTTCGTTTTGCCGCCCGACTATGTGCTGTCGCCGACCGAGAAAAAATTCCTGTTGCTCGCCGAGCGGGGTGACTGCGCGTCCGTGCAGAGGTACGTAATGTGTTTGGTAATGTTTATTATCCGTCGGAACGACGACTTTAAAATAAGTATATATATACTTTGAACGCTTAAAATAAATACCATGTTCGTCCCGTGGGTTGGTCGGTGTGGTAGCCGCGCGGCAACTTTTTGTTTGTTCGACTTATCCAACTTTTTGTCGCCTACAGCAACAACATTCGTCAAACCATCTTGTTCCTGCGACAACGAGGTGGTATTTTTACGAGTGTTTTTAGTGTCGCGTAATATGCTTCGGTAATAACTGTCGTGAACGGGACAGAGTTTCTGCGAAACGTGTGCTAGAAACTAAAAAATCGGTAAAACTCGCACGAATTTTCATAGTTGTTTTTATTTAGTTGGGGTTTTTTTTTCAATTACAAACCGTCGCGGTCTTAAGACCTTAAAACGACAGTACACTTCGCGTCATCTACGCGTGTTATTCTAATGGATTTTTTTTTGTCGAGTGACCCAACAACTTTGCACACCAATCGCGCGCTGAAAGATTTTAAATTCGAAAACCATGTCCGTCTCTATCTCTCGTGTATTATTTGATTGTACACGCCTTCGTTAGTTCAAAATATATTGCATATTTTTACAAATAACTTTACGTCCGTTGCTTGTGAATAAGTGATGTTTATCTGGAAGAAGAATGATTCGGATCTTACGCGTATAGTCAGGGCCGCACATCATTCTAGGATGGGCGAGCTCTAATTTTGCATCACTCGGCCCCAAAAGTTTACAAATGAATGTTGTTATTACAGTATAAGTTTGAGAAAAATTCTAAAATATTTATTTGCATGTTAAGTGACAA
>CM029357.1:56788562-56834801 GCA_017140985.1 Hormaphis cornu
AAGTTTGAGAAAAATTCTAAAATATTTATTTGCATGTTAAGTGACAAACGTGGTATTATGCTGTTGTCAAATGATAAGTTAGGTTTTTTGAAAGACATAAAAATCCAACTATACAAAATATACATTACATAACTATTCATAAAAACTAAAAGTGTATATATTGAAGGTGTATAAAAATTTGATTTTTCTTGATTTTTTCGCTGCAAATGTTTCGATTCGTTTTCTTCAAATGAGATTGATGATGCTCTTTGATGTTCAATTGATATTATGCTTAAATTGTTTAACCTTTGTTGTTTCGTAGTGTTTCTTAAATTATTTTTTATTAGTTTACCGAAGCTTCTTTCCCCCGAGGCAACAGTGACTGGAAGTGTTTGTAGGGCTATCGTAATATTTGGGTGGATCTCTTCTAGATGCTGCTCATAAATAACTTTAAAAGTGGACTGCGCTGTCGCATGTGGCAACGTCAAATGTTTTTATATTCTGCCGCCCCTAAAAAAGACCCCCCTAGCTGCGGCCCTGCCTATAGTTCTTTGACTTTTGGATATAAAAATGAAAGAAAAAAGAAGGAAATACGAGACGCCGCGAGCAAAGTAGATCACCCGTTTGGATAACGTGTAGTTTGACGTATGTTATAAGTATACAGGTGTATTAGATTTGTAAACAATGCATTTCTTACGAAAATAACGACTGTAAGTGAGCTCGGTGAGCTAAACGCTCGAAAATATGCAAGCTTTAAAAATCTATAGTTACCTAAAAAATTGTTGAAATTGTTCGTTTTGACTATAAATACAATGATAGCGTGTAAAAAGTGCATACCGAGTCGAGAATTGTGTTGAACGAATTTTAAAGATATATGTATACCAAAGTTAATTTCAAAGTTTCGTACTTTTATCAAATAATTTACAAATTTAAAAATTGCAAAGTTCTATACTTATCCCGTTCAACGTTGATTAAAATACAAGGTACCTAGAATATGATTATTTATCTTTATACATGAATTAGCCGAATAATATGTTTTTGAATTTTTTCGCTACAACCAATACAAAATGTTTACAATCTCTTTATTATAAATGACTAAAATTCAGTTGCTTGGATTTGTTTTCCAAAAGAAGTAAATAACTTTTGAATATTTTAATGAATACAAACATATTCGTGAACAAATTTAGGATTTAAGGGAAAGCAATGACTTATTACTTTTGGTATTACGCTTTTCGTCCCGAAACTTTATAAGAAAGAAGAATCAACAATAAAACGAAAAATAGCTTTTTGTTTGTAGGTACAGGTTTCTATTTAATGACGAAAAAAACAAAATAAATAAATAATAAAAACTGTTTGTTGTTGAGTATAACTGGATATTTTTATGCCGGTTTCGTGGTTTTACGACTATTTAGTAGCAACTGGCAACAAAATAACACGTCCTAATACACAGCTAATGTCCCGCACAAAGGACACTATGAGGGTTTACCATTTCACAAACTGATCCAAATGACAAAATCTGTTCAGTTAAGATTTGTGTTTTCATAATGCTTTGTATTTGATTAATTATTACTTATTACTATGAATCTTTCTAAACATTTCGTTTAGTTTATATGTTAATTATATTTCAAAGTGGATAGTAATAAAAATTTTACGTGATTTAGCTGTGAGCAACTATTTATCTCCCGGGTATAATTATTGCACACCTATCTTTTAGCTACTGAAATTTATTTTTATTAATTTATTTTTATCACAGCCCACGGTCTAGCTATCCATAGTTTTTCTAGTTGTATATATTTTTAAATTTTTTTCGTAGATTTTGAACAGTAAAAATAATATTTATTACGGACTGTGCGGTGTTTAAAATGAAACCCATGTAGTGTGATTATTTTATAGTTTTTAAGAAAGTAATTAACCTGTAAAGTAAATAACCTGTATGTTCCAGAAAAATTTACGTAATCTTATAACAAATGTAGGTATAAATAATAAAATAATGATAGCGTATTGTTTGCTTTATTTGGCTGCAAAACGATATCGTAAAGGCTGTTCCGGACGGAAACTAACACTGCTTGTACGCCTCATTTTAGAACTACTCAGTTTATAACTTTAATAAAAAAATGTGTAATACCGAAAACCTAAATTACGAATTTAATTTTTTTTTTTTTACTATTATAATTTCAACTGCTGTTGAAAATGTGTATTTATATTAAATACGTACCTGTAGTGATGAAAAATTAATTATTAATATTTTTATAAATGAATTATGGAAGTGAGAGAATCCCTTTTTTCTCCCCCCGTACCTATCATTTAGCATCGCGCGCTCATATTATAGAGAAAAGTTGTCTATATTGGACCACTTTTTACATTTTTGGCGAAATATTGAAAAAAAAAAAAAAAAATGTTTAACGCGTCAAAATGTTGTTTCTTAAGCGTATAACTACAAATTGGGAATGGCTCATTTTTAAAATTTTTAAAAATATCATCGAACGTTTTTTTTCGTTTAACAAAAATGTACAAAGTGATCCAATATAGGCAACAGTTTTGTGAAAACATATACGTACTAAATAAGTATTCTACGTGCATTAGGCTTTCACATTTTTTTAAAACAGAGTTAAATTTTTTTTTTGCATTTAAAATGTATCATATAGGATAACGGGTGGTCCAACATGTCGTATGAGAAACTTTGTATCTACTAAGAAAATCGAACGTGCGCGATTCAACATCGATACTTTGTCTTTATAATCTATGCGATAATACTTTAAAAAAAAATTTGCCTGTGAAAAAAGTTTGAAGCGAAAATTGTATTTAACAGTTCATTTCATGGAGAAATCCAAGAAAAATTAACATCGACGTGTCGATTTTTCTCGTTCGCGATTCGAATCGACTGATCGTCCAACTATAATATTAGTAACAAAGACGTTATAAAGTGTTTCTAAACGTAATACACTGCAGTTTGAGCCATGATATATATATGTTTAAATGCTACTGCGATGATAAGTCCGATTTAAGTGACGGTCGTCCGAATTATACCCGACTCTCCCCTAAGTTTTGAACGCTGCAACTTCGAAACAAAATCAGTCTTTAAAAAAAAAAATATGACTTTACGCGATAACATTGTTTTCTCGCAGGCTGTTGGACGAGAACAAAGGTCAACCAGACGTGCTCAATATCGACTGCACGGACCCGTTGAATCGGTCGGCGTTGATAACGGCCATCGAAAACGAGAACATGGACCTGATACAGCTGTTGCTCAAAGCCGGGATCAAGGTGAAAGACGCGCTGTTGCACGCCATCAAGGAAGAGTACGTGGAAGCGGTGGAACTGTTGCTGGAATGGGAGGAAAAAATCCACGTCCAAGGGGAGCCATACGTGAGTGCGATTTATCATATTTAAAGGAGCACACAACACAAAAATAAATAAATAAAACGTTTGTTTTTAAAATGTTAAATCACGCTGTAGTCAGAACGGTTAGAAACGCGATTTGGTGAAAATCCGATTAAAAAAAAAAAAACCATTCAAGACGTGATATTGCGCTGCGCAGTGACGGTCACTGCAGGGCTGAGCTCGTCATAATATTATCGTAGGACAATAACGTGTAATTGCTTGTGGTTAAAACAAATATAGAAGTGTCAGAATATTTCGTTTACTTTTTTTTACACGCGTAAAAAAAAACACCGTAGTAGCGAAATTTCCGTTTTTTAACCCACCATTTGCGTCTTCGAAGTGCATATAAAAACACGCCTACTAGGTAAATATAGAAATTCGGAAATAATATACTCCGAAGGAATTCAATGGTGTCAACTAGTTAAAAAATTAATTGTTTTTAACTTGTCTATAGTTACTTATTTTGGTTTTCAACGTATTCAGTAAAAAAATGTGTTACACTAATTCAAATTTTTATAGTCAACACTTCAATCATTGTTGCAAAGTTGTTGTTATGTACATATGTTTTTTTTTTTTCGTCATCAAGCGGAACCACCAAAAACTAATTCGTTAACTTTTTTTTTTGATCACATTTTGTTTTCCTAACTATTCTTCAGGCGCCCAAGATGAAAACACTATTATTGATATTATACTCGTGTGTTTTATGACTCGTGAACGTATTAGCGAAAAAATAAACATTTTTGTACCCTAGTTGAGCTCGTTTCGTTCTCCATCTTAACCTATCGCGGTTGATTTTTTTCACCGAATCGCCCAACGTCGGGCAAACTCTACTGTTTTGAAACCAACAACTTTTACACGGCGAGCCCCCGGCCCAATGACGCGTGTTTTCCGAACGTCCCACGCGTCGAATAACGAGTGGGACAACGTAGTAAAACCGTTCTTTGAGAGTTTTTTCAAATAAAACGGAAAACGTATTTTTTGTGTGTGCCCCTTTAAGTGCGAACCGTAGTCGTATAACCGCGTTAACGTTTTATCGTCTTCTCCTCGTCCCTGTCGCCGCATCACGTGCAGTCCTGGGAAGCGGTGGAGCCGTCCGCGTCGACGTTCACGCCGGACATCACGCCGCTGACACTGGCGGCCCACATGAACAACTACGAAATACTCAAGATCCTCTTGGACAGGGGCGCCACTTTGCCAATGCCGCACGACGTCAGGTACGACTGAAAAAAAAATCAACGTCCGACGGACGACATTAAACCGTAGTAGGCGGAGATCGGGGGCGCATCAGACCCCCCAAAAAAAAAAACATCGTTGAAACCCCGCCAGAAATATTTGATCGCTTTTCACGGCCAACATTGTCGTTTGTCGTATTGTTGTAGGACGACGAAAAAATGACCGGCCTTGATATGACGACGAGATAGACCCGTTTTTTTTTTCTATCAAAAACGGCCGTTTTCCAACAAATCTGGTCGAATTTAGCCCGAAAAAGCGTAAGCCCGAACGTTTTTAAAACCCGGGGATGGGTGAATGCGCATACACCGGTCCATCTGCCCCTCCGCACAGATGACGCCCCTGCTGACAGGCATCTGAAAACAAATAAAGCATCACCAAAAAATTGCCAATGAAATCTCCGCCCGTCGATAGCACGAATGTTACGTTTGGAAGGTTCAAAACAATTGACAAGAATAAAAAAATCCTTAAAATTAATTCCGTTTGTAGTGGGCAGAAAATATATTTTAAATTGATTTTACGGTGGACCTGAATGATCGTACCTATATATTATGTTTATAAGAAGTTTGATTTTTTTAAAACGAATTTTTTTGTAACGCGCGCACTGAAAAAATAAAGTATCCGTTTTCGTACACTTTATAAACAATCACGACGTGCATAGTTAAAAGCATTCATTCAAGTACCATTAATATTTTTTTTTTTTTCTTATACGGTTTGGTTAAGTATATCTATAGTTAACACTTGGATGACCCCCCTAGAAAGTATTTTAAACATTTTTATTTATTCTTCGTCAGTTACAACAGTTTAAAAATCAAAATTTTGCATTTTCAGTTCTTTTCCACTAGTTTAAGTTTTTTCCGTCAGAAGTCTGTAACTTTTAAACGTTACGCGTAGACTGATATAGGTACTGTGTCATTGGCCAAAAAGAGATTTTTTTTAAAGTTATTAGGGTTTAAAATTGACCTCATGGTCGAAAATTAAATGTCATGATTATTTTTTTTTAATAATTAAAAAAACTCAACGTCAACAATACAGGTATAACAATTCTGAATCGTAATCGTATTTGAAAATTGAAAATTAATTGATTCATATTATTGTTTCATTTGTTAAGGAACTAAGATTTCCTGCTGCAATAGAAATACAGTATAGAACGCGCTCTGGCGGAATTCGATAGCGACTGTTTCGGATGTTCCGCCGTTAATTTACTGGTTAAACCGCTGCAGATTTATAATTTAAAAAAATTACTTACGAGTTATGATTTGTTAAAATAATTTTAATTGTCTATTTTATACGATAATCAAAATTTAGATCATAAAATATACATCAAAATTAGATTGAATGTAATAATTATTACCTTCACCTGTATTAAATCGTTCCTGTTTCGTTAAGAACTGTTCGACGTAACAATTGACGTATTATAGTAAAATTATGTAGGTGTATTTTTTGGTGTGTGGAATAAAAGAAAATCCGGTTCAGCTGTAGAATCATCAGTATTTTGAACGCAAATGTTCGGTTATTATACTGTTTTAGGTAATATTATCTACTTTTCCTTTGGTGAGTATAGGATGAAAGATGATTTGTTTCTATACATCTCCTTTTTATCGATATCAAATCGCTGGCATAAAGAGTTATTGTGTACCGTTTTTTACACCATAAATACCATATGATTTAACTTAACTAGAACTTTTTATGCTGTTGAAAAACAGTTTTATAAGAAATCTGTTATGTTTTACAGTTTATAATTGAGTCTACTCTTTACTCTAATAATGTAACTTAAGTAACTGGCGTTTTTCCATTGTTTAATCGCAATAATTCAAATTAGGTACTTTATAGCTATTATAGGCTTAAACACTAGGTACGAAAATGTGGTTGTATTGAAGAATTTACTATAGTCGATTTTCTTCAATTTTAGGTGTGGCTGTGACGAGTGTATCATATCCAGCACGCATGATTCGCTGCGCCATTCGCACGCAAGAATCAACGCGTACAAAGCACTCTCTTCTCCGTCTTTAATAGCTTTATCCTCGAGAGATCCGCTGTTGACTGCTTTCGAACTGAGTTGGGAGCTTCGAAGACTTAGCACTATGGAATCCGAATTTAGAAACGAATACAACGTGAGTTGTGAAATCAGGTCGATTAAAATGTTCAGTAGTAGGCTCCGAGTGGTAACCGAAATAAATATGTTTCGTTACACGGCCGTTAAAAAAAAAAAGAAAGTGCAAAAATTAAATTTTCTGAAGCGTTCTATAAAACTCGCGTTACCGCGTATTAGCGTAATTTTTACAATATTTCGTTTTTGCAGTTCAAACACGTTTGTGTCTATTTGAATACGAAATATATATAACAGAAGTAACTACTCTCGCGCGTTTAAAAAACTTGAACACACTATTTTCATACCATTTTTTAAATTTCATACGTATGTTTAGTTACTTGTAAGTGAGTGAATCGGTTTAAGAACAATAAATCTAACAAAAACGATGTTGTGTCGTCACATGGCGTCCCTGCAGCTGGGTTTAGTTATTGTTACGATAATGTCACAGTATAATAACTGCGCTACGCGTGTTTTATAATCACAGGAAATGAGGAACACTGTTCAAACGTTCGCTACGTCTTTGTTGGATCACGTGAGGACGTCGTATGAACTTGAAATAATGTTAAACCACAACCCCAAAGGCGATCCGTGGGAACCGGGCGAGCGGCTCACTCTGGAACGTTTGAAATTGGCCATCAAATACAAGCAAAAAGCGGTAATAATGATACGGTGTTGTCACTAGTTGATTCTCGATGTTATATTCAAAAAACAGTTTATTAACACCTAACCAACCTACGTATACAGTTCATAATCAAAAGTATAGTTTAAAAATTATTCGGCGTTACCGAAGAAAACAAAACTTCAAATGCTTATAGTATGTAATAATTGTAACTGTATATCACCCACCGCTTTCGCGACTCATACACATTTACACGTCTTTAATATACAGGGCGGTTCGTAAAGAACGAATCGATTTCAAGATCAAATATTTTGCGTGTAAACGTATGAATGAGAGAGTGGCTATTTGAAAAGTTAGATTTCTAAGTTTCAGATGGTTACCGCGTGGCCTACGCCAGCTTATCAGCATTTTTAAACGAGAATACATTAAACCGATAACTGTAGTGTGTTTTTAACTAAATTTTTAAACGCCGTCACTCGTTTCTTAGTCTTGTTCAACATGATCACGCGGTCAATTCTGTGTCGTGTTTACAGTTTGTGGCTCATCCAAACGTTCAACAGTTGTTGGCCGCCATCTGGTACGACGGACTGCCGGGGTTTCGCAGGAAAAGTATGGTCGGACAAATGATCGAAGTCGGCAAACTGGGCGCGATGTTCGCGATGTACGGTTCGATGTACATGTTGAATCCAGAATCAAAGATGGGTCTGCTGATGAAAAAACCGTTTATAAAATTCGTCTGCCATTCGTCTTCGTACGCGTTTTTCCTGAGTACGTGCGCATGTTGATTTATTTTGAGATTTACAGGGGAAAATTTTCGATTGGTGTACATAATTGGACAAGAATTGAGTGGAGGACATGAAATAACAAACATCGCATCATTGATTCAATACCTAGTGTGTTATTTTCCACGACGGACATTTTTTTCCTGTTTTTAGTTTACTTTTTATGGTCTTCAATGTACCGCTGCAATAACTGGTGTCTACGATGAAGCAACCCGCCTTACGACAACTGTAGCAGAAACTTTTAGATTAATTTTTTTTGTTATTATAAACTTGTTAGGATCCATTTTTGAGAAGAGTAAAAAAAGTTGAAGTTCAACATTTAGCTTAACGCTGCGTTTAGCCGGAATATACGTATAGCGTATGTATTGTGGGAAAAATCATTTTACATCTACCTACCTCAATGACACATTTTATAGAACTCATATTAACGACGATTACATTAACTCGTCGACGTTAATATAGCGCACAGCATATAACGTTTGTCTGCGGCTCATCGAGCTCAGCACAACTTAGGATACTTACTTCGAAAACACATTATTAGTACTCAGTGTGAAATTTCAAAAATATAAATTTTTTTAGTTTTATTTTCATGTGCTATATGAATACTTGTATTTTTAACGGTAAAAATAATATAATATGACGATAAATGACCTATATAACTCAGCTAGGTATATGATAAAGCATTCTTTTTTTAAAAAAACTATTTTTACTTTATCTTTATTAATGAAAAATAATGATTGTAATTTAGAAACATTTTTTCAAGAAATAGTTTTGGTTTTGAAAAAAAAGATATATATATATGTATTTTAATTCATATTTTTAATTGCGTTAGATATTGGTTCCGTTAAATATTTACCTATTACAGGTTATAACTTTTAAAATGATTTTTTTTTTTTTTTTTTAGGTGTTCATATCACATATTATGTCGTTTTTCTGTTTTACTGCTTCTCCTGAGATGTTTAGTACTTTGTCCAAGCGAATGTCCCCTACCTTGAGTTCTTTTAATTTGTCGTCTTTGATGACTAACCGTAAATGAGTCGTACTCGTACTAATTTGTCAACCAACTTCCCCAATTCGCATGCTGCCGCTAGCAGTCGCAGTCCTTTTATACGCGGTCATCTGCAGTGTCCTCACCTTTTATTTGATCTCTGGTAAAGAAAATGACGTGCTGATCACACGCAATATTTTTTTTTTCGGAATGAAATATTCATCAGAATTGGCACTCTGACTTCTGCGCAGTTATTTGAGTCGCCTTTTTTTTAATTCAAAACTATATATTATAGATAGGCAAAAACTCTGAACATTGCGATTTTTTTTTCGATTTGATGCCAACAGATACATTTTATATATACCTTTGCTTAAAAGCTCTTCATTTGTCTGCAACGTTGTTTGCCGACAATTCAAACGACGAGGGAAAGCTGATGTGCGCTTCTGCCATCGCCGTGTAACGTGTTTTTTTTTGCTTCCGTCTTCTCCGTTGCTTTACTCTGTTAATTTTGGTTCTGGAAGTCTATTGAACAACATTTCACTCACTGGCTGCGCCATGTAACGCGTTCAATACAACTCTTTCGTAATTTTAATGATAAATCTTACTAAAATAATAATTTTGTAATTTATAACGTTTCGTAACAATCGATAGCATTACTAGCACTAGCGTCACAGAGAGCCGAGTTTTTAGCGCTTGAATGGATCGACACCGATTGGACGAGATCGATCTTTGAGGAAATGACCAGAAAAGAAAGAGGATCAATACCAGGACCTATAGAATGCGGGATCATATTGTATATAATAAGTGAGTTTTGTAAAATCATAATAATATTACGATTGAACGTGCGATTTACGATAAGGCGGGGACTTACTCGTAAATATTATTTAAGTTCGCAAACGCCACCAAAAAAAGGCTGATGAAAATATTGTATAATTTGCCGAACCGTCGGTTTCGCGTAGGAAAGTTAAAAAAAGTTTCAACGCATTTTCTTTTGAGTGGAAATATTAAATAAACACTCATGTTATAACGTAATGTGGCACCTACCTGCACCAAAGTAAAAGTTTTGTAAAAATAATTTTAAAAACTTTGTTATAATAAATGAACAATAAATTGATGGATGTAAATTATAATAAGACGTGTATTATAGCTATAGTCACATAACTTATGAAAAAAAAAAATCATAATTGAGTTGAAATTAATTAATAATAATTGTTGTATAGGTTGTATACCTTTAATGCAGGTTTGAAATACGCGCGACTTAACTTTTAAAAACTCTTTGGTATTACGATAAATGGAATTGTTAAAAACTATAAATTTGCCTTTTTGAATTCACATTATTTTCATACGCGAGAGTTTTCTAAAAATCACAAATACCTATTACTTTGTGCGGCGGAGTTATGAAATATTACTTCGCTGCATACGTTACTGTAAAAAAATAATAATACTCTTTATCGTGAGCGTCTTAAACATTTTTTAAATTAAACGTTTTTCTGAACTGTTCGCAAGTTGTTCAATCACAATGTTGTGAAAAAATTCATTTAAAGAAACAATTATATTTCCTTTTCTACGTATCATTCTCGTAATATACCGTTTCCTCCTAATACATTGTACAACGCGATTCATTGCAGCTACGTATGATGGTGTTAATAAACATTAAATAATAATAAATTCTACAAACTGTGTTGTACTCGAAAATGTTAAATAACAGTCGCTGTTATAATTGTAAAATTGATAACCTACAATGATATCGTGGTGTCGACGTTATAAAACACGTTCGATGATTTTCCACAAACAACTGTTGTAATAATTTAGTATTTTTGATTATTTTCAAAAAAAAAAAAAAAAATGATTAAAAACGCGCAATATTGCAAACAATATCTCGAAACAATGTACGCAGATAGGTTAAAAAAACACCCGACAAACGATATCGTATATTTTGCGGCCAAGTGTACGTTTCAATTATTTACAGGTTTGATTTGGCGAGAAGCGCATTCGCTGTACTCGGATGGCCTGATGGATTACGCGGCCGACTTGTGGAACATAGTCGATTTCATAACGAACGTGTTCTACATGGTGTGGATAAGTTTGCGGTTCTCGTCCTGGTACATAGTTCAGGTTAGTCGTCAATAAATTTAACCGTTTTGGATTACAACATGTGTGGGTACTTACCGTAGAGGTGCTGTGTATTCTATCGCGGACAAATTCGATCCATATTTTGAAAACACGATTAGAACGCGTGGTTCGTGTACCTCGTATAAACTATTTTGCGTCAATCGTCGATGGAGGGATCTATAGTTGTAAGACGGGGCGAAGGAGATTAAAAAAAAGAGAACGGCACCGCGATAAACGTGCACTTACGTTTTGGGGACGGGACTTCGGTTTCAAAACTGCGGTTTATCCGTACGATTTAATGTCTGAAAGCAACGATCGCATTCGAGAGAAGAGAAAAAAAAACTGATCGAGCTATCCATTATAAGTGAAAACAAAAAAAGATCGCAAACTACACGCCTATTATTCGTTATTTTCGGGGCAAATAAGTCAGAAAATAATCAAAATATCAAAAAACGCTTAGAATAAAGTTCGAAGCCGCAAAATCCCGACTTTTATACGTGGTATTCAACGAGATTGGAGCACTCCGTCTACCCGAAAACGACATCGTTACAAACCTTATAGTTTCAAATTTGTCGCCACGAAATTCTCGATTTGGTTTTTGCAGTAAAACTCAAAAAGTAAGCATAATTTTACTGGAAGCTTCAACCAAATAGTACCATCAAAGATTAGATATTTTATTTACTACTTATCTAATCTGCGTGGTACCACCGGAGTCCATAAACTTTTTTATAAAAGTTACTGACTTTGTATAAACCGGAGCGTTCCTTCTGTACGAAAAATTGTCGACGGAAAGAAAAAAACATCAAAAACAGTATAAATTCCTCGCTCATAGCTTAGAATCTAAAAGTATGACGTTTAATTAGTTTATCATCAGTCTACGCGAGTCGACATTTCCTTTAAATCGTTAAAAATGATTATACGTTCCAATGTACTTGAATAAAAATCGTAGAATATTATTAATGTTATAACTTTTACTAAAATATGTATGGTTGTTTTGTTTTTAAACCATTACAATTTACCAACTGAAAAATGAACAATTAGTTGTTTAAAAAAAATTTCAAACTAAATTCGTAGGTACATAATCTGACGGGAACGCAACGACACACGTCACATACAAGTCGAGATACCACATTAAATACCTAATTAATTGAAAAAGTAGGTGTATCATCAAAAGTACACTCCCGTGTATAGACGAGAGGCATTCACTAGAATCACAATTAAAGGAATTAAAAAAAATGTATAAATACTTGTACAACGCGAGTCCATCAATTCATGAACGATCACAAGACGTATTTGAAAACAATTTTTTTTCCCCAATTCATCCCCAAAAATCGGTTCACGAAATTGGAGTTTATACACTTATCCCCGTTGTTTGGTCACAGTTCTACCTAAATATAAAATTTCATGTACTATGAACCAAATTTCAGTTTATTTCGTTCGGCTGATTCAAAGAAAATTACCAGCTGTGACAGATAGGCACGAGGCTACAAGAGTGATCTCATAAAGGTGCCTCAATTTTTATTCTTTTCATTTTGCGCTGGAGTACGGAATCCCAAAAACGATTCCCCTGACATTCCTCCGAAGTGCTCTAAATAATTATCTTTTTCTTCTATCTAAATACAAACGTAACTATATAGGATCTGAACCGCGTTACCGTGATTACAGTAACAATGTTTTTTCGATGAAATAAAATCATTTTTACTACTAAGAGTTTCACCTTCTCGATCACCTGTCGTTCGTACACACCTCACTTGAAGACTGGATCAGTATATATATTCTAAAACCCAAAAATCGTAGAAATAAAAAATGTACACACATTCGCGGTCACGAACGTGAAAAATGCACCGCGATAATTGACCTCGGAGTTGGATTTTTTTTCTTCCTGTTTAGTAGGACTTAATGAAACGATATATTTTGCCGATAAAACTCGGAATGTTTATGCCGAAGACACACGGTTTATAGCGACTATTATATACAAGTTAAAAACAAATCGCATTGTCGTTTTGTCGGTTTACATTTTTCAAAAAGAACGCGATGAATAACGTCGTTTTGAAAAACGTACTTTTTATTCGATGGTGACGGCTGTGTACCAGCACCGTCGTACTATTTTTGTATCTTTTTAAATTTCAATCACGATAACCGCGGAGATGTCGTCCGTTCCGCGCTCGCGACGAATACGACCGAAGCGCGGACTAGCGGTGCGGTGGTGGCGTTATTACCGATGATCATCCGCGCTTTGAGGTTATTATACCACAGATAAGATACGTTTACGCTCCCGATTTGTGATAACACCGGGCCATCGGCAAAACGTTCTCGGCTGCTGTAGTTAACACCGAACACAGTCGTATAACGGAGTGTTTACCTACCGTTTTTCAAAACGTTCTCTCGGTAACCGTTTTTTCTCTCTATTTTACTGTCCGCGACGACCGCGAGAGAATCGGAGTGCAGAGTGATAGCGGGCTATTTAGTTTGTCGCCAATCTCGGATACGCGACCGGTCGGTTATAGTAACAACAACAGTCGTCGTTGATCGTTTCGAACGCGCGCGCGTTAGGCATGCGTCGTCCGTGGACGGCCGCCAAGCCGGTCGCTTGAGGGGACCGCCGCCGCCATGTTCTCGCTGTGCAAACAGACCCGGGTGCCCACCTCGGTGGAGCACGCCGTCTACTGTTACTTCTTCAACCGGGTGGAAAAGTGCCTGGTGGTGGCCGGCGTCAACGTGCTGCGGGTGTACCGGCTGGTGCCGACCGACACCACGTGCCAGCCGCCCAAGACCAAGTTCGAGTGCCTGGCGCAGTACGCGCTGTTCGGCAACGTCATGTGCCTGCAGTCCGTCACGCTGTGTCCCAGCTCGCCGGACGCGCTGCTGCTCAGCTTCGCCGAGGCCAAGTTCAGCCTGGTCGAGTACGACCGCGACGCGCACAGTCTGCGCACGCTGTCGCTGCACTATTTCGAGGACGACAAGTTCAAGGACGGTTACACGCAGAACTGGACGCCGCCGTGCATCAGGGTCGACCCGGACGGCCGGTGCGTGGTCGGTCTGGTGTACGGCCGGTACTTTTTCGTGCTGCCGTTCGGCCGCACCGTCGACGAGGCGACGAGCGTCAAGAGCGCGTACGTCATGCCCAGCTACACGATACCGATATCCACGGTGGACCCGAAGATGAACAACGTTCTCGACTTTGATTTCTTGCACGGATACTACGAGCCGACGCTGCTCATACTGTACGAGCCGGTGAAAACGTTCGCCGGGCGCATAGCCGTCAGGAAAGACACGTGCGCCATGGTGAGTTTCGATAATAATAATAATAACAGTACGAACACAGAACGATACGAATTTTCGTCTGTGGTCTGGTGTACTTGTATAGTAGGTGATCGACGAGTGATCTTGATAAAACTTCTTTTTTTTTTCCCCCCTCTGTCAGGTGGCGATCTCTTTGAACATCCAACAGCACGTGCATCCCGTCATCTGGTCGTTGGACTCGCTGCCGTACGACTGCCAAAAAGTGATCGCCGTGGCCCGTCCCATCGGCGGCGTGCTGATCATGGCCGTCAACTCGCTCATCTACCTCAACCAGAGCGTGCCGCCGTTCGGCGTCGCCCTCAATTCCATCGCCAAAACGCTGACCAATTTCCCGATGGGGCAACAGGAAGACGTCAATCTCGTCTTGGACCGCGCCACCGCCACGTTCATGTCCAGCGACAAGCTGGTGACGTCGCTGTGCAACGGCGACCTTTACGTGATCACCCTGTACGCCGACAGCATGCGCGCCGTGCGAAGTTTTCACTTCGAGAAATGCGCGTCGAGCGTCCTGACCACGTGCATCACGGTGTGTTTGGACTCCTACCTGTTCCTCGGGTCCAGGCTGGGCAATTCGTTGCTCCTGAGGTACTACGCGCGATCGCAGAGCAACGACGACGAGCCCACCGTCAAGCGTAAAAGGGCCGACGAAGCGGACGAAGATCTCGTCGAGTTGGAAGTTTACGGGAGTGAGGTGCAGACGTCGATTTGTTTGGAAAGTTATAGTTTTGAAGTGTGCGACAGCATTATAAACATAGGGCCGTGCAGTCAAGCGTCGCTCGGGGAGCCCGCTTACATTTCGGACGAGTTCGTCAGCGACGAACACAACGTGGAACTGTTGTGTACGTCCGGTCACGGCAAAAACGGTGCGCTGAGCGTGCTTCATCGGTCCATCAAACCTCAACTGGTCACCACGTTTCATTTGGACGGATACAAAGACATGTGGACGGTTCACGGTGAGAATGACTTTCACACACACATGATACTTACGAACGATGATTCCACGTTAGTACTCCAGACCGGACAGGAGATCAACGAACTGGACTCGTCGGGTTTCTTGACACGAGAGCACACAGTTTACGTTTGCAATATGAATAAATTCGTTGTACAAGTGTTAAGTAACTCTGTGATATTACTGAATGGTTCTGAACAGCTGCAATCCGTCCTTTTGGAATTCGGTTCTCCAATCGTGCACGGGTCCAGCTGTTATCCGTACGTTGTATTGTTGACCGGTGACGGGCAAGTGATAATTCTAACCATCAAGTCTACTGGTAGAATTTTACTCATGCGACCGACAAACTTTGAACAAGTACCGCAGACCAAAACTCTTGCCGTGTACCGGGACGTAAGTGGTTTGTTTTCAAACACTTTGCCTCAAGCTGAAATCCCTTTGGCTGGTTTGAAGTTAAATCACGATAATTTTGTATCCGATTCTGTGGAAGACGAAGAAGAGATATTGTACGGTGATACAGTAGATTCGTCGTCCAAAGAAGCGCCTCACATTTCCAGTGCAAACAACAAAAACACTATGTGGTGGTTAAAGTTTTTAGAGCAACCAATACCCACGTATTGGGTAATTTTAACGCGAGACAACGGCTACATGGAAGTATACACATTGCCTGATTTTAAAATAAAATACCGAGCCGCCAACTTGGACGAATCTCCTGCGATCCTTAAAGATAGCTTAGAAGACAATTGTTATTTTCCAAAAAAGACAGAAATCATTAAAGAAATATTAGTGGTGCCACTGGGATATCAAGACAGAAGACCGATTATGTTCGTAAGATTGGATAATGAGGTATATACTTATTAGTTGTTACAATTGTATATTTTGACTCCTTAAAAACATTGGTTTACTTTTTTTAGGTAGTTATTTACGGTGTACATCGTCACCCTGAAGGTACATTGAAGATGCGTTTTCATAAGATCACTTCGTTGCTAACATTCCAATCGAAATCCAGTAACCATTTTGAACGGACTTCATTACTTCGTTATTTCAACAAAGTAGCTGGTTACAACGGAGTATTTATATGTGGGCAGAATCCACATTTGGTATTACTCACTGTGCGGGGTGAACTACGGTGTCATCCGTTGCATATAGACGGACCAATTATGTGTTTTGCTCCTTTCCATAATGTTAACTGTTCACAAGGATTTCTTTATTTCAACTCGGATCATAAATTAAGAATTTCTATTCTGCCTACACATTTATCTTATGATGAACCTTGGCCATTAAGAAAGGTATATCTTTGTACATTATTATTGTTTAATTGTCATTGTAAATTTTAAATTTTACTAGCTACCTTTAAAAGTAAAATACTAGTTATTTGAGTGATTTATTTTTTAAATTGCAACTTTAATAAATTGTTCAATGTAAAAAATTCTAATTCAATTGAACCTATTCGTATAAACTTAACAATGCTAAAAAACCTATATTTAATACAAATATTGTTTAACTACAATCCTTTAAAGGTTAATTTTATTGTTTTCTTAACTTGACACATTATTTTTTATTTAAATTTTTAAATTATTGTTTTTGAAACAAAAACAACAACAGTTAATGATTTATGATACATTTCTATTATATATATATATATATATGTAAAACACTTTTTTTTACAAAATAACTTTGGTAGTGAAAAGTACTCGTGACTTAAAAAATACCTAATAAGAAATTTGTCTTGATTTTTTTTTTAAATACAACATAAAGGGAAATAAATTGAAGTTTAAAACCTATTATTTACCAAAGTTATTAATGGCCTATAAACTAACTACAGAAAAATATCTCAATTTATTCATATAATTTTTCCCTAGCTTAATTCGTCATAATATTTATAATTTCTTCTTTTATCAAATAAATGACAACTATTCATTTTTATTCATAAACACCTAATGTGTTCTAAATTGATGTAAATATTTTTTTTTTAGGTTCCACTTCGAAAGACTCCTCATTTCATAGCTTACCATTTAGAAACCAAAACCTATTGTGTGGTGACATCTTCATCAGAACCGTCTGCATCATATTATCGGTTTAATGGAGAAGACAAAGAACTGACTACCGAAGAACGAGACCCACTGTTTCCATTACCCAGTCATGAAGTTTTTACGCTGGAGCTGTTTTCTCCTGCATCGTGGGAGCCAATACCGGATACAAGCATCGAGACAGAAGATTGGGAACATATAACTTGTTTAAAAAATGTTGCTTTGGCGTACGAAGGTGCTCGTAGTGGTCTCAAGGGTTACATAGCAATGGGCACAAACTACAGTTATTCAGAAGACATCACAAGCAGAGGACGAATCTTCCTATTTGATATTATCGATGTTGTTCCAGAGCCTGGTAAACCACTGACCAAAAATAAAATAAAAATGATTTATGCCAAAGAACAGAAGGGTCCAGTTACGGCTATCACTCACGTTGTGGGATTTTTAGTGACCGCTGTTGGGCAAAAAATTTACATTTGGCAACTTAAGGACAATGATTTAATTGGTATTGCATTTATAGACACTGAAGTCTATGTCCATCAAATGTTAAGTATTAAAAGCTTAATATTGGTCGCTGATCTCTTCAAGTCTATTACACTTTTACGTTTCCAAGAAGAATACCGCACACTGTCTTTAGTGTGTCGAGATGCCAAACCGCTTGAAGTGTTTGATATTAATTTTCTTATCGACAACACAGAACTTGGTTTCTTGGCGTCGGATAGAGAACAAAATTTGCTTATTTATCTTTACCAACCAATGGCACGAGAAAGTTATGGTGGACAACATTTGATTCGACGTGGTGATTTCAACATAGGATCTAATGTAAACACATTCTTCAGGCTTCGCTGTAAACAATCAACATTGTCAGCTGAGCGACGAGACGCTATTGGCTCTAATAAGCGACACGTTACCATGTATACTACACTAGACGGATCGATTGGATACATTGTACCAATACATGAAAAAAATTACAGGAGACTATTAACGTTACAAAACATGTTAGTGCGGAACATAGCACATTTAGCTGGGTTAAACCCTAAAGCGTATCGTAGTTTCAAAGGAACTGTTTTTGAGAAAAACAATCAAGCTAAAAGAGTAATTGACGGTGATCTTGTGTGGATGTACGTTACATGTTTGAACGCTAGACAGCGTAATGAAATAGCTAATAAAGTTGGTGTTAAAACAATAGAATTGTTGCAAGACATCTATGAACTAGATAGAACTACTTGGCATTTTTAATCTTATGATTAATTTGCCTACATTTTACCATCTTGTGTTGTGGATTTGTAACGCATTCCTAATATTCCAATGTTATTTATTCGTTATCTACTTCGTGTACTAGATAAGCATATTTGATTGCGAAAAAAAATGTTGAGGATAAATGTATTTAATAAAATAATGTATATTGTACATCTCCAATACCCAAGGTATATTAACTGTATCATATTTTAAACTAGTAACTTCTGACTTACGATATTTTGTATTATGTGTAATGTGTTATCGTGCGATAATAATTTATTTTTGATAGCAAACTGTTATTTTTACTAATTTAAGTTTCTTTAAAAGAAAAAAATTGTTGGTGTTTTTAGTGTAATTAATTTTTTTTCATTCAACTGTTTTATTCAATTTTGTAACTCTTGGTTGAACTTAAGAAAATTTAAAATAGAAACCCGTACATTTCTAGGTCACGTGGTTAGTTTGATGCCGTAGGTCATTGTTTTGTAAGGATAAATAATTACAAGTCGTTTATTAAATTTGTAAGAGCAATTATAAATTGCATACAAAAATAATGGTTCTGAGTGTCACATGTTTTATTCTTTAAATAGCATTTGGTCATTACAATTTCAAAAGTGTCCAAGAAACATCTTAGTAATAGGTTTAAAATAATTTTCCGGTGCTGATAAAATTTAATTTTTTAAACAATTACGACTACAACTATTAAAAAATAATAATCTATTTATCACTTTTAACTTTCAAAAATTTAATTTATCTAGCTCTACAATTGATAAGTTCATTTTTTATACGACTTTATAAAAAGAAATTTACCATACTGTACTTGTATAACTTAAGTATTTATTTTTCTGGCTTAGTATAGATCATTTAGGTCCTTCACTGCAACCACCACGTCTCTCCATCTGTCTCTGTCCGTGGCCAAAATATAAGTGTAAACTGAACATAGAATAGTTTTTTTTTTTTTACTAAATTTCTAATTGCTTACAAATTTCATCCACAGCATCTAACTTCACCAAACAATGACCCAAACTTTACAAACGGGATCTTTTTTCCTGCATATTTTTGTTTTCTTAATTGCTACCTTTCTTTCTTAACTTTTTTTTATAAAATTTATTCTGGAAATATGTGCTTTAGTATTTTGTTGACCACTGTTAGGCCGTATTCCAGGGAGGCGCTTGGATCGTGAAAATTACATTATAAATAGAAATTTGAGGAGGGATATTGAGTTCAATATTTAATATTCCATACAAATTAATGATTTGATTCGTGCAAAAAGGGGCCCCTTGCCTTTTAAATTTCATTTTGAGAAAATTTAATAAAATTTTCTGGAATTGGGCCCTGTTTTTTGCATGAATCAAAAATTCAACTAACCATTTTCTAGTATACGGGGAATGTCTGGTTAAGGTCCTTTCTTGCATATAACGTTGTATACACCCCCCAAACATTGAAAATCCGCGGTTAACTTATTTTCGTGATAAATGGCGTTAAGGACACTTTTTGCAAGAACCAAATCAAATTCATTCACCCCTCTAAAAAAGAACCACTGCAGAAAAACATAATTTATTGGAATATATTTTTAGCATATTTCTATTCAGTATTGGTATGAAAGTTATAAAATTTAAATTGTTTTGAAGTTTTTAATTTTTATACCTATTTCTAAAAAAAAATCCAATGGGAAATTGAATGATCTGTTTTTAGAATATGGCTAAAATATCTTCAGAAAATTCCAAAACATGTTTACACACCAAATGTAAATTATTAATCATCTAAAAATTTTACTTCAATTGGACAATTGTATTAATTGAGGAGTTATAACGATGCAGTCGACTGTGTAATATTGTAATATTACTGAACTCGGTTTTATCCAATGCTGGGCATTAACGAGTTATTGAGTTAAAAGTCTCGTTAATTTTAACTTTTTATAATTGATTTCTGTTAACTTAACCTATTTTTGGTTATATTAACTTTTAAATAACGAGTTACTTTTAATTAAGTTAAGTTAATTTTATTACAATTCATATATATATATTTTGATTTCATATTGCGTGTATACAAAAAATAGTTGTTTTTGTCGTTTATAATACTTATCAATTATAGTACTATATGCATTATTTCCCGAAAATATTAATAAAACGAAAATACCTACGAAAAATCCTATTTAGTAAAGAATGTGTGCTACTCCCTAAGTAGGTTCAATTAGTGCGGTCGAGTGGTCAAAATAGGTGTTTTGGTATAAAAGCCCCCCCGGTTGACTCCTAGTTAGTAAATGAGGTAGTCAACACGATTTTTCTTGTTGGTAGTGTCTGGCCATAATTACCAAACCTCTATTTAATAATTTGGTAGCTACGCTATCAAGAACCATCTTCGACTCCCCTAATATGTGAAGGTGGTAATTTTGAGCATGTTCGAGAAATAAGGAAATGTAAAACTTTTAATAGATACTAATTTGCAATGGGAAATTTTCGTTTGTTAAAATTTTGAAGAAAAGGGTAACCTACCAATTAAACGTTTGTACGTCTTATTTGTTGTTAATACTTAGTATTAATAATATTAATTATGTTTAAAATAACGCGAAGTCATTCATATTACAAAACACGATATAATTGATGACTTACTACTGATCCTAAGCATTAATTATTTTTAAAAATGCCAAAATTTAAAAAAAAATATTATTTCTAAAAAAAATACTTAATATTCCTATGTACTTCAAGTGTAATACTGACTAATGAAAAAAAAATCAACTTAAGTTAATTATTTTTTTTTAGCCTAACTTTTTAATTAAGAAAAAAAATAACTATTTACCAATAGTTTTTACTATTATACTATAATATATTATGTATAATAATTTTTACTAATTTTTTCTATTAACTAAGTTAATACTTGCCCAGCATTGGTTTTATCAATACTTTTTGTGCGCTTTTGGAAACTACGCTACAGATTTTTTCGAACAACGATGGGAAATAATGTCGGTTTACATAACACAATAAATTTCCAAAACTTAAATCGTAAAATTGTGTTAGTTACAAAGCACATCGATGGCACTACAGAGGTTTTAGATTTTTTAAAAAAATGTAACAGCCACAAAACACGGCGGTTGCTAATACCTATAAACAGTGGTCGTGATGTCGGGTTACTTTGCACCATTGACACCAAAATTAATTATAGAACAACCATACAGATGCATCACGGTGCACGGCGGGTGTACTACTAATCAGTGTCATCTTAAGGCCATAAAAATGTGGTATATTTGAAAAATATACCACATTTAATTAATATAAAACGAAATATCTAATATAAAAAAAAAAATTAAAACCCTAGATAATGTTTGTCCGGAACAAGACGGTTGAGAACATTATTTTGGCGTTCAGTAAAAAGTTCGATGACAATTATGGTTAGAAACGAAAAAAAATTGTTGGTGCAAATTTACGCGTTGAACACCCGAGTGCCCGTAAAAATACACACCCCTGATGCGGAATATTACAATGATGTATTTGCATTTCCGTGTTGCTTGCAGAGAGAGTTCACACAAGGGTACGATCCTTGGTTGCCGCGCGAGGACTGGGACAAATTCGACCCGCACCTGGTGTCCGAGGGAGCGTTCGCCGCCGCCATGATATTCAGGTAAAATTCCTCTCGCGACGTCCCGTTATCCGTCGGCGAATTCACCACGAACGAAACGGTGGTAATTCAAATAAAACAAATTCTCAAGCAAAGATATTATTAACATATATTTTAAGAAAGCCGAAAATTTTTAGATTGTAAGGTTTAGTTAAAAGTTGTATATATATATATACATCAAATTCGTAAGCAATCATTAGAAATCGCTTACGAAAAATGAAAGTAACGATTCTTAGCGGATTTCGGTTGTTATAGGTACCTACAAGCACCATGATACAATAAAATAATTTTTACAAAAATTGTAAAGGAAATGAGCCGAAATAAAATCGACGAAAACGACTAGAACTTTGAGATCAATCGTTTGGAGATTTTAAAACGACGGGAAAATTTCGCCTCTATCCGTGCGTAGTTCCGCCACTGATTTATTCCATAATAATATGTCAGTTTCGCTTAAGGCCTGTACGTTATACATTTATACAGCGTATTACTTTGATTTGGACGAATTCGAATTTCGATAAACTTTCGTCTGACTATTTGTGACCGTATCATAGGTACTTTAAATCTAGATAATTTGACACTTGTAGCTGTTTGTTTGATTCCAATTTCCGGCAAAATACTGTACAGAAATTATTTTTTCAATGTACTTAAACGCGTTCTTTCGTCATTCGTTTTCACTGAGAAATCTATGATGTTTAGCTGTTTTAATCGTGTTCATGACGGTGTAGGTTACCTCCTGTACTTTTAAACGAATCGGAGAAAGAGAAAAAATTATCATATCATCATTTCGGAAATCGTTAAGTTTTTCAATGGTTTTCGATTTCCCCCCGCATTATAATACATTATCGTGGTGTTTTTTTCCCCCGTTATTTTTTAACGTTCGTGAAGTCAAAATTCGATGTATTACACCTCATTTAAAAATTTAAACATTGTATTGTCGCTTTTGTAAAAATCAGCTAGACGTTTGACGTTTATTTGATCGTTCAAACATCGAAAGAAACGTTTAGCCTTTGACGATTTAATGTTACAGCTACTATAATAAACATTTTTTAAACTTTAATAATTTCAAATGTAAAACAGGAAGAAAAAGTCAAATAATACATTACTAGGTATTTACTTATAAGCCAATGTTTTCAAAGGATAATTCTATTACTGACGCGTTACGCAAGGCTTCTCAGATTATACTTGAACAATATACCTACGTAGTAATATACCTGCCTAATCATAAGTCGTTGATTTTATAGTTTCTTGAAGCTCGTGCACATATTCAGCGTAAATCCTCACTTGGGACCACTTCAGATATCGTTGGGTCGCATGATCATTGACATCATAAAATTCTTCTTCATTTACACACTGGTTCTGTGTGCTTTCGGATGCGGTAAACATATTTATATACACAAATATTAGCACACATTATAATTAAATGTATCTATATAGTTGTCTTACGAATCCTGATTATTCTGATAAAAAGTTTAGAGTTAGTATTATTTTTCGTCGCCTTTTTCCCGACTATTTGTGGTCACCTTCGTCCTATTTCTCCATTTACCCCGATCATTCACATCCCCTACTCACACATTAACAGCCCTTATATCGTTTTCATTTGTTTCCGTCCATCTCTTTTTTGGTCTTTCTCTACCTCTTTTTCTTTCGACGTTCATTTTCATAACTGCTCTTAATTCTTCAGTTTCTTCTCTCCTCATCACATGTCCGAACCATCCCAACCAATTTTCTCTCATCTTATCCACTATTATTGCGAAACCAATACTACTTCTTACATATTCGCTTCATATTCTATATCTTTTCTTGTTACTCCACTCATCCATCTAAGCGCTTTCACTCGTACTCTAATCTATTTTCCTGGTCGACCGCCCAACACTCCGAACCATACAACATGGTCAATCTCGCCACACTCCTGTAGTTATTTAATAAAATAATAATAATACCGAATAGTATTTTTTAGATTTACAATTAATCATCATCACACGACTTTAACCGAACCGAACTTTGTATATCCGTTAGTACGAATTAAATCGAACCAATTTAAAACAAACCCGCATATCAAATTTTACAAAATATGTATGTAAAATGCATATATTATACTCGGGGAATACTTTTTAAATTTTATTAATCAATTATTTGCATTCGGTTCGACTTAAAATTTAATTCTGAATTTATGTTTAATTTTCAATATCTCAATAGTTCGGTTTGGTATGGTTTCAAGTTGAATTGTTCGTCATTTAACTAGGTACAACACTATGAACTATAGAAATTATCTGTACCTATCACATTAACAGACTTTCTGTTGGGTACAACGTATTCTGGTTCAATGCCTGCAGTAATTTACCGACGGTCAATCTGCCAACAATCAATTTTACAAACCCATATTAAAATAGTCGAGTTTTATTAAGATTTTATAAACAGTAGGTATGCACAATATGAGCAAAATGAAGCCTGGCTCTCTACTTTTGACACTATATTACCAACGACAAGTTTAAATAAATATAATACGGTACAAGTTCTTTCTATACACGTGGATATAACGGTTCTTAAGATTACCAAAAATTTTAAATTTTACCACGGGTATACTTGCGACTTATAGGTCGAATATTATTAGTTTTTAAATTAAGAGAAATTAATTTTATATTGTATGTACATCAATAATTTAAAAAATATTTCGATAAGCCTACATACGTCTTGCAGTTTATGCTTTACCCACCATTGCGCAACCAAAAAAAGCTATACTTACGTAAATTCGGTTTTTCGGACATCATCAAACTGCAGTTTTCAACAGTGTTTTAAACTATAATCCATACGACCCCCAATAAAACGTCCACCAACAAACCGATCGCAATTAATTTTGTTTGGTTTATGCTTGCACTTAATGTGTATATATAGGTTTGAACCAGTTGCTCTGGTATTACGCGGACTTGGAGTCGAAGAAATGTTACCATGACAACAGCGACGTCCCCGACTTTGACAAAGAAGATAAGGCCTGTTCGACGTGGAGGCGATTCGCCAAGTTTGTACCCATACGCGTTTGCAATTTGCGCGTTTTTTTTTCTTTTTTTTTTGACTTTTAACAGTTTAAAGTAAAACACTTACCTATACTTACTGAAAACTGTGAACACAATATTAGAACAAAACATCTAGTTTGCGTTCCACGAAATTAATCGCTTTTTTTTTTTAGATAAATTAACCGAACTGGTGGATTGTAGTTTATTTTATTTTAGATTTTAACCATGATGGGAAACAAATGACAGTAAATAAATTCAAATTATGACCTGCAAGAGCCGCAGCGTTCTTCGGTTTTCCGAGAAACGTCCGAAAATATGTTTTTTTTTCTTGCAGTATATTCGAAACTTCCCAATCTCTGTTCTGGGCCGGGTTCGGTCTTGTGGACTTGACGGCGTTCGACCTCACCGGCATCAAGAGCTTCACGAGATTTTGGGGTTTGCTGCTGTTCGGGTCGTACTCGGTGATCAACATCATTGTTCTGCTGAACATGCTCATCGCCATGATGTCCAACTCGTATCAGATAATTTCGGTGAGTGGTCGCACTTTTTGCGCCGTTTGAACACGCGGCTTACGACCCGTAAAACTGTACGTACAACAAGCGCGCATTTCTTCCATCCCGTACAGGAACGATCCGACATGGAATGGAAGTTTGCTCGAAGCTCGTTGTGGATATCGTACTTCGAAGACGGCGACTCGGTGCCGCTGCCTTTCAACCTGTTTCCGTCGCTGAAAAACGTCAAACGCATGATTGGTCTGGGGAAGAGCGAGCGGACGTCCGGGTCGATGATTGTGGGTACCTATAGCCGATCGAAAAAATAAACAACGAGATCGAACTAATAATGTGTACATCATAATAATATATATACACGTTATGTTCATGCTGTGCGTTGGATTTCAGTTCAAGTCCAGGGAAAAGGCGACGGCTCGACACGACATCGTCATGAGGTTGTTGGTGAGACGCTACGTGACCGCGGAACAACGGAAGACCGAAGAGTTCGGCATCACGGAAGACGACGTGATGGAAATACGACAGGACATATCGTCCATGAAGTTCGAGATGATCGATATTTTCAAGCAAAACGGTTACAAGACGCCTAAAAAGGATCACGATCCCAACGTCGGTGAGAATATGTTTACGATTTCACGCAGTGTTCTTATAACTGGATAGCTGTCCCGACCCGACGTCGCCCGGGATTTAGTCGGTCAAGGCTAAGTAAAATAATTTCAAATTAAATTCAAAAAATCAGCACACCAAGACGTATACGGGTGTGTACGTTTAAGCATAGGTCTACCCCGTAAATTTTTTATTTATTTTTTTTTTTCAGTCAGACATTTTGTCCTTGTACAATATAGATTCGAACCCCCTTTAAGGATTTAGTTTTGAGAAAATTCCTCTTAGTGGTCGCCCGCGTTCTATAAGGAATATCTGCGCGAAATTTCGAGTCTCCATATCCAGTGGTTTAGTCTTTAGGATGTACGTTGACATTCCTCAGTCAGATGGATAACATATTTAGTTGGCTGCGTGAAAATCGTCCGAAAACAATATATGACTCGTACGATTAAGAAGTAAAAAAACACGGTGGTCGCCGAAGAGCGTGGAACAATAGTTTTTAAAGTCAATATAAATCGTACGTTTTAAAACAAAACGACGAGAAGTTTTTACACTGCACATTCAGTACCAACCTCCAACGTGTTACTGGCTGTAGTTATAACGTGATATAATTTTGAACACGCGTAGAGTACCTGCAGTAACATCATAATTAGTCACCTAATTTGTTTTTCTTTTTTTCATG
The DNA here is from genome assembly GCA_017140985.1 of Hormaphis cornu. NCBI lineage: Eukaryota > Metazoa > Arthropoda > Insecta > Hemiptera > Hormaphididae > Hormaphis > Hormaphis cornu. The sequence continues at coordinate 56,815,684 of CM029357.1, forward strand.
TCGCCCGTCCACGTTTTCCGGTTTCCGTTTGCTCCGCGCGCACAGCCCAGGGGAAGAAGGGTCGGGTGATGGAGCGCCGGTTACTGAAAGACTTCCAGATCGGTCTGGTCGAGGGGCTGGTGCAGGACGCGATATCGTCCTCGGAGAAGGGCCCGAAGGACGTGTTCAGCAAGATCGCCAAGGCGATCGGGCGGAAGACCAGCCAGGGCAGCAAGAAGAAGGACTGGAACGTGATGGTCCGGCAGCGGAGCGTGGTGAGGAACCCGATCGGCAGCTCGGCGGAGGGGGTGGAACGGCGGCACCAGCAGAGCGTGCGGCGGCACATCCTGGAACACCAGAAGGACAGTCTGTTCTCGATGGACACGGAGAAGCTGATCGAGTACAACCCGCGGCTGGCCGACATCACACCCGCGGCCCGGGTGGCGTACGCCAAGTTCAAGATACCGAAGATCAAGCAGGAGTACGCGGAGAACAACGAGAGCGCCGGGCCGGACGACGTGTTCGAGAAAGCGCCCGCCGTGGACGTGGTGGACGAGACGAGCAAGTCCGTGTCCAGTAGTCCGTCGATCGCCCGGCCGAGGCCGAAGAGCGCGCGGAGATCGGCCCCCGTGGCCGGCGCCCTGCCTTTCCCCGTCGCCGGGCCGCAGCTCCAGCCGCCGCACGAGCCGGGGCCCGCGAGAGAGGCCGCCGCCAAGTCTCGGCCGTCGACGGTCCCGGGCGGTGACGGCGCGGCCACAGCTCCCGGGACGCCGGCCACACCGGAAACTCGCAGCGGATCGCAGCCGCAGCCGCCGTCGGGTTCCGGCGGACCATCGGCGGAGAAGACCCGCGCGGCGGACGGAGGAGAAGCACCGAAGGCGGGCGAAGAAGAAGAAGACGCGAAGAAGACGAAAGATCGGCCGGGGACGGGCGAGGAGAAGACCGCCGCGGACGAAAGTAAGAAGACAGACGACGGTGGACACTTGAAGCCGGAATCGCCGAAACGCTCGGCAAGCCCGAAGAAACCCGGCGGCAAATCAAAAGTCACCGGAGAAATATTGACCGGTTGGCTGTGAAGACCACCACCACGCGTTCGTCGTCGTTTAACCGAAAACCGGAAATCGTACGTCGAAAACCAAATGTTGTCCATTTTTACGTCATTTTTACAAACCTGTATACGTTTTAAATCGTTTTACATCGTCGGATTTTAATAACACGTCCTTCGTCATATTATGTATGACGTGACGATTAACGAAAAGTAGACAATGTTTTTTTTATAGTTCATTAACTGTCGTACGAAATTCGTACACGGTAAACTTTTGTAAACCTAACCTGTAATACGTACAGAGTGTTAAATCTGTAATGATTAGTATACTAATAATTTTATTATGCGACATTTTGTTGATTCACGTTTCGTTTGTCGTTTTCCGATTCATATCGACACAGCTGATAAGTAAAAGTACTATAGCCGCGATAGGAGGCCGTCTCAAAAGATGTACGAATATTTTATTATAGTTGTTAAGAGTGTTGTGTTGTCAGATCTTTTCGATGGTAAAATCCAAGGCCGGGAAGGTTGACAACTCTTTTCAACTGTCGTTGAACTATGTTAGTTGAAAAAACAAAAAGTTAAGGTTTAGGTAAGTCAAAAGCTATTTTTTTTAAAGTTTCTTCGCACTTTTTTTTTCTAAAGAATTATTGTTATTACAGATTTACACTGTTGAAGTTGGCACGTTAAATTTAAAAACGATTAACTTATTAAGTTAAAAGTTAAAAAAAAAAAAAATGAATGTTATCAGTTATCTATTTTGTGTTAACAGTGAAGATAAAGCTAGTTTACAATTGGTTTCTTTAATTTTAACGGTAGTTGCTCGAGTGCGATGGATTATGAACTAAACGTTAAACTATTAGGTTAACAAATGAATAAAATAATTTTTCATAGTACCCCGAATATGTTGTTCCTGGAAAATACGTGTCAACGTAATTTATGATTAAATAACGCTTTACATACAAAACTGAAACGATTAATGTTTCGATTTTATTTCATTTTGAAAATTTCTTATGGATATTGAAGTACGTCATAACTTTCAATACGGAAAACCATTGTTTATCAAGTCCATTATATTGTGTATGGGGACTGTCAAAAACTGTACAGATACATACTGTACAAAACTGTACCGACGACATAATTACTACACACAGTTCTTATTTTTTTCGAACAAACTAAATTTCAATATCGGTTGCTTTAAATAAGAAAAAAAAAATTGAAATAGTTTTAAGTTGTATTGCATGCGAAAAATGTAAAAAACTACCGACATCACCTTTTTTTTTGATAGACAATACTGCCCTATCGACGGGTAAAAAAAATTTAAATAAAGTTGATTATACAGTGATAAATATAGATGGTATTTTTCAGATTTTCAACTTTTTTTTTTTTTTTCTGATTAGTGCGAATATATTATATTTTATTCACGTGCCGAATAAGTGGTTTTTTTTCATGATCGTGTTTTTTTGACCAAAAATATATTACCAAGGAATGTTCCTGAAAAAAAAAATCGAAAGAAATAAAAATGCATACCTTTTGTGTAATGTGCCCAAGTACATCGGTCTTTAACTTCGGTGTTTCAATTTTTTTTTACCATCAAGTCCACTAAAAAAGATAGTATGCCTAAATAAGACTGCTTAATTAATACACTCATCAATCACGATAAGAGTCAATAATTTATAATATTATATATTAATTAACACAATACCCATGATATTATGTACGTTTACGTCGTAAATGAAACACGAAATGACGCGAGTTTATATTATGTTTTCCACGATGATATAAATCACAAATAAATATCGTTTCTGACACAGAGACTTGTATGTTTTAGGTTATACTCAATTAACAAGCAGACGGCTTAGAGTAGGTAATTTATAAAAACATATTTCTTTCTTTATATACTGAGAATTCAATAAGAATTAATACTTCGAAACTGTCTACGCTTATGGCACGAATAAAAAAAAATTATAAAAACGGCATTGCAATAATAATTGTCAAAGACGCCGTTCATCATACGCGGGTTCTTGAAACGCTGTTGTTAAATCGCAGCCGTGTAATTGTTACGTTCGAACTTAATAAAGATAAAATAATAATAATAATCTAAAAGAAAAATTATTTTTTGACGCCAACGGTTCGAACGTCGATAAAAAAGGAATCAATTTTTTTCTTCCACGTTGTTCGTCACCATTGTAACATGGCGAGCAATTCTAAAAATAATAAAAATAATAAATAAAAATAATTCTATAAACGTGCCGAGCGAACGCGACAAATAGTTTCTTTGATTTCGTTCATTTTTTTTTTTTTTTTTTTTTTTTAGAAACGTAATGGAACTTTGTTCGTTTTTCGGAGGATCATGAACGATTTTTTTGTTTTTATTTTATGTTTCCTTATTAGTAAATAATAATTTTACTATTATACATTATTTTCCGCTTAGAATTTGTTACTATCGTCTCAGTCGCAATTACTCGTCACTACGATTATAAAAGAGCTTAATTTACATTATTGTAATTCGTTGTATGTATATAAAAAAAAAATTATTAATCCTATCAATTCGGTGGTTAAATATTTTTCGTCAGAATTTTTTAGGTTCTGAGCCACGATTTTTTTTTCCCCCCGTCAACCATTTTTCTTCATACGGAAGGAACGCTCCGATTTTCAAAGTCAGAGTAACATTTCTAAACGGTTTATGGACTCTGGTGGTGATTTGGTTGAAGCATTTTCTTGAAATATCGCTTACTTTTTGACACTCGGCACAAAAAACGAAACCAAAATCGAGAATTTTACCGCGGAAATGTTCGGGTTTTTAACGACGTTTTCGGGTAGAGAAGATGGGCTCCGATCGTTACGTCGAATAAAAGTTGGGAATTTTATTTTGATCGGAGCGTTTTTTGATTATTTTTCGAGTTACGCGCCGAAAACGACGAAAACGACGGCGTCAGACACGTCGATACGGTTTTTTTTTGGCCCTAACATTCGAAATAAAGATCGGAACAAGCTGAAACTCTTACAGAGCATATGTATGATACAATAGTTTCAAGCGAGTTCAAAAGCTTCTGAGCTAAACGCATACGACTCTGATACCCTCGGAAGATTTACCGGACAACGGCTGAGCTCGCTCAGGACCGTTACCGCGGCCGTACGCACGTTTCGACCACGATTTCCAAAACCAGTGGGCCGCCCACTGTCCGTCAAACTACCCACGCGACCTGGACCGATGGTCTCTTCTTTTTCTTTCCGACTCTGATCCAAAGAAACGCGAACCGTTTATAATGTACCTCGCGGTCGGCACCACACAACGGTCGGGAAAACAAACCGTTTTTAACCGTTGAAAAAAACCGACTCTGTCTGTCGGCGCGTTTTCGCCGCCCGATCGGGCTCGGCGGGCGTCCCTCACAGGAGACCGCGGTGAAGCGATGCGTGCCTTATATTACAGTGTGCGGCCGCAGCGTGCAATAATAATAATAATGACAATAAATTACACAATGATATTGTAATTATTAATGCCGAGCTGTTCTACGACCGTCATACAATATCGTCGTGTCGTTACAATATTGCACAACAATCCGAGTGCATCCGTCGCCGCCGCCGCCGCCGCCGCCGAGCATCCTGCCGGTTCGTAAATCGGCCGCGTCGCCTTTTTCTCGGACCGTTTGCTAGCAGCGTCACGGCTCACCGGCGGTTCCTTTGACGGCCACCGACCGACCGCGACTCGTTTGCGGGCGCCTGGCGCCAAGTCTCTCTCTCTGTGTGTGTAACAATATAATATATATACTATTCCATCTCTACGTAAAATGTATAAAAATAGTATAATTTTATAACTCCCCTCGCCGGCTCTCCCTAATACCCCCCGTCCACACAAGCGCGGAGCAAAAGCCGAGAGCGCCCGTGTACAACGTTTCCCGCGAGTCCAGTTACGCCTGTCGGTGTACAGCCGGAGCTGCAGCTTCTTCTTTAATCCCGAGATTGGTTTGTAGCGATTCCCGCCGGAGTACGGGCACGCACCTTTTAGAAAAGTCAAGTTTCAGTCGGTTTTATAACCGACTTTGAAAATCGGAGGAGCGTTCCTTCTAAAGTCGTTGACGGGTAAGAAAAAAAAAAAAATCGTCGTTAAAACAATACATTCCTCGTTTGTCACTCGGAATTCTGAACAAAAAAAAATCTGTGTACGCCTTAGATCGTCGGTTCGGTCGCGAGTGACGGGCGATTTCACACGTCCCATGTAACATTATTTCACGTGCCCTCCCTCCAAAGATCGATCTGACGCTGTTGTCTTAACAGACGGACACCCGCGGTCCGTGAATAATCGTCCTGACCGTCGAAAACCCAGCGGGCAGTCCGGCTATACACACTGCAATCGTACAATAATAACAATCGATCGACATTGTCAGACAATTATTATTATTATCGTTAGTAAGATAAATAATAATATTCGAAGTGTAGGAGAGAGAAAACCGTCTGTTAGATTCTGAGCGTCAGCGAAGGATGTATTGGTTTTACAACGGTGTTTTTTTTTTTCTGTGAATGATTCTTCGTTTGTATTGCTAATTAAATACGTATTAAATTCTGTTGATTGCACTCCGATTAACGATGTTTGAAATTCAACGCTACTTAGGAAATCAAAATACCGTTTCAGTCTTTTATCGATCCCTATAGTAATGCGAAGTGATGGATTGTTTATGTTGCTTAAAACCTTAAATCCTTTCTTTATACATGATGGAACCGTTACTAATGCTTCTATGTATTTGGGTCATAGCAGTTTTAATCTTTTTTTTTACATTTTCCTCTGTACACTACAAGAGTTATTACAACTAGTTTCATTGTTGCTAATAAAACAGACTCACGTCTATTTCAAATATTATAGAGTTCAAATATTTCCGCGAGAATCAACCGTAGGATTTCAGAATTAGATATATTTTGCTGAGTATTATTATCGTCATTTATTGATAACCGTATGTAGTGAGATTTCACCAATAACGTGAAAAACTGTTTTAACGCGGTCGTATTGTATATTCATATACGTTAGGAGAGTGTTATGAGTGTTGCACTGAAATTTCAGTCGATTTCGATCATTTGTGAGGAATTTATGAAACTTTAAAAATGTCGTTATTTCGAGCGGCCGTGTATTTCTTATGGGAGGCACAAATAGTTATTACGAGAAAAGTGTTTTTTACACGTCGATTTACTAGATTTTTTTTTTCGATTCTTGTGATCACTTTTTCTAATAGAAAGAATGCTCCGATTTGAACGTATGATACCTCAAAAGATAGATAGAATTGATCCGAGATAGTACTGTATTTGAAGCGTTCTTAAAATGTTTGATTATTTTTTAAGTTCTGAGGAATAAACGAGGAAACGCGCAGTTCTTTCCGCATCGTTTTAGAGATTTTTTCGACCGTGACATGCAAAATAGAGATCGGACCGAGCTTTTACACGATACCGAAACAGGAAAGATCCGACAAGAGTGTTTTTTTTTATCGTTAAATTTATATGTTTTTTTTTTTTACCACGACGCGCGTACAGGTAGACTGAGCCGGCTCACAATCGTATTTTCACGGTTAATCATCGTCGCTCTCAGAAACGCGCTTCTAAACTAGCGGCGTTCCGTCCAAAGCGCCGTCAAACTATATACACGCGACCTACACACTGATCCCGGCGGCCGTTTTTTTTTTTCGCTTTTCGTTTACAATTATTACTTCTTTTTTTTCGTTCGTCCTCCGTTGTACAAAACACGGTATCGAACGATATCGCCGGCGTCCCGGGCGGCTGCGGTTGACAGCCGCGGCGTAGTGCAAATAATAATAATTCGTTGCGATAACGGCGCACGGGAAACCGACGTGGCGCGCGCGACATTTTCCGCTAGACCGGGCCGCCGAGGATTATCCTTTGATTTGTGCTGCCGGGCGAGCGGCTTTCCGCGGCGAAGGACGTTCGTTCGAGGGACGCGTTCATATCGCGTTATAAATTATTACGTATTGCGTCGAGAGCCGCGGGGGCACGCGCGAAATCCCGTCGAAATTCCCGCGGCCAAATCGCTCGGGGTTTTCGAGGTCGGTTTTCGAATACCTACAACGATTGTATTATCTACAGGGTGAGTTATACCCGTTCAAAGGCGCCGCTGAAAATCGCATCATTTTGTCCGGCCGACGCGCGCTACCGGGTCACGCTCGCGCCAAAAAGCAACTTTTTGATGCGATCCGTATCGGCCGCCGCCAACAGATTTGCCGAGTTTCGCCGTTTCGGCTGGAAAAAACCGAGAAAGGCGTGTGACCTCGCGCGTTATGGCCCGAGATCTTTTGAAAACGGTGTTGTAGCTTTTAGTTGGCGAGTCGCTCCGACGACCGTTCGACGATCCCCCGCGATAGACTATAACTTTGTTTGAAGTGTTTTTTTGTTTTTTAATTCCTTTTTTACCGCGGTTAGGTTTCGCCAAACTTTCGCGAAACTATAAGGAGAAACATTATTGGTATGTACGCGACGAACGTGCAGCGTTCGAAACCAGCGAGACCCGCCCAAAACGTAGCCGCCATAATTATCCGAATTACCCGACCTATGGAGGGATTCCGGCTTTTTTTTTAAAACAACATTCCGTACAGTAAGGAATGGATCGCAGGAAAAGGATTGCGCGAATTTCGCGAAAAATTCGGTAGGATTGCGCGAATTTCTGGGGTAGGATTGCGCGAATGCCAAATAAGAGGATTGCGCGAATGGAGAAAGACCATTTTTAATATTTTTTTTTTTAAAGTATGAAGCTGTGGCAACACTGGAAATGTTGAGACGAAAAGTTCGTTTTAGGAAGATAAGATTGCGGCGGATTCTCAGCGACGGCATAGTTGTCACAACTTATTCGTACATTTCCAGCTTAAATTCCCCGATTTCATAAGTCGATCTTCTCGATATTTAAAATTGTCAAATATTAACATTGGCTTCCCCCGTTCGGTCACACACAATTTAAAATTCATCGTAAAAAAATACACGGAAAAAATAAAAACTTTATCACTGAAATCGGAGCACAGACTTTCGTCGCGTTTACAGCGGTACTGATTAGAAACGTCACGCTGTGTTTACATCCTATCACCGGTGATCCGATCGATCAGCTGGTCATTCTCTGCGCTGTTGCCACGCTCATAAAAATTGCAGTAATATGCTGTTTGGGCGTTCGCGCAATCCTTGACTTTACATCTCTTTATTTTTCGCGCAATCCTACCCACGAAATATTTTACGTTTTTTCTTAAATTCGCGCAATCCTAGCGCTGCCATAGAAACAATATCTGCATAATATTCTTCCCTCCGTGTCTGATGCACGTTACGAGCTTGTAACACAAAGTTTTACGTTCTCGAGTGTTTAGCAGGGTTTGTGTATATAACACGCAGCGTACCTGCAATACCGTGCGAGTAAGAAATAAGTACACATCGCTATGTTTTTAGTGATGCTTGTCGCAGACGGATCCACTCGAATGCGACTCACGGCCTAGTTAAATTATACTTTTAAATCGACCGCGTGCATCGGTTCGAAAATGGATTTACATTGTTTTCCATTGTGTGAATTCGATCAAATCCGGCGCGCAACGAACAACGATGCGGAGACACCATAATATTATGCGGACGCGAAACGCGACCGTTAGAAAACGTGTCATACCTACTCCGAACAGCAACAGTTTCAAAAACGTTTTCAAATCGCCGATTCTGCACCTTCTTTGCGAAGCGCACATTCACTCGCCGTAATTTGTTCTATTCATTGTACGTTTGTCGATCGTAACATTTTGTCGACATTCAAATACTGTTCGAGTTTATAGAATCGCTTTATAGCATTCGTAGTGCGTCGTTGTACCGTTAAAAAATTTTTTTTTCAAAGTCAGTGTCTGCCGTTGTTGATGGGTTGAAAAAAAAAAAATCAACTCTGAAAAACAAAAGGTACCTCCGGATCGGTCCGAGGAACTACCGTGCGCTGTTCAGTGGACGTTGTCGGCGAAAAAAAGTTGGATCGTACCTATCCGTACACTGGAAAAAACGAATCGGAATAACAACCGTCCTGCAGCTGATGACTCTAACGGCTGTTTAACGTTCCGAGAAGAAGAAAATTGTTGTGTCTTCTTATATTACAATACAAGTACAAAAAAAGAGAAAGAAAACAAAACCGTTTGTCAATCGTTTTCGCATTATTTCATACGTTATATTATTATTATACTGTATGGCCTAAGCGGCAGTATGATGATATTTTGTTATAGCTCTCGTATTATTATTACTAGACTCCTCGCTTCGCTCGTCACCTAGCTAGGGGTTCCCCCCAGACCCCCAAAGGTGGCTCTGCTGGTGAAACTCGCTTTACCCCCCAAAGTGACTTTTAACCGGACCTTGCTTTTGCTGCCAGCACAACTCTCTTGTTGGCGAAACTGGCTTTGGAGTACGTCACTTATTAAAAATACATACAATAACTGTGTGCATTTAATAATCCTAATAACCTGCACCATCGCAAATCCACCACCGGAGGTGGTTTCTTTTACGTCAATTTTTTTTTTTTACTAAAACATATGTACAGTTCCGACTACAGCGGTATTGGCGTTCGCCATCTAGGTGTCCAGCTATCCGATACTTTTAAAAATTTATCGTACCACATTAAAATGAGAAGCTTGAGAAGCTAAAAAAGAAAAAACGCAAACAGTAACGTGTTCTCAGTTTAAAAAAAAATATCCCGATTTGGAAGATCTAGATTCGCACGGCTCTCGCGTTTCCGGTCACTACCGAATTTCCAATTTGAAAAATATTTTCAAAAGTGATAACTGTTCAACGTGCTCCAATCGCGTCCATCCGTACACTCGAAAAAACGAATCGGAATAACAATGATACCGTCCTGCAGCTGGTGACTTACGGCTGTTTAACGGCTGCGCGTTCCGAGAAGAAAAAAAAAAATTGTCGTGCCTTCCTTATATTACAATACAAGTAAAAAAAAAAAAAATTAGAGAGGAGAAAAAAAAAAATACGTTTGTTAATCGGTTTCGCATTATTTCGTACGTTATTACTATACACTGTGTGGCCTGAGCGGCAGTATAACGATATTTTGTTATAGCTCTCGTATTATTATTATTATCGTAGCGCCGCACGGAAAAAATCCGTCGTCGTGCTCGTGTGACCGACGACCGACGACCGCGGGGACTGCAATAAAATGTTTATTATATTTTATTGCTCATACCTATACGTATTATTATTATTGTTATTATACGACAAAGAGAGCTGCGAATAAAGAAAATGATAAAAAGTTTTGCCGGTCCCCGTGTGGCGTAGGTAGGTATAATATTATACATACTTGCAGACGCACATTATAATAACGACCGACGCGAACACCGTGATCGCACCTACCTACCATCCATACGGGCACAATAACAGTGTCATATTAATAATATTATCGTTATTATTGTTTGTGCTCGTAAAATGAACGGTTTTGCTCGGCTTATACATATATTGTTCCACTTGTAAAAAATCTGGTTTGTTTGCAGGTGCCGTACGAACGCGCACGATAAAAATATGTAATATAATATAATCGCGCACTTGTATGCAACCGAAAAATGCGTCTCTGCGGCTGTTGACGGATTAGAGAGAAGTTGCTCCGAAATAGTCCGGAATCACCATGGGTCACCACCGTGGGCTCGACGGGTTTTTTGCACGGTTTACGTAGAAGTTACATTGTTAAATTAAATCTGTAAGCGATTAAAAATTGCTTCTGAGTGAGCTCGAACAGAGAAGTAAAGAAATTAGTCAGTGGTTTGAACAACGTGTAAAAAATTTCAAACCGTTATTTTAAAAGTAATTACGTTTTTAGTATCGATCGCACGACAGTGCGTAATTTCACTGTTTTACAACAGAATAACACCGTTTTTCAATACTTTTTTTTATACGCGTTCGGAACGTGTTGGGCAGAAATTTTCGAATTTTTTTTATTACTTATTTAATTTTCAAATCTGTTATTGTGTGGGTTACGAATTTCTTTCCGAAAATAATCAAAGGTATTGCCAATTTTCGAAAACTTTCCAAATTTAAACGACTGAATATAAAAATTGTGAGTAAGTACGGAAATTCGAATTTTTTTTTAGAAACATATATCTACTTACACGTTGCGATATTAAGTATTCAGAACTTTTTGTGGAAAATCAAGTTTTTTTATCGAACGAAATAACAACAAAAATGAAAAATTTTGACAACTTCAAAGTTTAAAAATTTTCGAAATTTGTATCATACATGTATCTTAAAAATTGTAAAATTATGTAAAAGTTTCAACTTATTCCGATCATCGTTGTGAATATATCATAGCGAAAAATCTAAATCGATTAGGTCAAAAACTGTCGTAATTTTAAACGTTTTATCCTTATTTTTTTTTTATTGTAACTTTTAAATTTTTTGACGCTTAAATTTATAACCCCTCAAAGTACCACCTGTGTTCATATACTTATCATTAGCGGCACTGACATTGAAAATCGGAGCATTATTGAAAAAGTTATCGTGATTACATTTTGGTAAAAAAAAAAATAATTAATAAAAAATACACATCATGTGAAAATCAATACATTCTTCGTTACACTCGAAATCTAAAAAGGCCCAGATCACTTTAGATCGCGTGGGTTGTTTGACGGAGTATTTGACTACGTTTCGGACGGGTTTCACTAGTTTGGAAGTTGTAGTTTAAACGTACTATTTAATATCCGAAAGCAACAATAAATCATTGCCTTCAAAAAAACAATTCTGAGCGAGCTCAGTTGTCTAGTACAAATACTGGTAAATTTTTCAAGAATTTCAAAGTTCTATATTATTTAGCTCGAAAATTTTTAAAACCATTGAAACTTTTATCAAACTTGAATCTTATCTATGTATTTTAATATTATGTATATGATGTTTTGGCTTGTTCCGATAAATATTTTGAACGTTATGGCTAAACAAAACTAAATCGAAGTGTAAAAAACACGATTGCCGTAATAGATGTTTCTCCTAAGTTTCATGACTGTGTTTTTTTCAATTTTGAACTTTCAAATATTAGATCCGTCAAAGTACTATCAGAGTTTGCAGACCTTTCATTAGAGACACTGACATTAAAAAACGGAGCTTTTCTTATAGCCTTAACGTTGTTCACAGAAAAAACAAAACCATCATTGTAAAAACAATACATTCCTCGCACAGAATCTAAAAATGATACCGCTGATGAACTGAATTTGATAAATAAATTATGAATTTTTTTATTTTCACATGAATAAAGTACACTTATTTTGTTTCAGTTCCATTTATAACTTATATCATATCGTGTTACGCAATACTTATTACTGTATTGTTGCATAATTAGGACTCAAAATTTTATAAACTAACATATTGTTGTTATAATAATAGGATCGCTAAAAAAGAAATCCGAAACGTAGGAAATCATTTATGCATTGAGTAAACTTTGATCTTTCGTAACAACTTTTTTGTATAGAATTAAAGGTGTATAGATATTCCACGATAAAATTTGGGCGGAAAAAAATCGATTATTGCATTAATACACGCTTTAACTGGTATGTACAATGTACACATTTAACAAGATGTTGGTGGTTGAAACATTGCGTCGGAAAAATATTTTTGTTTGGCAGCGTGATTATCCCTCATTTTTTAAATTATCAAAATGCCAAAATTAATATTCTAATTTATTGACGAGATATTTGATTATTTTGCTTGTAACTACTGTACCTATGTATCATCCCTAATACACGCATAACGAATTTGTTATGTTTACCAGAACGAATAACGATTAGCAGTTATCACGCATAATATAGTGTGCCTTTCGCACTCAAAATTTTAGAAAATCATAATATACGGTTTATCATACTAATCGGGCACTTATATTTTGAACAAGCGACTGGTTATCTTACGTATTACTGAGTTCGTCAAATAAACACATACAAATAGACATAAAAAAAATGAAACATAACAAATTTAAGCCGTTATGGTCTATGTTTGCGTTTTCAATCTCGGTATATATATATATATATATATATGTATACTTTGAAGAGTTACAAATATTATTTTATCGACGTTAACACGCGCGTTAAACTGAGTAAAATAAAGTAGACGATTGGTATGTGTATGTGTTTTATACTTATATGTTATTAGTCGATATTAAGTATTGAGTTATAATATATTACCTGTGGATCATATAACAACATCCGTCCAACACCCACCATCGTGTAGCCATTTTTCTGACGATGCGGATCATTAAAATTGTTTTATACTATTTGTGAATTATATTTCCTTCGCCGTCGTACGATTCGCGTGTTGTTTGCATGTACAACGTCGGTCAGTGATCGTAAATAAAATACGTGCAAGTGTATACGTATATAGGTTTTGTTTTATAATGTTCTGTGCAGAATATTACAATGCGTTCGATATAACACATTCTCCTCCCATTTGTGCGGAACACCGCGATCAAAAACCACTCGGCAAAAATCATATCTGTACACGAGGAAGCTGCTATATGATACAATACAATACAATCATCTTCGAAACATTTCAAAGATGCCCAGAGTGAATTCAGATCCTGGTCATAACGTCAAACAACCCCGTCAATCGTAAACCCAAATTAGAGATTTTAGGTCTTGGCCTGGTGCTCTAAATACGCCTCAGGCCGCCCCTTCGAAGCAATAAACAAAGCAGTATTCTGTGTGTTCGGCGACGTTTCATAGAGAATATTATTACAACTTTAAGCCGATAGAAATGACGGGACCACTCTAGGTCGCGTGGGTAGTTTGACGGAGTAGCGACTATGTTTCGGATGGGTCACTAGTTTATATAAGTTGTGGTTCGAACGCACGTATGTTTAATATCTGAAAGCAATGATAAATCATCGCCTTCGAAAATATGTTTCTGAGCGAGCTCAATAGTGTACGTCCTAGCAAAAAACTGCAAATTCATCAACAAAAACGGTCCGAAAATTCCAAAAGACGTATCTACATGCAAAGAATATTAACGTGTAAAAATTTCAAACCATTTGGACCATCATTCCAGAGGAGTCGATACGATTTTTGTGTCGATTGCACAATAGTGCGTAATTTCATTGTTGTAACCAAATTTGACCATTTTTCAATACTTTTTTTGTACGCGTTCGGGGAATGAATCGGGCGGACTTTTTTGAAATTTAGTTTGTCAGATGGACCGTTTTTTGTTTTACACGGCATAATTTAATTTCGATTCACAAATAACACATTTGTTTGAGTTTTCTTCTAAAAATTAGTCAAAGGTATTTTTCAACCATTTTCCAACTGTAAACGACGAAAAAAAAAAAAACACTGAAAATGGATTTTCGAAAAAAATAAAACTTTTTTAAAAATTTTTCAAAATCACTTGAAACTCGGACCAAACCGGTGTTTTACCAATATTATTGTGTAATAGTTTTAGCCGTTCAGCGTTTTGTGCCAAAAACCGTATCGGGTGTGTCAAAAAACCCGTTCGCCGTAATTTTTAACCGGTCAAATTTTGCCCACTCTTGTGACTTTTTCCGATTTTGAACTTTCGAGACCCGCTCAGCCAGTGTCCCGGGACATTTTCATCGGAGGTACCGAATCCTCGCGTCCATAAAGTCGTTCGCGGAGAAAAAAAACAAACACAATGTGCGGCGTTCTTCGCGCCGAACCCAAAACAAGAACGGGCCGTTCCGCTTTTAACGAATCTTACGGCGCGCGCGGGGCGGTTCCGATGAAGACGTCGAAAGTGATGTATTGTTCTCGTGCTGCCCCGAACGTTTTTATCTGATCCGAAAAACGTCACGACTCGCACGCCGTGCCCCCGAAAGATCTCCCGCGCCCGCTGTCCAAATACGTATTATTATACGATAAAACGTCGCCGGCCCGGAGAGACTGATCGTTCGGCGACCGCTATCGGACGTGCGCCGCGGCCGGGCCCACCGCGGATGAGCCATCATTCCTCCGCGGCGTCGTCTGTATCGGTTAGGTTTGTTTATACGACGTATAAGGAACGCTTCGGTTTTCAAAGTCGGTAACTCTTCCAAGAGTCTTACGGACTCCGGTGGTACTTTGATCGAAATGATCTTTCCGAATTCTTTTTGAGTTTTATCCCTTCAGAAAAAAAATCGAGTATTTTGCGGGGAAAAAATTCTGGATTGTAATGACGTCCTCGGGTAGAACTCGAGGGTTGCGGCGACAAACCGTTACACGCTGAATATCGCGTGAAAGCTGGGATTTGAGTTTTATTTCAAGCAGTTGTTTTGATTATATTCCGAGTGCCGAAAACGACGAAAATGGCGAAATCGTATACGGCTCTACGTACGGGTTACTTACACGTTAAACGATCGTTGTCAAAAATAATCGTCCCGCGTCGTTTTCAAATTTTTGTGTACTCAAATTAATTTAATACGTCGTGAAAAAAAATTAAATAAAGTCGTTCGTAATACACAGTTTTTTTTCCTCGCCCATGTATAACAATAATCGGTGGTGTAGTTCGCGATACTTTTTGTTTTCACCCGGAACTCATTGGATCAGAGATAGCTCGGTCGGAATCGTTTTTTTTTTCTTCGGAACCCAATGATTTACCGTTGCTTTCAGATAATAAATGATATGCGGATAAACCGAAACTTTGAAACCAACTGGGTGGTGCCGTTCTTTTTTCATATTTTCATTTTTTATCCCGCTTCAGATACTCTTTATTTTACCTTTCGTGTTCAGAAGACCGTTCGTACATTTTATACAAAAAAGCGAGAGTTCATTCGCACATTGGTAAATTACAAAAAAAAAAAAAAAAACCACTAAAACACTATAAACGTTTTCTGTATGTATCCCCTGCAGGAACTACGCGGTTTTACTAACTAGTAGTTAGTTTTAACACATTCGACGTACGCAACTTGACAATATTTTTTTTCCTAGAGTCAAAACGTTTCGAAATCGTTATCTAAACAATTTTTGTTCTTTAAAAGTACGTTTTTTAATGCACGCAGCAACGAGTTTTCGATGTAATCATAATTTTTAATGTTTAGTGAACAAGTTCAGAGTTTAAAAGGGTCGGACACGCATCGAAAATACGGATAAATGTTCTTGTTTACGGTGCAAGAGGATAATATGGGCAATATCAATTAAAGTTGATTTGAATTAATTCGTGCAACGAGCCGTCGCGTTCGCGTTCACAGCGAACTGCGTATTCGTATGTAATTCTAGAACCGAGTGGTCATTAAAAAATAATTAATCCATCCTACAAATACGTTACACTTTTACACTTTTGGGAGTTTTAGTTCGTATATAATTGCGCTGAAGAATGTTTTTTTGTTTTTTCTTGAGACGGCCATTACTATATAGCGGAGATGAATAATTCAAGCGACGCACAATACATAATATTATGTTTTATGTATTGTCTACAATACGAAGTATACTGAAAAATAATAACACGAGTGCGCATAATACGTATCATGTATGTACCTATAATAGAAATGCAGTATAATATACATTTAATTTTAGAATGGTAAAAAAATACATAAAAGAACGATAAAATTCCGTACAATAATTCGTCATAAAATATACCACCATAACATACACACTTATGAATCCGTACATTTTATAGTACACTCGTACGCGATGTAACTTTATGTGTTTTATGATTGATACACACACGTTTCATCTATATGCACTGCAGTATATGAAGTGTATGAAAAAAAAAAAAAAACAGTTTTCCAAACTATCAACGAAAAAATATAGGTATATTTTAATGATTAAGTGGATTTTTTTACACTATTCTAAAATATACACCCATGTATACACTGTTAGTAATTATTATATTACTATATTCGACTGTTTTCTTACAAGTTTCGACGTTTTTTTACGGGTCTTGGTAATTAATCCATACGATCGTTTTCGGTCGATTTTCAGAGTTTTTCTTCCTTTTTTAGCGTAAAAATCGCTCGATTTTCGTTCGAAACTACGCGAGACGTCATCACGTTAAATTATATGCCCGTACGGGTGCATCCGTAGGGTGGTTCTTATTTGACTGATGTTTGAATATCAAATGTGCCCGCCCTCATCCCATTAGTTTGTAAATAAAAAACCAAAATTTTGACACCAATCTGAACTTCCCGAATCGATCCAAACCATTCGCCGTGACGTGGAGAAGTTTTCACACGAAGCTATATAAATTCCGAGAAAAAAATTTCGCTCGTATGAAATCCACGGGGGGAACTAGTTGTACGTTGTGTCGTTAACGAAAAAACGGATGAAGAAACGACGAAACGATTATTCCTCGTATTATTCGGCGTCGACGGAAAAAATTTTTTTCCTCGGAAATTAGCTCTAGTACAAAAAAAAAAAACGGTATAAAAATCACGTGTATTTTAAACGTACTTCTCTGCGTTGTACAGCGAACAGTGTTCGGATCATGTTAGGAATGCGTGTCGGAAATCTTCGTTTTGAAACCAACACTGGGGACAATCGATGTACAAACGTCGGGCGAACAATCGTGTTGGCTAAAACTATAGCGACAATCGAGTTATGATCGAGCGATCGTTCCGAGTGATATCTCGGTTTGTTTTTCAAAAACTCTCGTTGCCGAAACGTGCATGCATCGAACGAAAAACGTTATTTCAAACGACGAAACGGCGTTCCGGACGTTTTCGGCGGAAACGGCGCCGAAATCCACCTCTCGATTGTCGTAACACATTTGAATTTCCAAACGACACGGATATCTGTCGGTTGTTGTAAAAACTCTGTCTCGGCCGCTGACACAGTCTCGAAATCGTTCGAAACGCTCGCTACGAAAGTACCGCAGGACACCCTGTATTCGTAATAATAATAATATACAGTATCGTATTATTCGTAACCGAACGCTGCACCTATGTGCTCTGCACGTCCTTCTCTACACGCGTACACCTATAACATCCGTCATCGTATATTATAAAAATCGTTTGGCGCCAGTGCGGGCGAAGAATCCGTCTCGCCGCCGCCGCCGCCGCCGCGGTATCGTCCTGTCCGCGTCGCATTCCTCGGATGGCCCGGAGCGCGGAGGAACACGACCGGTCCCGCGACGGCACGCATATTATCATCTATACGTCGGCCGCAGCAGCCCGCGCGATCCTGCAGTTCCCCCCCCGGCTCGCTGCATTCCGCCCGTCGGGTCGGTCATTATCGTCGTTTCACGTCTCCCCTCACCCCCCCAACCGACAATTCCACCCTGTACGACCCGCGCTGGGGTGTTCCCGCAGGGTGTACGTCGTGTCGAGTTTTTGTTTTTTTTTACAAAATTATGGGTATAGGGTACAAACCGACGCTCGAATGTATCGCACAGAGGCGCGAGAACTTTGGTCGGGCACACGCTGGACAGAAAACGACTTAAAAGCGAATCTATAGTGGATTTTTGAAATTAAAAACGATGTTCCCGCTCGGTACCCACTTTTATGTTGTACACGCGATGATGGCAAAAAATATTATAGCCGGTAGTAATAAAATTTCGGCTGACATGCTCACATAATACAGGAATAGCGTATGTGCCGATGTGCTGATATCGGCGTCCGGGTGATCGATGCGATTTTTTTTGTTATCGATTAAATTTTGTAAAAGAAGGTGTTTAAAAAAAAAACGATAAAAGCGCAGCAGCGACTGGTCGAGGAGTCATCGGTTTCAGGGTTCGTCCAACCGATGCGTTCGAAAAGAAAAAACGATTCTTACAGCGAATCACTCCTGTTCTACATACTACGTAAAACAAAAATACCTACCTAGCAGAGATTTTTTTTCAATGTTTTACAGTAAAATTAGTACGTAAAAGTTTAAAAACAGCCAGGAATAATTTTTAATAACGTTAGTTCAATCTGTTATGACGATTTCGGAATAAAACTCAAAAAGTAAGCAAATTAAAAAAAAAAAACTCCAACCAAAGCACCACCCGAGTCCATAAACCTTTCACGAAAGTTACTGACTTTGAAAATCGGAGCATTCCTCTTGAAAAAAAAAAAACGAAAAAGATTGAATTATATTTTTTTCGTATTATTGACTCGTCTTTTATCCTTGAAAAAATACTTGAATCGTATTTAGTATACGAGAACACCACCGATTTCATCACCCGGCCCCGAGGGAGTCCGCAGAAATTTGTTAAG
>CM029357.1:56835201-56880597 GCA_017140985.1 Hormaphis cornu
CCGATTTCATCACCCGGCCCCGAGGGAGTCCGCAGAAATTTGTTAAGTGGTGGGTGGGGGGCAATATGTATATATATTTATTTTTTAATTAAAAAAATCGTCTTTACGTTGTGTTATTTATGATTAAAACGATTGACGAGGAAAAGAAAACCTCAGGATTGGGGAAAGTGCCTCCTCTTACGTCTCGCCAGCGGACGCCTTGTTCGCGGCCTTGCTCGTCATGAATGAATTCACGCAGAGTCCGCCTGCACCCGGCGGCAAGTGCAGCATCGAATTTTCGTTTCTCCGTCATCACGCTCTCGAATCGTTACAGGAATTTAGACGTAATGAACGACTTTCCCCGCATTTTTTAAACTCGTGTACAAAAGAAATTTGAAAATAAACGATATTCATAATATTTAGAAAACTTAAGCGAAACGACTGAAGAATCATGTTGAAAAGTCGCTTTTAAGGTGACTTGAAAACAGTTTACGGAGTCTTTATCTACTAGACGTATCCGTACATAGGTTTGACCAATATCAGCTGATATCTCTCTTTAAGGCGGTTGGAAACGTCGTTTTTTTCATTCTCTGTCTGTGTGAATCATAGGACTTTCAGTTTACAGATTCCTTATCGCACTAATAGATTGATATCGGTACGTCGGAAGTAAAAAACCGTCCTACGATTTACGCGTGTGACGGACGGAGCGAGAAAATTGACGTTTCCAACGGCATCGATCCAAGCGATATTATTCATTCGTCAACATCGGACCCTTGCCGAAACCCTCGCGCGTAACGATTATCGTTTACGAAAATCAAATTCGTCTTGTCGATCTTTTCGGGAAACGAAATGAAATCTCTATACACGTATAACGATTATGATGTACGTTCACTCGTTATTGGCAATGGGGATCGGGGGGGAAAAAAAAAAACAACGAAATTAATTTAAAGCGGATAATTTTTCATCCGCAGAAAATACACACAAGAAGAACACGCCCTAACCTGTCTATTTCGTACACCGTAATAATAATAATTGCGTTTCGCCGTTGGTGTGTTTTTTGACAGTATAATATTATTATTGTTTCCAGCCGCATTCTTCGCGGAGAAATACCCCCCTCGTTAGTCACGGCTTTTTTCTTCTCGCACCTGAGAGCTGCTCGCTGTTAATATTCTCAGGTATATCATCGTATAATAATAATAATGATAATACGACGAGAGAATCGTATACATCGCAAGTGCTCGGCTGGGTGGCACGATATTTTATTATAAAACGATCTTGCAAACGCACGTGCGTCCGACCAGACGGCGCGCGGTTAACGGCAAAACGATGATTGAATACGCCTAATTTTATTTTAGATCGCGAAGAATGTACGACCGATATTGTTTTTACAACGATGTATTTTTCTTTTGTTTTTTTCTCTTCGGACGCTTTTAACGACGAATGCTCCGATTTTTACGTTCAATATACCTCTGACGCGAAAGGGGTCTTTTGGACTCCAATCGTACTCTGAGGTGTCTCGAATTCGAAATTGAAAAAGCTACGGACAAAAAAGTAGGCTAAATTCGACCCGTAAACGAGTCAAACGTGCAAACGTGCAGTTATTTGACATAATCGGTTTGGTTTTTTTGGGCCGTAACTTCCGAAACAATAAACTAGCTCGAACGTTTACGCGAAATAGATAAGATACAGGTTTGGTCCGAGTTTCAAGCGATTTTTTGAAAATTTTTGAGCTAAGCGTAAAATTCGAAATTTTCTTTGGGGTTTTCGTTCGATAAAATCGATTTGCGTTGGACAAAAAAAGTTTTGAAACCATAACACGGAGTTAACAACAAGTGTACGCGTATGCTGCTGAAAAATGTCGAAAATCCACAAAGTCACAAATTATCCGAGCACTGTTTACACATAGATTTCAAAACAAATCACAAGCGTGTTATATTGTACACTATATAGGTAGATCGGAAACAAAAGTTTTAGACTAACTTCAAGATGGTCACTTGGTGGATGGTGCGTCGATAACAAATGCGCTAAAAACACACGCTTTTCAGATCATTTTCTTACAAGGTGTAAGTGGTACTTGTAAACGTACCCGTGCGATCATTTTTACTCGGGAAAAATGTGTCCGGTTTTTGTTGTCCTATCCAAACTACCATAACGTTATGTCTATTATTATTATTATTATATTCTACCAATATGTTATTATTATAATATACTGTACCTGTGCTATAAACAAGATTGTTTACACACACACACAAGTCGTGAATAAAAGCGAAACATTTGAATGAGGGGAAAAAAAAAATCTGATCGTGAGTGTAATTATGGGTGTACGACCGATCGACCGATGTAACGTGATAAATAATATT
This sequence comes from Hormaphis cornu, assembly GCA_017140985.1. Taxonomy (NCBI): domain Eukaryota; kingdom Metazoa; phylum Arthropoda; class Insecta; order Hemiptera; family Hormaphididae; genus Hormaphis; species Hormaphis cornu. Next base: position 56,837,541 of record CM029357.1, read on the forward strand.
GAGACTTCTCGCGCCACCAGCAGCTATATAATAATATTAATAACACTCCGTCCATCGGCAAAACACGTATCGTCGCTACTTCGTGTCCGTATAAAAAAAACTTAACAATAAAACAATTATTACGCCCACGGAAGGTTGTACGATAAACATTATGATTATAGCACACGATGTAGCCGGTACGTAACGTTATTACGATAACTGTTGTTAAATCGTGTATAGGATGTTATGATTTTGGATGTTTTAAAAATTGTTCTCGTTTTTTTACAACGCGCCCAATGTCCTCTATAAAAATATACGGTCTGCTGTTGTTTCATTCATTACTGTCCGTCGTTGATTTATGGAAATATATTATAATATCCGTATATATATATATTGTGAGCGCGTTTAAATCATTACCGTTCGAACTCGACGATGTTATTTGCTCTTTTTTCCTTTTTTTTCCGTTCAAAGTCGCCCGATGCGTTTTGTTTTTTACTCGACGCTGATTAGGTTAGTCGATGATTTTCCCCGAGAAAAGAGTTGTAAGAAAACTTTGATTATCGAACAGTTGGTAAAAATGTAAGTTTACGAAAATACATATTGAATTAATCCTTCAAAAAAATAATATTATCACATCGTTCGCTAACAGATCGTATGTAGTATATAACGTATAGGTTAGTTCATTTTGCGGGTAAAATTGTGAGCGGCAGTGGTCAGCTAGCGATGTTTTTTTCGAAAATCTACAAAAGTCTCTCGTGTTCCCAAACGTGTTCCGACACGTTGATGTTGTATCCCCGAAACCGTGTAACGAAGGTTTTACAACCAGTTAAAAAAAAAGCGGTGTTTCCACGTGTTTGATGAAAATTTTTCCAGGTACGATTCGGGTTAATTATAGATATTAGTAATTATAAAATTATGTAATCTTTCGTACACCTATCGTGCTACTTTGTAATAACCGTTAGATTCGTTCGATTGAAAAAGTTGCAAAAAGTATTTTATTCGTATAACAGGCAGACAATATTAGCGGCCAACGAATTGCGTTTTCTCGATGTAAAGTTGGCGGCAGTTCCGCTTGGAAAATGTTAAATTTTTTTCCTAAACGTTGCGCGTGAATATAGAAAAAAAAACCTCTAACGTGAAAGGGGGAATACAAAAAAGTTAAAAACAACTGTAAAGGTAAAAACGTCGTGAGCATATATTTTCACGGCGATATGACTCGTGTTATACTGAGAGGATTCGTAAAACGCGCAGGTAAAAAATGAAATAAACGAAATCGGTCGCGTTAAAATTAACGTTGTTGTAAACTACCGTCTCGTTACGTATTTTGCCCTGCATCCTATATATTGTTGTTTACCGTTGGTTCGTTACAACGCGCTCGTCGTGTCGATATATACATACCTACTGCCAAAAGTAATAATAATTATTAAAACGGTGTCCGTTAGAATCGCTTTTTTTTTTTTTAAAAAAAATATAACAATATTTTTCAAACACGCGTACAACCGTCGACCGTATATATATTTAACCGTAAGCCGCAATCGTACACGCGCGGACGGCCCGGTCTGTGCCCTGGGCGCACACGTTCCATATTTTGTAACTTTTCGTCTCGTAATTTATTTTTTTCCACGCGCATCGAGACACCGCGTTACGTGTTTTTGTCCGTTTTCCGTAGCGCGGCCGATCGTCACGACGACGAGGAGGAAGTAGTTTTTTATGCTCGTGCACGCCGAACGTCGGTTTTTTTTCCGTTCGTTATGCGCACAAATTTAATAATAACATTTGGCCAGCGGATTTTTACCACCTTACGAGTAGCTAGCTAGAACGTATATAATGATGCTGGATAGGTACGTCGTTGTGCGCTCCTTTACCTCCGGACGCGGCTGAACAGAAGCGTTTTTAACCCGAAAAAAATAAACGGATCCGGGTGCGTCGGCGAGGACACGGTGTCTGCCGCAACTGTGATGATATTATTCGCTGTGATCGTTGTGTACGGCCAAAGTGTGCACAACACCTTGTTGAAAAAATACTAAACTCGCGGTTATTCTCGTCAAAATGTTCCGAGCTGTTCCTGAAAAAAAATATCTAGGGTTTTAATCCGCGATTTTGTTTCGTACGCGCGCGTTACGCCTCAGTAGTACGAGTAGTTATAAGCGAAAAAGTGTCGTAAACAAAATGTGCTAAAATAAATCGGTAAGGTTCGTTATGCGTACGTATTATAATAATACCTTGAACATTGCAAGAACAAAATGATAGCAGTAATCACTATGGTTTTTGGGCTCCCTCCGAACCATTGGTATTCCAAAACGAAATGACTGCTTTTTACCTTGAAACCATTGTCTTAGTTCTTCAACACACGCTGAACAAACTTTGTGTGGGGCCCAAGACTTGTCTTGATCACCTAACTTTATACCAAAGTAGGCAAAATATACCTTTTCAACAAAATCGGAAATGTTTCTTTGTTGCTTTTTAACCGTATAGTTACCACAAATGTAGCAGAAGCAATCTGGTGAGTTGATAACTACATCCTCTGGTAGCCATTTTTCATAAAACAACTTCACACCACAAGAAAACAATCTGTTTAGGCTGATGCCTTGAATTATGTATTCTTTGTAGTTCAATAAAAAATCACTGAAAGTTATTTGATTCACACTTTATTGACGTGTGTCACGAGATATCATTTAATACTACTCTCACAATCACTACTTCAAATCACTAGTAACCACAGCACGTGAACAGCACAGAGTGAAGAGATACTGTGAACTGAAGAACAGGTAGCAGAAGCTCACTGCTTGATGATGGGGAGGGGGATGGGCACTGTGGCAGACAGGCACTGACATGAAAGATGCTCAGCGAGTCAGTAAGTGGATGGCGAGGGAGGGGAGGCAATGGACAAGCACCGACATGAAAATAATGCTGGTTTCTCCTAATCAACTCTTTATTTTACATACAACTTGTATAGTAAAAAAAACGTAAAATAGTATTAAAAACGTATTAAAAGTACTATGGGCTTAATAACAGTTCATAAAGATCCTAAAAACAAAAATTTAAACTCACTAGAGTACGGAACTATGTATAAAAATATCGAAAAAAGCTAAAAATAGACAAGCAGTTTGTGGAATAACTGTACGTGATGGAATTTTTTCACTATTTTTCCCGAAATTAGCGTTGAAAATACTATAAAAATCACTTATTCAATTTTAAACAATTTTTATGTCGCAGACCTGTGTTATTTTTCAAATACGCGGCCTTAAGACGACACGGATACGCGTGGATTTTTGTCGATGCCGCAAAGTGACCCGGCGTCACGCACGACTTTGCGCCGACCACTGTTTGTTAAAAACAATTACAAAAAAAATACTTTGAAAACTCTTAAATTATTCTTACCTGACCCTAATTGTATACGTTTTTTCATCGCAATATCATTGTTAACAGTGTTTGTTTAAAGTTAAAAAAAAACCATGAAAATCGGTATCCTAATTTTACGGTACGTCGTAAAATGTGATGTAACCCCGCGGTGTACGTTCTGTACGTATTGATTTTCAAAACGCGTTAGGTTTGGTTACCTACCGGTAAGGTTATACCCATTATGTTTATTATTTTTCGATCGTTTAAAAGCATTTTTGCCACCCTTCCGCGGCTGATCGCACGGCAGAAAATTTGTATACATCCATGCAAAACCGTGTTGATGGAATTTCGTAAACATTATTTGTACGGATTAAAACGGGAAGGTCCGGCGAAATGCTAGATTAATTATTCCACGATGAAATGTGTACTATACGAAAAACCGAATATTTCGTTCTCCGTTATATTATAAAACAATTATTGTTTGTGCGCGCAAAACTCTTCAAAAATTCGCACCGTTTATCTACCGAATGACCATATCTATTTATAGTCTTCCTGCTTGTGTAGTTATCGAGTGCAAATCTGATATTGTAGTATAGTGTTAGGAAGGTATAACGCTTTTTTTTTTCTGTAATCAAAAGTTCTAGTAGAAGGACCGCTCCGATTTTAACGTATGATGCCTTAAAAGATAGATAATTGATCCGAGATGGTACTTTGTTTGAATAGTTTTTTGAACAGTTTTTTATGTTCCGAGGAAAAAACGAAAACGTTCGACATTTATATGCGTCATTGAGAAAGGTTTACGGAGTTTGCTGCTGAAATTTCAATCGATTTTCATCATTTTTAAGGGAACTTTGAAATTTTTGAGTTTGTTGTTTTACAGCAGTTATACTATTCCATAAAACCTCTAGTTTTTATGTTCAAGTCTTTAAGCTTTAACGCAATGTAAAAAAGATAGTTTTACATGCGTGGTTAAAAAATTTAGAAAATCGGTTCACACAATTTTGGTTTATAGCCGATTTCACGTTGTTATTTTTTATCGGAAAACTTGTGACCAAGTTGAAACTTTTACAGAACACTAAAATAGGAAGGATACGGATTTGTTAAAAGTTTTCATTGTTTTTACCAGGACGTAAACTAGACAACTGTAAGCTCGCTCAGAATCGTATTTTCGGAGGTATAAAAAAATTATGCGTTTACAACTTATAGTGACCCACCAAAAGCTACCCCGTCAAACCGCCCGCGCGACCTATAGAGCGATCCCGGTTTTTTTAATACCCCTTTTCCTCCCCATCGTTTCGCCAGTTTCCGAGCGCGCCACGCGCAGACGACGACGGATACGTCGACGCGTTTTACAAAAGGGTTATCGCGTTGCCGTTCTACCCCGTTGATTTTATAGGAGTTTCTGAAAATAAAATACACATACCTATATACTGGCCGTCTGCCGACCGTAAATGTGCTCGCTAAGTTCTCACGGGTCGTTAAACTAAAAGTGCGTTGGATTTTATACGTTTTCCGAGATTTTAATACACTGCTGCAGTATGTACCGCGCACGTATCGTTTCGTCCCGAGTGTTTTTGTTCTTACACGCCGTCCCGCGGCGGATACGCGGCGGATCCGAGCGCTAAAACGTGCAGCGGCGGTCACCCTGAGTGGCGCCCAGACCGGCAGAGTGTTACACGTGTCCCGCGGCGGGTCCGGGTATCACTGAACTCGGGAGTGAGAAAACTCCAATTCGGTTGACTCGTACAGTTCGGGTTTCGAGGCAGGACAGACTTATTGAATTGGCACAGCGACCCGAAAAATGTACAAAGTATAATATAGAGAGATAAAAACGCTTCGTCACGCCTGAAAAAAATAACTTGTGCGCCCCTGGCCGTGTACGCACACACAGAACCTTTTGCGTCTTATCGTCGAGTCGTCGTATATTATCATCACCGTTTTTGAAGCTCGCATCCTAATTTTTACGGTTGACTGATGTTTGCTTCGCGTGATTTCCCGTTGGACAGAGTAGTATAGGCGATGCAATTTTCAGGGTGTTTTTAAAAAAATTTATCTTAACTAACGCGTGACTCGCGAAAGTCAACCGTTGAAAAACGCGATCCGAATTGTGTTCTATATCTACATGTTTTTTTTTTTTAAAAATTCATAAATTCCGCAAAACTGCCGGTACATTGCGCGTACGTTAACGTCCGTCGCCCCGTTGAAAAAATAAAAAATGAATAAATCAGGCATTCGCGAAGTATGTGCGTACTATATAAACATTGCAATACAATTTTATAGTTACAATATGCGTACGAATAAAGTATTTGAACAAAAAGAAGATTGCTTGAAATGATATCAATTCAAATGTTAGTATTTTCTCGTACAGTAACCAGATGGCCGGAAATTATTCGAGGACGTCGACTAACTCGTATGGCTTGAAAAAATTTCCAAGTCTTCGACGTATTTTTTGAGCTGTTTAGTTTTAAAAATAAATCTACTCTTAAGGTGTTTACACGCTCGAGAAAATGTATGATGTATGTGTCTTTATGACAGAAAAACTCGCTACAGCCATTGTGATTCATTGTATTTTTTTTTTAGTGTCGTTTGAATTTTGAAACTAAAAAAAAACCGGTGACTTTTACTTGGGAAAAGTTCACAACGAATGTTGTTATTTTATTGTATAAGATTTAAAAATGTAATGTGACGTGGAAAACGAAAATTACCATCCGTCAATTTCCGAAAGCGTACAGAAAAATACCGGATACGAATGGATTTTGGTATTTTATAGCGCCCGATAGTTTCATTTTCTCTCTTTCAACAGATGATGGTTGAATATTATCGAAACGATGTTTTTTAGCATCTTCTAAAACACGTAGAACTTTTGAACGATTTCGAAAATTAACGGTGCGAGTGTATAGAACTTATGGATAATGTTTTTAATTTGTTAGACTTTGTTTCAACTTTTAAACAATCGAAAACACGTGTAAGACATCGGGGATTAAAAGTATCCCTCCGTTGGTTCGAACATTTTCACATCGAGGTCCCGATTTTTAGTTTTCCGAGTATTTAAGTTTTTCCAGAATGTATCTTAGAGGTACCCGGATCCTTGGGTTCGGCTGTTCTTGTCTTTAATACACTATACCCGTGTAAAAAGTGATTTTATAAAACCCAGCTATGTACAGGTCTTTTACAACCATTTTGAACCGAGGTGTTTGCGAGTTTCCCCCCCGAATTAGAGTTTCGGTCCTGCAGCGTATGGCTGCAACGAGCTGCTATAACGTTTCATCGCGGAAACGTTGAAAATCACAGAACCGTATTTCAAACGCCGAAACGCGAAGCGACATCTCAATATTTTTTTTATTAAAATTTACAATCTGTACAAAAATTATACAATAAGCAAATTTGAATAGCACAGATTAAATAATTGACGCGAGTAACGTGATGAGGAAGCGACCCGTTGGTCACACCACCTCTTTAGAGTTTATAGTCGATCTCTACACCGTTTTCGCTTGAGTCTGCGTGGTGGATTTTCGGGTAGAGAGAGACATTTGCGATACGATTAAGTTAGTATGCGCGTTTAGATTTTAAGCGTTCGTAAGCTGTTTTGGCCAGTTCTGCGGTAGTTGATAGTTTCGAGTCTTTGTGTAAGGAAAGATTTGAAACGTACCAGGGAGCATTTGTTAGTAGCCTCAGAGAAATGGACTGAAACGCCTGGATTATGTTTGATGGTTTCGCATATAGCGATTCCCAACGTTAAATCAATTTTTCCGTCGGGCAAAAAGGTCCGTTGTTCCGAGATCACACGTCGTGCCTGTCGTTGTTTCGAGCGGATCCGACCCGCGGAAAAAAAAACAAAAGACAAAAAACTTTTTCAAAATGCCTCAAAACGACGCCGTGCAACTCTTCGCCTCTTCGCCCCGAGTTTCGGTTCGGCCGTCATTCGCTGCACGAACAGCCGTAGTTTTCAATCGTTTCCGCCGTCCGTCCGCTGTAGCGCTGTTCCTCTGCACCCGCGCGATTCGTGTTATTCTCACGACAGCGATCCCATCGATTCCTCCACTCACCCACCCCCGAACCGCGTGATCCTCGGCCTGTTCTCTCACGCGCTGCTATCCTCCGTATTCCTCTACAGGCGCACTCTCGTTCGCACACGATATTAGACGTCCGGTTTCTTCCGTCCGAACCACCGTTTCATACGGCTCCTGTGTTACCACTCACGTGTACCATTTTTCGTTCTGTTATTTTAAGTACGCGTCAATATATATACACTCGTACGGTAGCCGCGGCTGTAAAAATGCTCGCCGGAAATCCGAGTTTACCGGCGCCCGTCGACGGCCGTACGATGTAGCCAGCAGTGTAACACAGTGCGCACACAAAAAATATAACACGTCGTCGTTAACGGGTGGTGTACACGTCGTCGTCGTCGTCGAGAGTTTAGAGCTATAAAAACGCTAATTGGATAATTGGCCGTCGCATCCGGTCCGCGGGCGCGACCAGCGGTTTTTATACCGCGGGGCTATACATTATGCGCGCGCGCGCAATCTCCTTCTTAACCCCGACGATTTAATTAACCGGTTCCGTCGTCATAACACAATACACAAATCGTTACGGTTTCGGTTTATTTATTTATTTTTTATATCGTTGTCATAACTTTTTTGTGCGTTTTTTTTTTTCGTTTTCGGCCGCGCACTGCAGCTGTTATTACTACACTCGAGAAGTGCGCAGCGGTTCGTTTCCGTGCGAGCCGAACGTCTCGATTCGCGAGAAAACAAAAGACGTACAATGCGCGCGGTCGGGTTCATTTTTTCATACCTACTAATTAATAACGCGCGCGAACAGCGGAAAATTTCGTAGTAAAAGTTTATGCGTTTACGGATCTGTGTGCGGTTTTTTTTTATAACTAATAACTCCGAATCGGCCGCATACATGGCACGAGACGGTTTCTACAGTTTTTGAGCAAACACGAAAATATTATCGCCGATAATAGTTATTACGAAAAAAAAAAACATACGCACGGGAAACATTATATGAAATACATCTGCTGTGTTATTATCCAAAACATTTTTTACACTTTAACTCGCTCCAAATATTGTTCATTTTCTTCAATTCTTCACAACCTGGTCGCTATAACAATATACGTGTTCAATCCTTGTTAACATAACGGTAGAAATGGCGATAAGAGAGACTGACATCAGAGCTCAAGGCGGAGTGCAACTGAACACGAGCTACAGTACGTTTCACGAAACCAGCGACTCCGCAGTGGCGCTACCGGTGGCAGATTTTCGTCAGGGTTTCCAAAGCTTGTGACTAAAAAGCGCGGTAATTTAAAAATGACGCGGTAACCATCGAATAGGCGGCCTTGTCGATACGGAATTTTTTTAATAATTTTACCTACCGCTGCCAAACATTTTGATAAACACACGGTATTCATATTTCATATAAACCGTGCAGTATTCCGAATTGCCGCGTATTTGTGTGCAAGTTTGAGAAACCGCGGAACACCGAAATTTTGCCACCGGGAGCGCCACTGCGGAGTCGCTAGTTTCGTGAAACGTACTGTAGTGGCACTGTTGGCGTACGTGGACGATTCCTCGCGGATGTATCGCGCACAACGGCTTGAAAACATTTTTCGGTATTCGTTCGGTTTGAAGAAACCATCGAGGAAATTCGGTTTGAAAACGAGAGCGAAGAAAAACCGGGTGTACACGGGGTGGAGCGACAGTATAGAAATAGTCTTTCGTTAAGAGTGGAGGGTAGTGTTCATCAGTAGTTCAGTCGAGCGATTTAAATATCCAGGTAAGGATGTTGATCGAAAACGACGAAATTGAGAAGGAAGAAATAGCACTTTGAGTCTTTTTGCGAAACGAACGTGTTTCTATGGGCTATCGAGTACTAAGAAAGATCTTTGGGTCCGGTAAAAAGACGAGGGAACCGCCGAGCCGCGAGGAGTACGAAAAAATAAAGAACTAGAGGAGCTCACTGAGAAACCCGACTACAATCCACGGTAGACGAGTACAGTAGTGGTTCTGGCGCAGTCAGATGGTGTAATGTCAGAGAATGCTGCAGAAGAAAAAAACTTGTAGGTTGGTCGTCAGTGGCGGCACCAGAACTTTTTCACAGGGCCGACCGGGCCGGGTCAACTATTTTTAAGGGGAGGCCAACGTTGTATTTTTACTCTGAACCCTCAAAATGTACAACGTCATCTGGCATCCGTGTTATCGGCGGGAATAGCCACGTAGGTCACACACACACGTCAAATCATAAATTACACTGCAATATTAAAATGTAGCTAATAATATTTTGTGAGGATTTTTTGACAACACCGAACGAACGATAGTCGTGGTTTTTAATTTTAATATTGATTTCACCGAACAAATTGGAGTTTATACGACTTATATCCGTGTCTTTGTGTAACTATCGTTATGATGCGTTAGGGTGCGCCAAGAAAGGTGCGCCCCCGGTGCCGCCACTGACGGTCACCGACCAAACGCGAAAAAACAATGATGGAGATTTAAACCGCGTGATGTTTTAAACTACGCTTTTTTGTGCACGGAACAAAGACTCGTAACATACTAAATCGCGTAAAAAGTGTACGTGCGTGGTAACAGCGTACGGTTTTGTTATTCGAACGAGATAGGGCGTTTCGTTAAGATATTTAATTCGCCCTGTTTTTTTTTTCGCGTGTCGGCTGACCTTGTTTCTCTTTCGGCTTCAAACCGCGAACAATTGAAAAATTGTTTAAAGAAGAAATTCGTCGTGTCGTTTCGGTGGCGAACTAAAGACCCGTGTCGGCAATAGTGATAGCAGATGTCGTCGTGATGCGACGAACAGAAGCAGAGCCGAGGTGGACGTGGCACGTCAGATACCTTCTCCACGCTCGGAGAACATGTACCTACCACCGGGTACTCGATATAATTTTCTCGTTGAAAATAATTTTTTTGTTTATAAAGTATAATGACAACATTAAATCCGGCGTTCTCAGTGAAACACCGTACGTACACTGCTGCGGAAACCCGTAAACGGCCCCGTCTCGGCCGTCGTCGATGACGTCTCATCGATAATTATAATTATCGCGACACGCCGTTATTACTATTGTTTTCGAGTCGGCAGTAGCCGCGGCGGTCGGGCTGCTGCTACCGCTGCGCGCATCGCTCTCATATAATGTTATGCGACCTCATGCCAAACAAACCGAGACGATTTATTTGTTTATTTTTTCTTGCCCGTTTTGAATTCTCCAAAAACACGTACTTACACGCGGACTGTGGCCATTGTTCGTAAGATATTTCAACACGAACCGGCTCCGGTCGGACGACCGAATTTTTTTTTTCGCGTTCGCATTTCGTTTGCGTTGTGTGTATCGCAAAACTCACGATCCTGGCTCGTTTGATTGAAGAAGAAGAAGGAAAAAAATTTATATATAATAAATAATCCGTGCGCGGAGACAATGCGGTCGCGTTTTCGGGCGACAATCGGACGCCACTCTGATTGAGTCTGCAAGATTTCAGGAGCAATCGCACGTATATTTTATGCCTGTATAAAAAGAAAAAAAGTACTGTATAAACCGGTCGAAGAAAAATCTCCGAGAACTATAATGATAGTGGGTGTACCACGAAATAGAAACCGCGTGTTTTGTGTGACGACAAAATTACGAAGGGAGCCGCCATTGCATAACGTTGACGGTTGTTATGATTTTTATTAAGTGTGTACTTATTGGAAATGCAATCAATACGTGTTTTTAGAAATCTGACAGAAAAAATTCATCGAAACTCCGATTATGTATATATTCTTTATTTTTTTCACAGTCGAAATCAAAACGAGTGTAGGTTTGTGGTCGTTTAAATAATATAAAACCGCGAACGCGACACAATCGAAATGTCGCATGATTAGGATGATTTGAACGTGCAGGTTTTGGCAGAAGAAACTATGAAAACTGCGAACTTGTGTAAAAAATTAGCGTGAAAACTGAAGTGATCTAGGAAAACCGCAGCTATATCAACCACCCAAAGTGCTTTTTAGATTCTGAGCGCTGTCGAGGAACGTATTTTTTTTTTTTTTCAACAACTTTACGGGCTGAAGGAATGCTCAGATTTTTATAGTCAGTACCTCCAATGATATGAACTTCGGTACTTTGAAGCTTTTTTTTAATTTCCCCTACTCTTTAAGTTAAACCCCAAAATTAAAAAAAAAAAAAAAATTTGGGAATTTCGGCGAAAAGTTTGAGATTTAAAGATTTGTGATGAAGTTATAGCGTATAGCGAAGGAATGCTCCGACGTTGTAAAAGATTGAAAAAAGGTTTCGCTAAGTATTTTTCAAACAATTTTCTAAGTATATTTTTTGTCGAACGTGGTTTTAACCAGGACGTATGCTAGGTAAAGGTGTTCACATGTTAAATAACACGTTTGAACCACACTTTCCAAATCCACCCAAAGCGTAGTCGTTACCTCGTCAAACCATCCACGCGATCTAGAATGATCCCGGCTTTCGTAAATAATAATTCGATACGTGTAAAATGTGTAAAAGTTTCTTTCTGGTCGAGCAGAAAAATGTAGAAAACTATTTGAATTCAAAATCGTTTCACTCATTATTCTTGCTGTTTCGAAATGGACGGTACACAATGTCATCATACAGGCCGTACTGCAGCACGAATTTACAATCAAAAAAAGTCACTGTCGTAGGCCACGTTGGTAGATTGACGGAGTAGCGACTACGCTTTGGGCGGGTCACTGTTTTCGAAGTCGTGGTTCAAACGCATTATTTAATATCTGAAAGCAACGAGAAATCCTTCGAAAAAACCGCGATTCTGAGCGAGCTCAGTTATCAAGTAAACGTCATGGTGAAACCCAAATTTAACAATAAAAATTGAATGAAACTTTTGAAACATTTTTTGTAGTTCTACAGTAGAAAGATGCGTTTTCGTTAATAATTTCAATATACAATAGAACGATTACTTTCTAAATGACGGAGAAACAACTATACGCGATCTTAATGAAATCTAATATGTCGTTAAAAATTTTAAAACAAATATCGGCGGATCAAAAAATTGTGAGATTTTACAAAAATTTTGATATGTAGTTAGAGTGACGTGTGATCGATGTTGTGTTTAAATTGTATGTAAAAAAAACCCACAGTTATTGAAAAACCTCAAAATCTAAAAAAGGCCGTAAATAGCCTAAAATTGAACGAAACATTTTTTTAAAGTTGTATATATATAGTGCAAAGATATAGTACATTTTTGTCTGAAATTTCTAGACACTTCGGTGATCATCTTCGAAATTCTGGAGAAATAACCGTGCGCGTTATTGACGAAACGTTGTCTTCAGCGGTCTTTCGCAATTTTTCGGCGGTTTTTCCCCGTCGCGTTAAAAAACTGTTGAGAAATTCGAAAAACCTAACCTAACCTCGCCGAATCTAAAAAGAAGAAAAAAAGTTGTAATGCCCGTGTAAATAAAACTCGTTGTAATAACAATGCCATGTGTGTGTGTGTGTCGAAAACGAGGTTGTTGTTAAACAAGCAATTCATTACTACGTCGACGACAGTATAGGTAGAACATATTATACAAAATGAAACGTCTCGCAGCAGCGACCCTCGCACCGAGGAGGACGTGCAGTTTATTTATTTTTTTTAAAACATTTTATTATATCGTCTGGACGTATTTATTGGGTCTTAAAAATCCGTTGGTCGAGGCACCTTAGGTCGTTTTAAACAGCCCGCACGGCGTCATTTTCATGTTATACTCCCGTAGTTCGAGTGTTCTTCTAATGTTTATTATAATAATATGTAAGTATTATATTAGTCTTATTTTTTTATTTCTCTCCTTTTTCAGCTCGTCGATGTTGTCGTTATTATTATTATCATTTATCACCACCGCAGTTATAACGTCAGATATCATCAGTTCTAGCTCGAAATATTTTTTTTATGATACGGTGAATACGTATATTATATACGTTGTTAAGAATATTACGTTGCTGCCACTCCGACGACGACGACGTCTTGTCGCGCATAAACGTTTGACAGCGTTACGACATGCTTTGTGCGCAGCATTATTTACGGCCGTACTGCTGCGCCGCCGTCCTGCCGGTCTTGAAAAGTTTGTCGTCGGTCACATTAATCAAACGTCGAGTGTTTTTTTTTTGTTTTTGACGGGTTCTTTTCGGAAAATTTTTTAATGACAATCACCTATTCAACAATCGGCGCGATAGTTAATATAATTAATATATTTTTATACTTACCCCGATTTTTAAACGCGCGTTTTTTGATGTCAACAGAGAGATTCTGTATAATTGCGTTTCGGTATGTCCATGGGGTAGGTGCTTAATCGGCTCGTGGTAAAAACATACGAAACGTTTTTATCGCGTAAACATTCGGCCTATCGTAAAAAACACAAAAACGTATCGGGAAGATGTTTTCAAAGTCGTGTTTCTCTTAATATTACACGAGATTTTTCGTGGGTTTTCCGTGCACAAGTATATAGTCGCAGAACTCACATTCGCGTCAATGTTTTGGCATTGTTTGAACGTGTACCTGTCGAGAATACAAGAGATCTAAACGAAAAAAAAAAAAAACAATCAATCTCAAACCGTTAAGATTACTTAACACGATAAGACCACAAGTTTTAGGAATAAAGTTGTATAATACAGTTCGTCGAAACTATATACTGTACTATACGCTGTCGCAGAAGAAAATAACCAATTGTACCAGTAATGTTTTGAAGTAATTTGTACGAGAAAAAACCGACTTTGAAAGAAATGTTACACGTTTATTTACTTGACGTACAAATGAGTTCTTTGGTAACGCTTTATTTCCCGTAATCCATTCGCAGACTTGGTTAGTATTCCAAACAAACAGCGTTCGGAATGCCGCCGTATTCGAAACACTTTTTAAGATTCCGAATACTATTTTGAACGGTGCTTTTCCAAAATTATAAAATATTTTGTCGATAAACCGTCATATTTCAATAGAAATTAAATTCACGATTGTTACGCTTATTTGATTTTTTTCCAACAATGATTTTTTTTCATCATCGGACGTTTCGATTCGAGGTTTTATTATTGAAATACAATGTGACAAAGTAAACGCTTCTGTTTTGATGGTGTTCGCGTACCTATATCGATTCCGAACACTTTTTAAAAGTAGGTACTCAACCCAAGTCTGCCCATTCGGAAACTGGAGATTTTGTTCCTCTGCAGTATTATGCTGTTCGCAGATCAAACAGTGTACTACTAGCGTTTTTTTTAATTAATCGGTCGACAACAAGATGGGCGGACCGGGTAGTCTGCCCCGGGAAATCATGCGATTCGGTCCGATTCGGTTTGCGCGAAAAGTGGCACATCATATCCGCAATCACCGCGATTTTAGCCCAAAATCGTATCGACTCGGTCCGCGGCAACACCTCCCACACGCCCCTCGATCAAGTCCGCAGGTAGGTAATAATATTACGATCGACGCTATTATTTTGCCAAAAGTTTGGCAAAGTTCGCGATTTCTGCACTCGGCAGTTTCGTGTTGATACGAGCACTCCGGCAGACAGCGTCGCTGTCCATCTAAGTTTTTTCTAAAATATCGTGTCCAGAAAAATGTTCGTCATATACGCTCGCGTCAACGTCAGGGTTTTTAACACGATGATATTATGATTACTACGGCGTAACAGCAGAGAAACAAACATTATTTTTGGGCCAAAGCGCGTCGCTTTGTTGGCGAAACTAGTGTAGTCTACCGGTGTGTTCCCGCGGTTTCGTCCGATTAAATGTAATTTACAGTAGAATCAGCGCTCCGAGGCGAACCACTCGACGTATTCTTTTCTTGTCGGACGGATAAAAATGCCTTGAAGGGCTCTCGTTTCGCCGAAATGGTGTCCCGGCATACGGTGTACAATTTCAAACTGTAAACGCGTCGCTACGAAATCCCGAAACCGGGAAAACGATTGCCCTAGAAGAGATTTTAGTCTGTCGGACAAAAAACAAATTTTTAAAAATCTGCATCAATTACGTGCTTTCGAAAGTGTAGTCGCGTTTCGGTATTTTTTTCATACAAATTTTAGCTGCGGGTCCGTTCCACGCGTTTAAGTTCTGTATAAAGAACGTAAAATAAACTCGAGTTGTGTTCGAATTCACCCCAAGCACGGTTCACGTACGTGCAGAGAATCACGGTAATTTTTATAATATTTTCCAGACTCCGTAAAAATGCATCATGTTAATATTTTTAACGTTCATTCCTGTGAATTTTTATGTACCGCTTTAGACCATTAATGTGTGTTTTACATAGAGATATTTTTAGGGCGCATAAATTCACCCTCGACCAATACAACAGGATTATGCGATATAATGTGTGTATAAATATATACGGCTATATATATATACGGCTGAAAATGTTTCGTTTTTTATTTCTGGTTTACGATCGAATAAATAACCATGACCACTTCTTTATGGCTGTTTGTTCAACCTTATTATTTCTACCGGTTTTTTTTCTCCAGACAAGTTCAAAGAACAATGTAAGTTAGTATAATATAATGTATCTTAGGTTTTCAAAATTGTTATTATTATTATTATTATTACAATACGCACGTGTCAATAAAACACATTATTGTAGAAACTGCCGATAAAATATATATTATTTGTTTGAATAAAATTTTTGTTATACTAAATTTAATTTATAAAAACATTAGGCGTATCTTTTTTAAACGTTTTACAGCTGGTCATACACATCCGCGGAACCCATAATAACGTCGTATAATCGTACACGCGTAATTAGAAGTACTGCAACCGTTGTAAATATATGTTTTTTTTTTTTATTACTCGACAAAGCAGTTCTGCAGATGTTACAAACAGTTTCACGTTTTAGAATTGGTTTTTATTTCTAAACTTTATTATAGAACGTACCTACACAAGAACTACACTGCGTATCATAGTGAGACGATGTCAAATTTCGTTATAGTCACAATTTATTTTGATATAAATTTAAACACAGAGGAGCAAGCGAGGATTCTAAAAAAATTAAATGTTAGAATGGCTCGAATTGAGTTTTTATCGACTGTTTTTTTTTTTTAATAATTATAATTCGTGTCTACGGTCGTGATATTATTACGTCGTTAACACAAATTGACATACACCTGCAGTTGAAGATTTTCACTATCACAAACGTTGGTATACTTTTCATCCAATTTAAGAATATTTCGTAATATCAATCTCAGAACTTCAACTGTACATAACAAGGCGCAGATGGGGTCAAGCGAGTACTTATCTAATTATAATATTTATACGTGATTATGATCAACGCCGGAACAATGGGAATCAGATACGAGAAGACCTCATTGAAGTGGGTGAGTACGGATTTAAATGACCAATTCAAATGCTTAGGAACAGCTATAACCCAAGATAACGGCATAAAAGCAGAAATTTCAATGAGATTACAATCAGCAAATAAATGTTTCAATGGCCTAAGTAAAATTTACAGATCAAGAGCAATCTTTAAGAACTTAAAATTTTGTTGACTTTGTTAAGACAAATTGCCCTTTGTGAAGTAGAAACGTGGTCTTTGAGAAAAACTTGAAAACAAAGGATGGCAATGTGGAACAGGAAAATACTGAGGAAAATTTATGGGGCACACTTTGATGATAGGACAAATGAATAGAGGAGTTTCCTCTATTCATTTACACAACGATGAACTACAATCCTCCTTTCAACGACCAAACATGTACTGAAAGAGATTAAGAAAATAAGTCTGGTCCGCACAGGACATGCCTGGAGGAAGCACGAGTGGCTGATAAGAAACGTAATAGAGGAAAACCCAATAGGGAGGAGACCTATTGGAAGACCACGGTTAAGGTGGGTAGATTGCGTCAAATAAGATGCTGAAACAGTGGACCCGAATTGGCGAGAATTAGCAGGAGATAGAGATAAGTGGCAGTAGGTTTATTTAGAGGTATGGTCTTGATTGGCCGAAATCAAAGAAGAAGAGGAAAAAAGAAGCAGATGATCGATGTATCATAAACGAAACTATGCAAAATTTCAAAAAACAAATCTATAGGAAATACATAGTTTCTACGGACGGGTAAAATAGTCGGACTTAAATGTAAAAAATTAACTTGTGACTTGAAAAATTTTTTTCAATTAAAATAAAAATTATAAATATAATAGGTATATTGTAATATTCTACGAGGCAGGAGATTTTTTCCCCGCAAGGCGTGTTTTGAGCGAAAAATGGTATAACAGTTTGTATTTTTCCAATTTTCGTCCTTTTCTAAACTTGCGATAATAATATCGAGAAACGTCACGTATAGCAGGCATTTGGGAACACTTTATCATTATTCTACAATCAGCCGACACTGTTAAGTTGAACTAAAGACGAGAACCCAAACACATTTGTTTTAACAAGATGATTTTGCAAACAAACGAGTTTTCAAAGTTTCACGGTCGTTTGAGGTTGTTCAAACATCGTCGTGATTTCAATCGTTTTATAAATAAATATTTTCAAAAATCTTCTCGTAAAAACATAATACGCGTGTTACACGAGTTCAGAACCGTTTTCATAATGAAAACTGTATATCCAAAGGTAACCCTGGTACAGAACGGTTGAGACCAGCGTCGTAAAACGATCTGCAGCGCGTCAAAGACCCTTGAAACAAATATCGTATAAAATATAACGTTGTATTTTTACTGTTTTATTTGAAATCTACAAACGAATTTGGTTAACCGCATCTAACGAAGACGTCTGGTTAGGACGACACAATAACTCGTATAATCGTTTGGAGGGCGGTGATTGATCCCGCTTCCTCTGATTGCTGCAGCCCTCAGAGTCGTGGCCTATCGTCACGATGCCCGTATCGCAATATGAACGCAGCCACGTTCGTCGGTTTCCGTCCGCATAGTATTAATAATAATGATATTTAGGACTTATTAGGCAAATACAATAGATACACGCTGTACTGCACGCGTTCAACCGAACTATACCACGGTCATTAATAAAACCGCGTTCAATAATATGGTAGTAATTATTTTGAACGTTTAATTCAATTATTTTACGGTCAGTTGAATCGCCGACTACTAAATTATTCTAGATTTGGTTTACGCGCATCGGTAAAGGACCGCTCAAAAAATAAAACAACCGTCGTATTATAGACGACACGAGGATAGGAAGTAGGTACTTAATTCGATAAGTTAATAAAAAAAAAGTAGACTTCACTCGTGGGTAGTTTCACGGAGTACCGACTACGCTTTGGGTGGGTCACTAGTTTAGAAGTTGTGGTTTAAACGCATTATTTTATGTCTGAGAGCTACAATAAATCGTTGCCTTCGAAAATACGATTCTGAGCCAGCTCGGCTGTCTAGTATACGTCGTGGTGCAAAAACAAATTTGACGATAAAAACTTTTATCAAATCCTATTTTAGTGTTACGTAAAAGTTTCAGCTTGGTCCGATCTTTATTTTGGATGTTATGATCAAAAAAATCTAAGTCGATGTGTAAAAAACACGTTTCCCCCCGTAATTATTTGTCCCCCGCCCCGTAAGAAATATACGGCCGCCCGGAATGACGAATGTTACGACAAAACAACAACGTGAATCGGCTATAAACCGAAATCGTGTGAACCAATTTTCTAAATTTTTTAACGACCAATTTAAAACTATCTTGTTTTGTTTGTATTAAAGTTTCGAGACATAAAAACTAGAGGTTTGATGGAATAACAACTGTGTAAAATTCAAAAATTTCAAAGTTCCATAACTCCTCTAAAAACGATCAAAATCGATTTCAGTAGTAAACCTGTCGAACCCTTCTTAATCAAACTTATAAATTTCAAGTCGATCGGAGCAATTTCGAAAACTTGGCCGTTTTCGTTTCAGAAAAAACGCATCAAAATAAAGTACCATCTCGCGGGTCAATTACGTATCGTTATGATACGTTAAAATCGGAGCATCATTTATACCAGAAAAAAAAAAATTTATAAAGATTTATTTATATGGCACTGACTAGGATTTACTTGTTACTATACGCAATAGTTACAAAAATACGCTTAAGCATATTTTTGTAATTTATTATAAAAGTAAGTTGTTGATCCATTCAATTTAGCTGTACAGTTAAATATTTTTAGTCGGGATTTTTATTTGCATTCTTCCATATGTTGTGTACTTTTATTTTCAACTTAAAAAGTTATGTACCATGCATTGAGCATATTAGCTGTAAAATAGTGGCACATAATATTAAGTTATTGACGACGACTAACGGCAATCCGCGTACAAACACGTTGCACCTACCTACTACAAACTTCAGTAAATATTTTTCATAAATTTGTTCAAACTCATCACAACAAGACTGTCCCCTACACACTAAAGGAAATTTCGTATTATGTTTTGAACGTTAGAGATTCTTTAGGGTACGTGTTTATTGGTGTTTTTTCGCGAAAAAATGTACAGTTTTTTTTGCTGAGGAACGTAAAATAATGTCGTTTCGTTCTCGTGAACGAGAAAGAGAACGGGTTTCTTTTTTTTAAGGTCGCCTGGAATTAGTTCATTTTTAACGAGATCGCGAACGAGAACTGATATTCCTTTTTTAACGGAACCATCCAACCACCGAGTATAAATGACCGTTTAAAAAAATTCCCCGTTCTCAACATGGTCTTTTTTCTCCAACGCCTGCGCACGACTTGTTTCAATCATCTCTGTTAGTTGCTCATTAACAACCGCTGTACAAAAAACACCTACCCCGAAACGGCGCCTGCCGAAAATCTCGGCGGCGATCGCCTCTCGAATGTATTAAGCGTATTTTGTCGAGCCTTTCGCGCGTGATTATTCAAAATAATCGCGTTCGTTCATTCGTTGTTTTGTACAAGTATACTTTTTTTATAGTTTATGAAAACGGTTCTCGTCGACCGAAACGCGATGACAGTGTAACACGTATTATGACGTATTGTTCGTCGCAGTAGGTCTCGTCCCCGGACGGCTGTGCTGCAGGGGATGCGGCGGAACCGCACAAACGTAATATTTTACATTATAATATTATAATATATATATATATTTTAACATTATACGCATTATTATCGTTTTGTTTTTACACCCCTCTCGCGATGCACGTGTAAAACCGTCGGTATCCTCTCTAATTATTACATTTTTTCCCCTCGCATACGTGTACGTCGTACGAACGAGTCCTTATCGCGCAGCCTCCATCGACGGCGGCGACGTCCACGGGGGGGACCGCATAAATCATTTCCACCTCGCGCGGTATACGTTTTAAATGTTTTTTTTTATACTATTTTAATAACATTATGCGTTTTTATGCGTTCACACAGTAAAACTACCGTATGTATGTATGTACTAATGAAGGTTTACGCAGCATTATTATCGTTTTATTTTTACATTTTTTTTTGTTTTTTTTAATGACTGCCGCGCGCGCAACATCACAAACGCTGACCACGACACACACGTGGATAGAAAATTGATTTTCCCGCACGCGTACACCCGGGATCGGACGAGTTACTTTTGTGGTTCTGAAATGTTGTACTACAAGTCACGGTTGTGTGATTAAAACGTTACTCACGTTTAAAGTCGAAGGTTGTTTTTCACGAGTAAGATAAATTTTGGATTCTGAGCGTCAGCGAGGAGAAGCTTGTGCAGGTTTTACGACGACGTTTATTTTTCTTCTTTTCCTGTAAACAGATTTTCGACCAGAAACAGTGCTCCGATTTCTACGAACGATAGCTTTGCATTTAGCCAATCGCACCCGGATGGTACTTCAGAGCGGATAATTTTTCGACATTCTCAATAGTTTTTTAACGCGACGCGAAAAACTACGAAAACTTAACAATTTTATTTAAAAAAATATGGTGCGGTTTCCGTCGTTACCTCGACGACGGGGCGGTTCAAATTCGTTTGTATTTTTGACATCATCGATTTTTTTTGATCGTAACATCGGACCAAGATGAAACTTTTACGTAACACTAAAATATAGGAAAATATACACAGATTCGATAAAAGTTTTTATCGTTAAATTTGTTAGTTCGTATACTAGATAACTGAGCTGGCTCAGAATCGTATTTTCGAAGGCGACGATTTATCGTTTCCTTCAGGTATAACGCGTTTAAACCACAATTTCACCCGAAGCGTATAGTCGCAACCCCGTCAAACTACCCACGCGACCCAGACTGATCCCGGATTTTTTTTACATATTCATTTATAATAACTAAAATCGTTTCCGTGGTTTTATTACGAACGATTTTTTCGTTACAAAACTGTAACTACCCAGCAGCTGTTTAGCAGCACGTTAACACGTCATACCGTTAAAATCATTCCTAAACGAACAGAGTATTTATACAGAGGTAACAATGTGTGTATTCAATTTTAATTTCACAAACGTCTTTACCGTGTTAAACGCTTACCACCGGCATTACAATAACGATCTATCAAAGCGCATTTTAACTTTTGACATCGAGACTTTCATCAAAAGCGACGGGAAGATTTGTAACCAGCAGTTTCGTTAAAAATTATAGTAACTATCGTCACAAGTGTCAAAAGTGAACGTGTCTTTGTTACATCGACCCTGTGTGTTGTTCCGTAAAGGAAAAACGACATAAAAATACATCAAACGCGGTATACCCATGTTACGTATATTGCAATGTGTGATGTCGGTATGTTTTAACATTATTGTGATAATTTAAATTGAAACTCGTAATTCAACAAAAAAATATGACTTAAGTTAAACGTACCTGTAACGTTGTTGTGCGAATTTTTTAAGTTTTAAACAATAAACAGTAAAATATGACAGGTACCGCCGTATGTTTATACATATAACAACACATTAGATAAGAAACAGTTGTGAAAACCGCGGAACGGAGTATGATGGTTACACAAAAACGATTTCCACGCAGAGGTATCTTCCCAATTGAACCCGTTCTGCTTCATCGTTTCAAACGTTTTAATTCATGTTGTTATTTGTACGATATTGTATTTTCCCGACAAATCGATCTTCTCACTTTGAACACTGCGACGTTGAAACGATTTAATCGATTTCGTCGTAACTATATTATATATAGAACCGTAACGGTGAAAAATTTAACTTACAGTATACGCGTGGAATTGTCCGTAAAAAAAAAACATGCTATTGTGTTTTTTATTCCACTTTATTGCTATCGCGGTTTTTAATTTAATTTGAATTTTTATTTCTATTTTTTTTTATCGGTTGATCATGCGCGCGCGTAGCTAAGCATGAATACGCGCGCGTTCTAATGACTGTAATTTTTAAACTTGCGCAACGTTCGCGTCGACCCAAGGACCCGGCTATCGTGCATATTATATTAATAGTTTTTGTGGCGTGCGTATAAATATGGGCTCTGCGTGTCCCGAAACGGCGTGTAAAAGTTCCGAGCTGGGCGTGGACGCGAGAAATTAAATGTGGGAACGGAGGACACACGTGAGAGAGTCACTCCTCGGCATACGGTTTTATAACATTATATTGTTATTATCGTGGTTACCCACTAGCGTAGTGTAGGTCCTGTTGTAATCGATTTCGAGATATTTGTCGTAAAATACCTGTACCGTGTGTATAATACTCGCACGAAAGAAAAGGAAATCGTCAAAATCGCGTGCGAGTTTGTCGTGGAAACAAAACATATGCGACGTTTTTCGTGTGCGAGGGAGTTTGACGAAATAAGACGTGAATAATTATTATTATTAGGTATTATTTCATGTGACGACCGGTTTCGCGATCGGACAAATAAAAACGTATATAAAAAAAAACCGGGATCAGTATCTAGATCGCGTGGGTTTGACGGAGTAGCGATTGAGCTTTTGGGGGTGGATCACTGCGAGTTTGGAAATCGTGGTTCAAACGAACTCTTCAATGTATTGTCTGCAAGCAATCGTAGAAAAAACGATTCTGACCGAGCTCAGTTATCCAGTACACGCGGTCCGGAAAAAAACTAAATTTAACAAATAGTCCGCAAACTCCGAAAGTCGCGTCCACGTATAAAAAAAATATTAACGACGCGTGAACATTTTAATAAGTAATGGCGTACCGATCATAATACAGTTTCGGTTTCCATTCGATCGGACAAATACTCGTCACTCCAGCCGGATTTCAGTATAAATTTGTGTGTTTCCGGACTGTTACTCGGAAAATGTGTAAAATTCAAACATTTGATTGGAATAAGATACAATTTAAAAACTTTACATTTATTTAGTTACACCGGTAACTCACGCGTTACCGGTGATATGATAATAGGTTTACAAAAAAAAAAAACAAGTGTCTAAAACTTTAAGAGACTCGGGCGCGCGCGTACTTCGAGTACTCGCTGTACGAGTGCGACGACGACGGGGTCGTGAGAAATTTCGTGGTTTAGATAGAAATCTTCGTCTACGAAATCCTTAAAAAAATAACGCAATCGCACGGAATCGAGTATAGGTCGGAACGAAAGCGGTCGGACGATGTTTATCGTCGTGATGTCGCCGCGAGCTGTACCTACTACTATGATATAATAGTCTCTGGGCGCACGGATGATAAAAAATAAAATTTTTAAATCGTAAAAAACAAAAACAAAAAACGTACTCGGAGAAAAACGACAACACGAATGGGATACGCTCTTGCGTTAATATCGTGTTTACGAATTCGTCCGACTGTTTTGAGGTATAGTAGTGAACGCGCAGAGTGTACGTTGTTTTTTATTTTGTGAGAAATCCGCCGTTGACGTAAACGGGCGACCGCTGCTGATGCGCGTGATCGTTAGGGCGAAACTTTGTTTGTTTTTTCTCTCTTTTTTATTGTTACGATCTCGACAGGACACGACGTTTTATACTGTTGTCACGATAATAATAATTCGCGACATCAGAATTCTGGGCGCGGGCGACGGCGGCGGCAGTGCCAAAACGCACACGAGCAAACACGCCGCTTTATAAATAATTATGTTCACGTCTCGCGCGTACACGACGTTATTAGGTGGTATTATAAATATGATGAAAAAAAAATAGCGTTTCCGATGGCTATCGCGCGGTTTGTCGGCGCGTACTCGGTTGAACCGCCGCCAAAATATCAAATAATTATAATAAATTAAAAAATCAAGAAAAAACACAACACAACACGCAGCGGTGGAGAAATAAACGCCGCCGCAGCTATATAGTCGTCGTCGTCGTGTACGCCGAGGAAAAGTTTTTCAACGACGGTGGTCAAATAACTTGAAATAAAAAAAATCGATTTTCAAAGATCGGCCGAGCACAATACATAACGTATAGGTTGTGTCACTTAAAAGTCGTACAGACTTCTGACTACGAAATAGTGAAACTGGTGGAAGAGAACTTTCGATTTTGCAAAACTGTAGCCGACCGAAGAGAAAACGTACAGATTAGCTAATTCGGTAAACAATAAGCTTACCATACCGAACCACTTGAGCGAAAAAAAAATAAAACGAAAGGATAATCGTAGGGAGTTTCAAGAACACTGCAGCGAGGAAATGTAAAAAAAAAAAAACACAGAACATTTGGGATGTTATGTTTTAAGTATACGATCTGGACCGCTTGAACATACGGCATTGTATTTATCATTATTTCGTAAAAAAACACCCGTAAGTACCTACAAATTCAAATCATAAGTATTTTGTATATCCTACATTACATAACCATAATAGTAGGCCCGATTCGTGAACGATACGGCCGTAACTGTGTACAAGTATAGTAAAAAATTAAAATTTTGTAAATTTAACACGGGAAATGTAAAAGTTTTCGAAACGTGTAACCGCGGTACACACACACACATCGATTTTCCACACACGTTTTAGTAAATCTAAAATTCAATAGTCAAACATTGTAAGTAAATAATTGTCGTCCCCATACGTACGCTAATAATGGTATACGACGGTGGGGTCTCGACAACAACGTGAAACACCAGCGGAACGTTCTGTAATTTATTATTTAAAAAGTTGGCGACGTCGTTTCGCGTGCACGCATTAGCCAAAAATATGTCATTCGTATTCATTGTTTTTTCTTTTTTCCCCTTCGACTTTGAGAAAATATAACAGGCGTTTTATAACGCCAAAACACGCGCGTTATTATTATTGTTGTTATTGAAGACGTCGTCGTCGTCGTGCAGGACTTGAATAATTTAAGTTGACCGTACACTACGTGTGCAGGTTCTTTGAATAATCAACGAGCTTCTTTTCGTTTGAAATTGAACAATATGTTCCGCCGCGTTTGTGAGCCGTCGACAAAATCGTCGTGTCTGTATAATTCATACATAGATATGACGAAAATAAAACGTTCTCGCGTATTTTTCGATGCGAGTTGAACGAAAAACGTTCGCGAACAAAACGGACAGTTCAGGAATTTCGGCGAAGCAGCGTTTTTTACTCGACACTAATGATCGCTGCGTGCATTTTTTGTTCACAAGAACTTATACCAATATGAGTATATATTTCAAAATTATTACATTTTTTGTCAATCACATTACGGTAATAATTATTATATTATAGCGCGTGAACGAACACGTTATATTATTTAAGTTAAACGGTGTTGTTTATACTTATTATCTCCATATTTTGTAAATAACTGTCATTCGCTCTAAACAAAGCGTCTTCTTTTTAGTAGTGGGTAGTTTTTATATAACATATACGCGGTTGTGCGTACGTTGCGTGTCACTTATTTGTACACTTAACGTATTAAGTATATTCTTTTTGTGTCACAAAATCTGTTTATTTTTTACGTTCTGAGCGTTAGCGAATGGAATGTACTGTTGTTACGGTAATGTTTTTTTTTTTTTCCGGTCGACAACTTTTCGTACTTATTAGAAGGAATGCTCCGATTTTCAAAGTCGGTACCTCTAACGACAGGCGGTACACTGGTTCGAACTTTTTTTGAAATTATTTTTCGAGTTAAATTTCAAAAACGAAAAAAAAAACAAAAAATTAGAATTTTCGAGAATTTTATGGCAAAAAGTTTGAGATTTTAAGATTCGTGATAAAATTTTCGTTTGGAAGGATTGCTCCGATTTTTAAAATCGGTAACTTTTCTGATTGGTTTATTGACTGCGGTGTAATTTCGGTTTTAGTTAAATTTGGTTTCGGTTAAATTTTACCTACTTTTTGAGTAATACCAACAAACAAATAAAAAATTTTACACCAAAAATTTGAAATGTTTGGATGACGTTTTCGTGTAAAAAGACAGCTCTCCGATCTTATAACTCTGAACGAGTACCACAAAAAAGTTGAGATTTTAATTATATGTGATTCCGAAAAATTTTTTGATTTTTCAACATTTTGCGAGTACCCATAATGATCCGAAAACGCATACTAAAATGCCCGCTGGAGAGGCGATCGTTTGTCCGATAACCATTATAATCGGTAGGCCATTACGAGTTGAAATTTCCACTCGTTATTTAAATTAATTTAAACGTGGATACGATTTTTTGGACCAATTTAGTTTCTACCAGCACGTATACTAGATAACCGAGCTCGGTCAGAATCGTGTTTTCGAAGTCAATGATTCATCATTGCTTTCACATATTAAATAGTACGTTTGAACCTCAATTTCCAAACCAATGGCCCACCCAAAGCGTGGTCGCTACTCCGTCAAACTACCCACACGACCTCGACTGATCCTTTCTTTTTTTTCTTATATATTATTTTATTTACATGTTGGGAAAACTATCATGTAATGCTTCGCCATTGGTCGTCTGAATTTGATATCGGAACACGATAATTAAACGCATCTGGTAACAGCGGCGTGGTTCTTTTTTAAAGACTTTCGTCAACTTTTGTAAAATTCGACAAACATAATATCGGAGTGTATAATACCTGCGACGTTCGATACACTAACATCGAATTGTAATCCCGTGTTTAAAAGTCAGGTACAAAATCTTTTCTTAAACGAAAAAAGAATTTGTCTTTATGTAGATAAAAAAAATTTTTAGTTTCGAGGAAAACTATCTGGATTATTTTTTTTAGCAGATTTTCATTTTTGTCTGTTGCTGTCGGCGAACGGTCTCAAAAAGACTATGGATGCGCAGACATAATTGCATATCAGTGTAATACAAATTACCTGGCCACATTGTGTCTCAACTCGGGTTGTTAACCAAAAAAAAAAAAAAATGTGGCAAAATATTTTTATTTATTCATTTTATTTCCATTAATTCTCCATCGGACGTAATTAGCCCCACTGAAACGAAAACATTAACCTAACCGGTCAGGTATTCGCGTAAGATCTAGCAAAACAAACAATTAATAACTTTTGCTACAACGCTCGTGACAACTTAAAAATAAAGACAAACATTTTTTTTTTGAAGAATAAAAATGAATTACAGGTTATAAACATTTTGAATGTACGTCGTGCCCGTAATAAAGCAATCAAAACTGATCGCTTCTATGAATGTAATTAAAATAACCCCCGAAATTCGATTCGGTGCGGCGTTTTTCGAAAATGATGTCCGTTTTTTATCCGGATGTATTTTTCATACGCCATTTTTCACGTTGTCTGTCCGTTTATCTTATCCAGGTCTAATTTTCTCGAGCAATAACCGTACTACCGCGTCTTCTCTAGTCATCACTTAACGTCTATGGCCGTGTACGATTCCTACGGCCTTTCACAGCGGCCGTTGCGAATTCCGTCTTGAAATAATTAAACTACTAGGCCGTACACAATATTGCGCGAACCTTGCTTCCTTATAATGTTCATGTTGTGAACCTTTTTTTTTTTGTTTCTTACGTTTATTGCTTTTGGCGATCGCTTTACGAGACACGGTCGTAAACACGGCCGCTGCAGCGGGGCGGCGTCTCTTGCCGGATCTTATCGTGTTTTAATCGCGCGCGCCCCGAAAATCGTAATCAACGGTCGTGCACATTTTATCGCGTTTTATTTTTTCGATGCTGTTTACAGGCTCTCCGAAAGAGCGACAGTTCGGCGGCTCGCAGGTAAAAATATACCTGCAGCTTATGCCGTTACAGCCGTTGTACGCGGTTCGTAATTTATCGGCGAGGAATCGTCGACGCTGAAACAAAAAAAAGACGAAAAAAAATAAAATATTACCGGCTATTACAACAGTGCGATATCGCGCCGACGTCAGATTACGATCGAACGTACGGTTTTCGACCGCGGACCGGGGACGGTTTTAATGGAATTATAATATACGATAATAATGATGATTACGACGGGAATTTTACGGGGACGAGCCCTGTACAGACTCCGACGTTTCGGTGTAAATCAAAAAAAATACCGCAGACTAACCGAGAAGGCCCTGATCTTTCGCGGACGCAGTGTGTAGTGATCGTGCACGATCCAACGCCGTCGACCGATCTCGCGTTTCGAAATGATTTTGACGAAAACGCGAAATTTCGAAATCGTAAACGCGATGCACGGTGCAGTACTACTATAGACTGCGATCGGTCCTCGTTTTATAACTTTCGTAACTTTTGTCCGCTCGAGTGTAACTTTTAACGACAGCACCGCGGTGTACAGGCGATAATCGCGATGTCGTGTCCAGCGAAATTCCGCGTCCGTTCGTCGATTTCGGGCGAAAATCGCACGTTTCGCCACCCGTTTACGACTGCGACGTCGTTACGAACGATTTGGTGCCGATGTTTTACCGGTGAAAATACGGTACGAAATACAGTTACGGACAGCCATTGTTTTTGCGCAATTACGTTGAGCTTACGCGTCGAAAAAACCGTTTTGTTTTTGCGCGAACGTTTTGTTCTCGAAATCGCGCGGACCACCACGCGCGAGCCCTCGTTTCTTTTTTACAGGTTTTTTTCTTTTACGTCGTATTTTCTTTTTTTTTTTTGATCGCGCACATACGAATATCGTACCTGCCGAAAACGTTATGGTTTCGAGTGAATTAGAACCCCGCAGCAGCAGCAGCAGCAGAGCGACAAATCGACACTCGAGTATACGACATAACGTGTACAAAATGGCTGCCGTCCGACTGCTGAAGAACACTGTACCTAAACGTTTCGTAATGTGTACAAGAGCTCTCCTGCACGTCGTGCACACATCACTCGAATCGCTTAACCGTTTAAGTGCGCGATTATTGGCGATCTTACGATTTTGTTTTACTCGCGAACGGCGGTGGAATGAACCGAATTTGGGTGATTTTTGCTTCGATAAAGTACCTTCGATACCGTATAAATTTTATACATTGCGCCGAATTTTTTTTTCCGCTTTTATCTATACAACTTTTTACTGAACGTCGAAACGTTCGAAACTGTCTCGTTCCTGACGGAGGGGCTTTATTTATTTTTATTAGTACCACGATTTTGTTTCATAATGTCGCGCGCCTTTTAGTAAACTAAAAAATGTCAACAAAAATGCGCTAAAAAAATTTACAAACTTCTTTTTACTCGTGTTAGTTCTCTTTGTTTAGTTTCAATTAAAATTTGTTTTTTTAAAATACAAAATTTGATAATTGCCTCGAGACGACACTCGATCGTAGTAAACATTGCGCAATCATCAAACTTCAATACGTTATTCTAACGGATTTTCGTCCACGGGGCAAAGTGACTCAAAAACACATACGTGTTTGTTTAAAAACTTAAATTAAAAACACTTAAAAAAACGTCATTGTTCTTACGCCCATCTAACGATATCAATTGTGCACATCTGTATACTCGTAGTATCATTGTTTTTTTTTTAAAGTAATGCACACTCGATCAAAGTATACGTAAATTTATTTGAATGATTTGTGTGAGGGTTCGGATTATCGCGCTGCCAGAAGTAATAAAAAAAAGTGCACGAAAAAAAACACAATACTATGCGAGAAAATCTTTCGGTGAGATGAGAATATTGAAAATTTAGATTCGAGAATTCCGAAAAATTTTAAATTTTTAGCAATGTATATAAATGTATATATTAATTTATCTTTAACTCCAACAAAATAAGCGGAGAAAAATTGGTAGTTTTAACGCGTGTGTTATTCGATTAAAAAAAAAAAAAAAAACGTTGAGTAAACTGAAACATTGAAAATAGCAGTACGTTTTTCATAATTGAAAAGTTTTCGAGTCCTGCAAATGTAGAGCTTCGAATTTAAAAGCGCACTAGTTTTAAACGATTCTGTCATTAGAGTCATTATGACGCTGTTGACATCCTAACTAATTTTTTGTAAGGGTTCAACTTTTTAGATTCTGAGCGTCAGTGTATTGTTTTCACAATGATGTTTTTTTTCTATCGACAACTTTTCGTAATATACCATAGAAGGAATGCTCCGATTTTCAAAGTCACCTCTAATGAAATATGAACTCCGGTGGTAGTTTGGTTGAATTTTTTTTTTTTTTGCTTAACTTTTGAGTTTTACCCCAAAAACAAAAAAATCGAGAATCTTACGAAAAAAAAAATTTTAAAATTTTCCGGTTTGTTATGACGTTTTTGGGTAGAAGGAGTGCTCCAATCGTTACGCTGATTGTCACACAAAAGTTGAAATTTCGACTCTGAATTTTATTTGATTGATCCTTTTTCGATATTTCGATTATTTTCTGAGTTATGTGCCGAAAACGACGAAATCGGCTTCAGGTATATCGTTTTAGTTTTTTGGCCATAACATCCGACAAAATGATCGGAACAAGCTGAAACTTTTACATAATGTTTAAATAAATGCGTTACAGGTTCGATTTAAAGTGATTTACAACATTTTTGAGCTAAGCATAGAGATTTGAAATTCTCGAAAAAATTACCAGGACTAGACAACTGAGCTCGCTCAGAATAAATTACCCACGCGGCCTAGAGTGATCGCGGCTTAACATTTTATAGGTACCTATGTACGATAAGGAATAAATAAATATGGAAAAAAAGTTAACTTCTATATACGTAATGCTGTAATATATTTTCATTTTTTTTTAATGCCCTTTTGGTATTCGATATAAATAGTTGAGAACAGCTGTACCTATATATATATACCGATTTGATTATGCGCAATTAATATTTATCTAGATTGAGATCGTATAATTTGTTGCGATGAATACACCAGATAGAGATATTTAAGAATATCGAATAGAGAATTTCGAGTAACAATATGAACAGGCACGAAGAAAAACTAAAACAATGTACACGGTAGGATATTTTTGTACACCGAGATGAAACACAATGATGAAGAAACCAACAATTTATACGCCTCCTAATCGGAATTTTTACATTCGCTTTTAAATTAAGTATGCGTACCGTACAAAGAATATCGTTGTTCTACAATAATAAGACGGAGGAGAGAAGAGAGAAGAAAAAAAACTGTCAGATGTCAATGTTTCCTTTATAATATTCTCTTCTTTAATGACTCGCGGTCCGCGCGTTTGTTCTTTTTTTTTTTTTTATTATTCGGCGGCTCCCGGTGGTCGTTTTACCAGATAACGTTGACGTGCGTAAGAATATTAATGCGACTTTTTTCGGAAGCCACTATTGTTTTAATAATACAACAATATTAATGGCGTTTGTACCGAAGAGACGTTTTTATCTTTTCACCGATAAAAAAAAACGAAAATAATAAATAATGGCGACTTACTTTATTTACAATGTATTATACTCGAGCTTTGTGTTCGTACGGACACGCGGTGCGCGCGCGTAATAAAATACTGTGCAGCACACACGTCCAAAACACGTGTCGTCAAAATTTGCGAATTTTTCGTCGTTTACGGCGCACAGTTAGTTAGTAAATCGATCGTTTTACAAAAAAAAAAAGTAGTTTATTCAAATAGGCGAACAGAGTGGCGTATATAGTAACATATTTTGGTGTGTCACACGCAAAAGTGTGTGTTTTTTTTCTCCTCGAACAACGATATCGCATGCGACAACAATGCAAATTAAGTCATCGGGAAACGACATGAAAAAAAATTGTCGTTAATAGCTTTTTAGAATTCAATGCGTGTTACTTGGTAATAAATTTTGATCCCGTTTTTTTATTATTTATTTATAAATTAATATACTGTTGCTACAATGATCCCTTGTCCGAACAAGGGAGTATTCGTCCAGTCGGCGCGGTACATTGAACGCACAAAATGATATTATCCGTTATGAGAGTCGGGAGTGTTTAAATGCAAAAATTAACCGAAAATACCTATAATGTATACTAAAATACACATTCACGACAATTTTTGTTATTGTTCAGCGTTGTTTTATAAACAAAAGAAAATTATACTTTTGTTTTGGGGAAAAATTAGTTTTTTCTGTTCAAAAGATTTACATATATTTCGTGAAGAAAGTTTTGACACGATAATTATTGTTTGTACAATTAATCATACGTTTTAAATTAACAATACAAAACTATTACTGTAATATTGTATTTTTGTTAAAAATAACGGTCTTTGTAAGAGGTTTGTACGATAAAATATTTTCGTGATATTAATCGTAATATAAAGAGCATCAATTTCAAAATGCTTTGTCTGCTTACCATCGATACATTTCAGTACGCAGGACCGATTGTTTTAGTTGTATAATCGTAATTAGTTGATCATATTTTGAAAAATCCCACCTCACCGCAAGCTTGCTCGGAAAGGTAATCAGTTCTAAATGTTACCGATGTTTTGATATGTGAAAAGTCGTGTGCCCATAGGTTTTATTTAAAAATTCGGTTTTGAGTGACCGTCTTGGCAACTAATTTTACTAATTTTTCAATTATCCGCGTCGCCAGCGTATTATTCGGTATTATCGACCGATATTGTTAATATATGAATCAAACGTTTCGAACGATTATTTCGAGATATCTCTCGATTGTAAAAATGTCTCGATTATCGAAATCATTCGATCACGCCAATCGCTAGCTCGGACACAATTGTACAGCTGCGGCGCGAGTGCGGTTTGTACTAATTATTATTAAGAAATCGCTTCGGACGCGGCGGCGACACGCCTATGCAGTGCACATGCACCGTGTATGCACCGGCGCGCCACGCCCCCGTCGCGATGCACTTTTTGTCCGTCTCCGCGCGCTCTCCCCGTCCGGCCGCCGTCTCGCTCTCGCTCCCTCGCTCTCCGACAAACGGCAGCTGCACTCTTTGTGAGCGCGCGCGCGCGCGCGCGTCACCGTCACTCTCTCTCTCTCTCTCTCGCGAGCGCGCGCTCGCTCTTCTTCCAACCCTTTCGCCCGCGGAAGCCATCGACGTGGCACCACTCCGCTGCGACCCCCCCTGTACACCCCCGCCCCTACGGGCTGCATCGGTGCAACGCGGTTCCGAGAGCGCTGCAGGGAATGTACGTGCGTCAAAACGCGCCATGATGCATTCCGCGTTCCCCGCAACGGGAAAACGCGCGATTCGCTATTATATACCTGTTATACTTTCGATTCCGACGGTGTTCAACTTAAGAGGTCTCCTATGCGACGCGTGTTTTAGCACGGGCGAGTCCCATATACGACCTTCAAACGCTGCGATCCGACGTGAGGAACAAATATTTGGAAAACGGGTTCACAACGAGACATCTTCGTGTCCGTCGGCAGTTTTAAAATTAATTTATTAAAAAAAAAATAATTGTGCTTTAGAAAACTACGTTTTCAAAATTGTAGGGTTATACCGATATAACGTACAGTTTTCGAATCCGTTTGCAAAATTTACAATTCCGGTTGCAACATCGTTATGGTCATAATGTGTGTGAAGTGCAGACTAATAACGACGTTTTTACAATTCATTCAACCGTGCGAGGGATATATTTTTTCAATAAAATAAAACCCTACAGGAATGCCGGGGGACAGAGGCCCCTTAACTTTTTTTCATCGCGTAAATATATGTTTCGAACTGCGAAAAAAAAAAACAACGATTTACGTCAATGAAGGAAATCATAATTGATAGTTTTACGTGTAGGTATATAAAGAACGGTATAAAGTGGTGAAGTGGCGACTACGCTTTGGCCGGGTCATTGGTTCGGAGCTTGAGAATTTTAAGAACTACCCGAAATATTTTTGTACGGGCGGATAAAAAAATTGCCTAGCAACCAGTATTTAGGAAACCAAAAATTAATGATACAAAGTGATACAACATAATTAAGAATTAGTAATTATATATTATATTATTTATTTTTTACTCTTGTAGAGTACCCGCAAACTATCACTGATTAAAATGCTTTTTTTTTCTTCTTTTCTAACGCCCTATCACCGCTATCTTCACTTTCAATTATTTAATTTTTATCGGATGTTTCAAAGAAAACACCATCGAAATATTCCTGCTGTTGTTTGCCTTTTATTCTTTTCTACGCTTCTTTTTACTTAACCAGCGGTGAACTGTATCCCTAGGATCCCAACCATATATAATGGTATATTTATAAATTATAATACACATGAAGTACCTTGACTACAAAGTATACATAGTACGTACCTTTTTTGAATCCGTTATTTTCAAATCTGACTGTCACTGCACACGACGTGGACGACGCGTTGCTAATTGTAAATTGTAATTAATAGCCACAGTGAAAAAATAATACCAACAATAATAACCAATGAATGTCGTTTCAAAATTGTAAAAACAAAACACAAAAGTCACACAGACTAATCGACACAAAGAATTAAAAATTAAAGTTTTAAATACGTTTTTCAAATGATTGGCCTTATAAACCTTATATTATCACAACACGCAACTGTTATCTACCCGATGTGATGTTATCACACGGAACATGTGTCGACTGTGGTATGCGGTAGATAACCGCGGTTGTAAACATTATTAAAGTGAATCGTCACAATCGCGATTAAAGATATGACTATTTTACAATTGCCCGTTAGTGCAAGCTCTGAATTTGGTTTCAAAGTGTTTAATATCTGAAAGCGACCACGAATCGTCGCGTTCTAAAAAAAAAAAACGATTCTGAGCGAGCCATCTAGCATACAAGTCCTGGGTGAAAACAGAACGACGTAGATTAATTTTGTACAGCCATAGTTTACGGTACCTACCCATGACGGCAGGATACGGCGATTTTGCCATTTTCGTCGTTTTCGCAAGATAATTTAGAGAACAATCAGAACAACATCAGCTGTGGTACGTGGACTGCACTGACCCCGGATAACGCCGCCTAGCTATCGGCTGGTGCACGCGTTGTGTGATTATTATGCGGCCGCCGTGTGCGAACTTTTTATGCGCTCCCTCGTTGTCGTGGGTTTTTTTTTCGATCTTTCGCGATTCGAAACGGATAAAAATCGTGATGCGACGGCACATGATCTCTGCACACGTTCAGGGTGGTTCGCGATCGCAGAGGCGCCATCAGAGTCCGTGCATCTCCTGATGTTCCAGTTGGAACAGAATCGACTACTCACACGCTACTATAGTTCGAACATCAACAGTGCACGGTTCGTTTTACGTTGTTTGAACAAAAACGTTTCGTCCTTTACTGGTCGCCCGGAAGCCGCTGGCTTAAGTAGAAAAGTATGCGCGCGTTGTACGATTCAATCGGAGAAACAATTCGTGGGGGCGTATCACGAGCACGGATCACAACGTGTATCTCTTCTTGACGATGCACGGATCACAACGTGTATCTTGACGATGCACGGGCAATAACGTTTAGGGTTCCCATCGAACGCGTGCTGCAGGAAAATAGTTTAGTTCTGTGCGTAACGTTATGGTAATATTGAAATCACCGCATTAATCACTATATTATAACGCGGGTAAGCGTGCTCCTAAAATGTACACAAAAGTTGTAAAGACCCTCGCGCGTGTTGCCATTTTGTTTTCGTAATATTTTCATTCCGAGACACGCGTATGAATATGAAATATCGTTACACTAAGAACTCTTGCGAGATATTATAAGAGAGTGAGAAGAGGAAATATAAAGTAAAAATCAAAACGCGTATCGTGTAAAAAAAAAAAAAAAACCGTTGCGTAGCACGAGCTGCAAAGTACACACTATTAACGTTATTATGCATCACCTGCCTTGACAAGAAAGAAAAAAATAAGAATCCGGCCCCGAGGATATTTAATTATGTTACGAAAGATATTGTAGAAACGATTATGACGGACCACTCCCGCTTTCGATGGCTGTAGTACACCTTTCGGGGATTTCGTGTGTGTTAAATTAAATATAACGAGATAACATCTCCGGAGATATTGTTATTAAAAACAAAGTACCCGAAACGTGTGCGGGCCCGTGTGGGTACTTGTAGCGACCGTATAATAATAACGTTTTAAATTACAATATTATTTTTACGAAAAGTCATTACGTTTGTGGGTATTACCATATTAATCGGCGGACCTTTTCCACCCGTCGTCGTCACACGGTTAACGCGATTCTACGACCCGATGAAAATAATTAATATTGTTGATGAATTTCGTGTATACGTTTGAAAGAAAATAAAAATCTTCCCGACGCCATTATGTCTTATTATTATTGCAGTCGGCTGTTTCGATTTGGCAAACGAAAATTTCCAAATGAAACACCCCAGTTCGAGTTTCGTCGCGTATGGATGGCCCCGGAGGATTCTCGATCACCAACCAGGGAGAGAGGTTTATTCGTCGATCGAACCTAACCTTCCGCGGACACGTCGAATGAAAAAAACCATTTTTGTTGAAACGTTTCGTCGAGTGCGAAATGTAAAATGTCTAAAAAACCTCCGAACTTGTTGTAGCGCTCACAGGTGTGGGCGAAGAACGTGTGTCTCGTGTTCGCGGCGCGCGTGTTTTCGGGCCGTTCTCCGCACGCAGTCGAGAGCGAAAGAGAAACAAAAAAAAATTACAAGTTCGTGCCACAGGGTATGTATATATAACGGCCGATTATCTCCTCCTATTCGTACTGAACAATAATGTTGCTACGTTCTCCAATGTGAACACATAACGGGCCACCCACGACCCACACGAGACTCGACACGATGTGTAATTTATTTACTATTTATGATGCCGTACGACGAGAAATATCGCTTGCGTTTTTTTTCTCTATACATCACGCGAACGGACATTCACTGTCGAGTCGTGTACAAGTTTGCGAACGCACACTACGTTTTGAGAGGAAAAAACCAAAAATCCGTGAAAACCAACGAAAACGATAACGATTTCGCCGATCGCGTTTGTTCTCTCGACGAAATCTATCGCGGGACCAACCTACAGAGAGAACTAACTGGTGCGGCAAAGTTTGCCGATTTCCGTGTACGCTCGCGTTGACACACGCTGCGGGTGGAGAAGAAGAACTGACTTTCGGCAACGATGGCGTCGAAGAAGATCAATTTTATTATTTTTTGTTAAAGCGCTGGGTGACCTGGCGGTGTGCGTTTCCACGACTTTGTCAAAACTACCGGACGAAATGGATCGAAATTCATTTTCCGAGTTAACGCCGAGTTATCGTGCGTATCACGACGGATCGTGCGACAAATACACTATTGAGGTACGCTAACGGGCGTGGTGCGAGAAACGTGTACCTGCAGAGACAAACTCCGTGACGACCCGGAGAAGGCGTGTAGAACACAAAAATTATCGTACACCGGTGGCAAATCGCAGCCGACGGCGATGACCTGCGCGTGCATCATCACCGTCATTATCGTTGGTCATTTTTTTTTCTTTTAAATTTCTTTTTTTCACCGTTTTTTTTACCTACCTACGGGGCCGAGGATCGCCTGTGCTCTCCGGCGGAGACGCGTCTCTCGGCGCACACGCGCGTCACGGTACGAAGGCGCCCCGACGATTGCGGGCTACGGTCCGCGGCGAGTTTGCCAGACACCTACGTCCGAATAGGCTTAAAAGAAGCGAGAAAAGTGAGAGAGGACGGAAGAAAATCTGGTAGTGAATTCGAGGTCGGTTGAGGAGAAGTTGTCTCCGGCGTAGTGCTCACGTAGGCTTTGGAGCGGGTACTCTCTCGTTTGGAAGTCGTGGTTCGTACTCGGGCAGAATCTGACGGATTTCGCTGCACTCGAAAAAAATACGATTCGCTCGGTTATCTGTTACGTACGTCCTGCGGTAAAAACCAAATAAAAAAGAATTATCAGCCGCGTGAAACTCCCACAAATAGGTACCCGTTACTTGAAATACGATTTTTGAGTTGATCGCTACCCCAAAAAAACGTATAACCCAACCGGAAATTTACTCTCCTTCTTTCCTTCCATCGATGGAGGCTTAACACCCCCAAAAAAACCGTAAATAGCCTCCCCCCTCGCCAAAGACTTGTGGGGAACGTCCAATAGAACATACAGTCTTCCACAACGATATTTATACAATTTACTTTAGCCCCCCTAAAGTTTATTCTGAGTACACTAAGATGACGTATTCATAAAAAAATTATCGAAATCCGACGGCCCTGAAAATGTTTCCCGAGTTCGAATTTGTGTCGTTATATTATAACTCGTGTATTTGTACGTAAATAACATCAGACGTCATTTACGTACTGTTTTTCAGTAGGAATCGGTCGTAGATATACGTGAATCAGCCGGGTGTGCACAGTTTTGTGTCGACGATACGTTTTTAATCTCTTTTGCGCATTCACTGTAAGAGTGTAGCAAAACGTAAGTGTTGTCCATGACAGCCGATGGGTGTGCCCTGAGGTAGGTGCACCATAGCCGTGTAACTTTTAGAAACAAATTTGATTTTGTGAAACGTAAAACACACAATAATAATAATAACTGATCGACTGTATATACATTACCGACGCGGACGTTTCGCTCTACGCGTAAACAACGATCTTCGTTTTTGATGCCGGTTTTAGCGAACAAATTCGCGTATCATGTACAAATAACTCGCAGCTCTATTCGATGTGTACAGTGTGTGCCACGAAAAGCCCCGACGTACGGCCACTATGAATGTAGAAAATTCGGATAAGCTATAGAAAAAGCCTTTCGAGTATATTTTTTGTTCAAACAGCCTCGAAACGGGTATTCTAGTTATTCGTACTCGCCATTTTCGTCTTTTTAAAGCCAAAACTTTTGCGCGGCGTTCATCAACGCGTGACGATCGGAGCACTCCACCCGAAAACGTCGTGATAATTTTGATTTTGAATTTTTCTCGGGTGAAACTAAAAAATTTTAAGCGAAATTTCAATTAAAAAAACCTTCGACAAAAACCGGAGTAGTCCGCGAAACTTTTAGACGAGTAACTGACACTTTTGTTATGATACTTTTTGTTGTCGCACCGGCGGTGCATCATCCATCAGCGCAAACACGCGTGAAGCACGTTGCGGATCGATCGCGGATACTATCGACTCGCCGGGACTCTTCGCCACGTTCAATCCGAGACCGATTCGACCGATTTTCGGCCAATTATTATTATACGCTATAGACGCTACTATACGCACAAGTATACTATATGATCGTCACGTCCACCCGAAAATAAATAAATAAATCATACCCGTATTATATTTTTTTTCATATTTTTTTTCCACATTCCGTTGTCGCGTCTAATCGCGTCCAAAAAACACAGCCATAAATCGTAATACACCCGTACGAGGGGTAATAATTATTTATTTAAAATTATTACCGATGGCACGACCGACGCGCACGACCCCGCGCAGTCACCGTGTTACGAAACGCGCGGCCGCCACCCTCGGCGCGCAGCAGCCGTCTCTCTCTCTCTAGCGCGCCACGGACCTCCCAGAAGCTCGTTTTTTCTCTCTACCCGGTCCGTTTTTTTTTTATTTTCCCATTTGTTTTTTTTTCTACAGTTTTTTTCCTTGCTCATTACACGCGAGCGCGTATATAAGAACGCGTGTGCCGTCGCTCCGCGTTTAATAAGGTACACACGCCTTGTTTGTTTTTTCCGCTCGTTTCGGACCGACAGACGAAATGATATTATTACCGATTGTTGTTATTACCTACCTACCTAGAGTATATCGCCTTCGACGAGATTATACGTATAAAACATTATTACACGAAACGCAGCGATCTCGTCTACCCGTTTGTGTACACTACGCACTCGTAATATCGTATTATTACGTGTGATCCGCGCGCAACACCCGGCACGGTGGCTGGAGACGTAAACGATCGTCTGTTTAGTGCCCGTCGTCCCTGTCTGTCGTCGCCGTTTTGTAATCGGACCACACCGGTAACAAATTTTCACGACGAAACACAATCAATCTTCCCCAATTCGTCCAATTGTTTTTTTTTAATTTCCACCGCAGTTTTTCCCTAAATTTTCGGCGTTTCGTCGTTTTCGCGAGGCACGAAAACAAAAACCGGAACGCGTTAGAGTGATGTTCTGAACACTACTACCGCGGGTTATTGCGCGTTCCATCTTCTATTCTCTGTCCCCGACCGCGTTCGGTGTCGGCCACCTTAAATTTAATATTATTTAACTTGAATTTATCTTTTGATTACTTTGACGACCAGCCGCTTTGACCAACAATAATTTTCAATCGCCGTTCGCGAACGAATATTTCCGAACACCTATCGCAGTAAGTTTATTACGCTGCTTACGCGTGTGTTTTTTTAATAATAAACACACGTTTACGGGTTTGTGTCACATATTTTACATGTTTTCGAGCAATTACAGCTCTTACGGTCAAAACTGTTTTGATACAATAACATATACCAGTCAATACACGCGCATTTCTTGAACTATTATCGTAATGCTATAACGCGTGTTAACTGGAGACGTGCGGACAAGTTGTTCGATTATCGCAGTGCAGATACTGTAAGGATACGCGTATTTCAAGTATACCTCAAAAACTACCCGCAGCAGCCGTTCACGAAAATGTGTAAACGCCGTCGTTCGTATCGTCAAAGTGTTTAAACTATACATTAAAACGAGAAGTTTATCATAACGAACGGTATTTCTTTTGATCTTTAAGTACTGCGTGTACACTTTTTAGGTTATAACGAATAGTTACCAAATTTGAACGACGTTTGATGATAAATTATGTTTCTACGTGATCTTGTTCGCGGAAAACTGAAATAGTAAACAGAATAACGATAATATGTAATTACCTTTGGAAGCGTATACAATAGTCGCGTAAGTTGAAGGTTTTCAAAAAAATACTCGCACAATATTATATAGGTAACGCTTATGAAAAATTGTCTGTAATTATAATATCGGTTACACAAGTTGTTAGATTTTTTTTTTTTTTTACTGGATTTAACACGGATAAATCATATTTTATTGTACTCATAACAACACGCTAAAAAATTTTACAAAACACCTAGTCAAAAACAAATAAAGATGTATTACCAGTAGAAATCTATTTTAGTTTATTATAATTGATCTACACATTATAAGCTTGAACCGTTTTTATTAATGTGTAGTGTTCATTTCACATTAATCAAAATAAACGCAAGATGTCTGCATAATAATTGAAATTGCAAAAATTCGTCTTTAGGTACCTACTATGTTCTACCTATGTATAATACGTATATACTTTCAATGTAGGTATACAAACCGACGGTATTTCAAATAGTTTTTTTTTTAACTTATATAATAGATGCGACTAAAATAATTATATTTCATTTCTGACTACAAAATAATTATTTCAACAATAGTATTTATTACACCTAATAAATCAACATTTCTTTTTCGAGCGTATTATTATAAATTTGTAAATAGTTGTCGATACACTACAACATTTATTGTTCTGATATTATTCCTTTTAATAAAATAAAATTTAGGTGAAAATAATCGTATAATGTGATAATATATTGTAAGTACATCATAAACAACTAACAAATATGATTAACCTATTTTACGTAAGTAGGGGATATGTTATTTAATTTTTGTTAAAATTTCTATATTTTTGTCATTTTCGTTTAATAAAAAATTTGTAAACACATTTTTTTTTTTTTTTTGAGGTGTTTAAAATAATTTTCTCAGGAAGTATAAACAAGTTTAGGGATTTTCTGACAATTTTTAGCATTTTTTTTTTTTTTTGTAATAAAAGTAATAATTATTCTGTAATTATTTTTTCGTACCCTGAAGATTTAAAATTTAAACATAATTTCGACTTATTCAATAAATTTTAACTTTAACACAAATATTGAATTTATACTAAAAATATATTTCAAAAACAGAATAAGTAATATTTTTATGCAAAGGTCAGCAAAACAGTTAGGCACATTTTTTCTGCATGCACAGGTATTAAAAAAAGAAATGATACATTTTCGTTTTTTAATATTTATATACTTTTGAAAATGTTTTAGATTACATTTTATTAAATAAATAATTTACTCTAGAAAGACAATTTAGTTAGTACTTACTAATAAATTCAATTTGTTTTCTGTTTAACAATTGAACATGATGCAAATAAATGAATTTTGATGATAATTTTAACAAACTTTTGTTTCAAAATAAAAAAAAACTCAGCGCTAGAGTGCCTAGATGTTTTTATACAAATATAAAAAATGTTATGTAAGAGTTTAAATTTTAACAAAATTATAGCATAACGAGAAAGCCGGCGATGAACTTTGAACTATGTGACGGATCGTTTTGATTGGCCGGAGTGCGGTTGTCGACAATTATTTTGCATTTCTTATTATAAACGACGTGTGGGTTTTTCCGGTTTGACTTTACCCAGTAAAGGAGAAAGCCGGCGATGAACTTTGAACTGTGTGACGGGTCGTTCCGATTGGCCGGAATGCGGTTGTCGACAATTATTTTGTATTTGTTATAATAACGATGTGT
The DNA here is from genome assembly GCA_017140985.1 of Hormaphis cornu. Classification (NCBI taxonomy): domain Eukaryota; kingdom Metazoa; phylum Arthropoda; class Insecta; order Hemiptera; family Hormaphididae; genus Hormaphis; species Hormaphis cornu. The sequence continues at coordinate 56,880,273 of CM029357.1, forward strand.
GGGTTTTTCCGGCTCGACTTTACCCGGTAAAGGAGAAGGCCGGCGATGAACTTTGAACTGTGTGACGGGTCGTTCCTATTGGCCGGAATGCGGTTGTGGACAATTATTTTGTATTTATTATAATAACGATGTGTGGGTTTTTCCGGCTCGACTTTACCCGGTAACGGAGAAAACCGGCGATGAACTTTGATCTGTGTGACGGGGCGTTCCGATTGGCCGGAGTGCGGTTAACGACAATTATTTTGCATTTCTTATTATAAACGACGTGTGGGTTTTTCCGGCTCGACTTTACCCAGTAAAGGAGAAAGCCGGCGATGAACTTTGA